>BJFM01001609.1:223913-293825 GCA_016586285.1 Arothron firmamentum
TTTTTTTTTTTTTTTGTATTGGGAAAAAGAAATTATTGATTCTTAAATCTTGTCTGTTTACTTGGAACTGTGCAGCAAAATTACTTTGTCTTTATCACAACACGACCTTTCCTAGTTTTAGGCACAATCTGCAATACATTACATACACATGTAATGTACAATACAGTACATTACATGTACATTACAGCCTTACACTTACTGTTTACATGCAGATATGTGGTTTTTCACATTTCACTCGTATAACAGATAATTACTGTATGTGGTGCAGACATAATTATTTTTATGTTGTCATTTTCTAGTTAATAAGCTCTATGAGCTCAATAGCAGAACACTGTTTGCCCTCCCTACTTCGCACACTGTTTGACTGGTACCGGCGGCAGAGTGGCACTGATGACGAGTCATATGAGTACAGGCCTCGCTCTAGTACCAAGTCCAAAGGGTGAGAAGTTTTTGATTTTTTTTAATGTCTTTTCACTCACGTATATTAAGTGATCAGTTATTTTTGCTTTATAGACAATACATTTATTTATTGTTGGCATTTATTGTTGTTTTTGTGTTTGTAGTGATGAACAGCACCGGGATAAAGATTATCTTCTGGAACGGAGGGATTTAGCCATAGATTTCATTTTTTGTTTGGTTTCAGTGGAGGTTCTGAAGCAAGTGAGTTTTTTGCATCCTGATTTACAGTTATTCAAATGATATTTTCCACTTAAATTGCAGAGGTCATATTTATTAAACACTACCAAGTCAGAGAAAAAGGGAGACTCTCTGCATGTACTTAGACAAATGTGATATGACCTTATATTAATTTTATTGAGTCAAAAAGCAATAGTCAGTTATTACAGGCTATTGTGGAGTTTTTACTGATCATCGAACTAAACCCCTTTTTTTGTTTTGTATTTACATTATCAAATTTCCTATTCAAAACTCCATCTTTGCCTTCAGGGCCTAACAATGGGGTGTCTGTTGACAAGATAAACCATTTTAAAAATAGAATGAATCAGCCAATCTAAAATAATTAAAAGCACCATAAACTGGGCAGCATATTTAAAGCTGCATACATACATACATACCGCTTTCATACAACACTAATTACTGTACTATCAGTATTGTTTATTGTGTTCTCAGAGATATGTTATAATGAATTCAAATTTCAGCATTAACATCAGAAGTAACACCCAGGTACTCTGTTATAGATTATAAGATAATCCCCTATAATTATATTTTAAAAAATGCAAACCCTCAAAGAGATTGTATGATTTCATCCTGATAACCAAGTGTTTCCTGCTGTAATGCTCCATGTTTTATGTCTGATTGTTCATTGTTAAAACGTTGAGTATTAATAATGAACAATCAGACATGAAACATGGCTGATTGTTCATTATCAAAACTGAGTATTTTGTTTTCCACAAGCACAAAGTAAACACAATAGAAACAGCCTCTCAGCTCTCTGCTAAGGCTGTTTCTGTACACATCCAAGCCACATTCTAAGCTAAAAGCCAATCTCCCAGGAAACCAGTGCTAGGTTTTCTTTGACATTCCTCTAGGGTGGGTGAAGAGGATGGTAGCAATGAGGAAATCAAGACATCTAATAAGGCTAAATGCCATGATAATGGCTGTACTCTTCTTCCAGATTCCTCTTCATCCTGTGCCAGATGTGTTAGTACATGAAGTTCTAAACCTGGCGTTCAAGCACTTTAAACACAAAGAGGGGTAAGTGATATTTCTGTAATATCTAATTTTACTACATTATCCACAAGATAAATATTAATTTTGTTGTACTTTCTTCATCAGATATTGTGGTCCCAATACTGGTAATGTGCACATCATTGCTGATCTCTATGCAGAGGTCATTGGGGTCCTGACACAGTCAAAGTAAGGGCTCAATTCTGCTTATTGCTTTCACATTTTCAAGCACCTCAAATGAATACAGCTCTTAAGATTTTATTTCAGTACAGTGTATCTAGCTATGATGTGTGTGCTCAGGTTTCAGGCAGTGAGGAAGAAGTTCATCACAGAACTAAAGGAACTCAGGCAAAAAGAGCAGAGTCCCTTTGTGGTCCAGAGCATCATCAGTCTCATTATGGGCATGAAGTTCTTTCGGGTCAAAATGTATCCTGTGGAGGATTTTGAGGCTTCTTTTCAGTTCATGCAGGTAAATTACAGTTGTTCATTTAAGGATGTTGGCAGTGTTCTTGTAAAGAGTGTTGTGCAGGTTTGTACTTCAAAATGTCTCTGATAGAAATTGGGTCCCACAAATTAATTATTTCTACTTTGTTTCAGGAGTTTTTTTTTATATAATCAGATTACAAATTTTAAGTCACTCTAAAAACCCTAACCTTTAAATAATCTTTTCAGAACTTTCAGAATTCATTTATTCAAACGTCAAATTCACTCCATGCATGCTCTACTGTTGTATGATGTAGACAAGAAAAAATAGATTGTTTTTTTGATATAAATCCCTTCAATATATTAATTGTTCAAAAGAAATACATTTACATGCTCCTTGGTGAGCTGAGGCAGGGCAGTAAAACATGGACTTTAAAGTCACATCTAAAAAATATGCTATGCTGTGATTTAGGCACATTTTACATTAAAAAAGTTTCCTGTCAACATCATTAATTAATAAGTCATTTATAATGTTAGGAACCTGCATGCATGTAGATAGGCATAAAGCATGCAATTGGCTTTGTCTGCCATCCTGTGCAACACACTAGATGAACCAGACGGTACAAACGGTGTAACCCAGTGGTGGGTCCATGTGTTGCCATATTAAGTTATTTTCCACTGTTACTTTTAGCAGCTTTGTTTTTGGCTTTTTTTTTGCCTGAAAAATTCCACAACACCCATGTGAGTCATTTGCTGTCCTGTCACAATCAGAGATGTGTGTTAAGCCTTTTCAGTGACCAACCTGGAGTTAATGCGCTCATGCCCATTTATTACTACCTGTGGCAAGCGTTGATTAGGTGTGTTTGCAAAATTGCATCAGACTTTTTTTTTTTTTACTGCTTCCTCTGTTCAAACTCAGCTGCTCTCATGATCAAAGGTGAGGCTTTCCAAGGTGTGTGCGTGTGAACGTGTGTTTGTGGGTGAGAGTGATGTGGAGAGAGACTTGGTTTAGGACTGTGATTTAAGCCATGCATTAATAATTACACAACATTAAAACACATCACCTATAGTTTATTATCAGCCTTTTGTTTCACTTTTCATCATGATTCCATCTATAGATTAAACAATGTAGGACACTCACAACTGTAGTTTTTTACATTTGAATATATTTCTTTATAAATTGTGGCTCAAATGTAATTTACCTTTTAATAATTTGAATTAAAAATGTTTTTTATTGTTATCAGCATTAGTATGCTGTGCTCCAATATAAATAAGTCAGTGTTTTCACATTTCCTGAATACCGTGAATGTCATTTGAAGCAAACCAGCAGCTAACAAAAATGACCTGTTTTGATGTGGATCTTTGTGTCTCTTCTCAGGAGTGTGCCCAGTATTTTCTGGAAGTCAAGGATAAAGACATCAAACATGCTCTGGCAGGCCTTTTTGTTGAGATTCTTATCCCTGTTGCAGCTGTGAGTCATTTATGTTAAAACTTATTTTCACTAATTTATTCTGGCAAATGACAATCTGAGCGATGACAAAGACTTGTTCATCCTCAGGCGGTGAAAAACGAAGTCAACGTGCCCTGTCTGAAGAACTTTGTTGAGATGCTGTACCAGACAACATTTGACCTTAGTTCTAGAAAGAAGCACTCTTTGGTAAAAATCTTTTTTTTTTTTTCCGTTTAGCTCTATACTCTGGTACTCTGGTATCTTCATATTTGTTGTTTTTTTTGTTTTCCTCTCTGCTGGATTTTGAAATATGGTACACTTATTGTGATGTTTTACCCTGAAAATAAGGCTGACATTTGATGCTGACATTACCCAATCTCTCCCCAGGCTCTGTATCCTCTGGTGACATGCTTGCTGTGTGTTAGTCAGAAACAGTTCTTCCTCAACAACTGGCACATCTTTCTCCAGAACTGCCTTTCTCACCTTAAGGTATGATCAGTGTTGGGCTTTCACTCAAAGCCCAGTTCAAAAAAATGCTTTTCAAAGTTTAAGGAATCCATACTGTGATTAATTAAGGCCTAATTTTTCCGCTTAAACCACCTGACCTGACATATGACTGTTATGAAACGTTCAATTCTTATGACCAAGAAAAATTCATGATGATGATTTCTCTTCTTAAACTCACCTACTATTGCGGTCAAAAATATTGCTCCTGCCCATACTATCCTGTGTGCTGCAATAACTGAAGTGGTCTTGGTTGTGATTGATTGCTGGGTTGTGTTTTGTCAGTCTGAAGATCTTAGTACTTTTATCAGCAGCAAGATCTGGAAAAGGAATAGCACTTGATTTAACGATAGCTTTTAATTACTGCAATTATTTCTAATTAGCCTAAAAAATTCAATTATATTAATTCTGTCTAGTTTCAGTAAGGGTATCTATTGGATTAAAAATATCACAACTATATGTAGTCTCCTTCAAGTGACCTGCTGAATGTCCTTTATCTCAGAGGATACACCTTGACTACCGGTTTTCAAGTGCTGTTTTATTTCAGGTCCATTTGTAAATCCTTGTAAACCAATCAGTAGCGAATCAAAACTGTTATCTGGATGGAGCCAAAAGGCTCATTGACCAAATTCTTGACAGGTTGACTCAATGAATGTCTTTCCTGTTCTGCCGATCACTGCGCTGCAGAGTTTGTGTGATCTTGTTGTGGTGCATAGTTTTCTGTTTTTGTGTCTGTGTTGGTGCATTTCTGAAATAGCCATCTGTATTAGCCTCATGCCAGCATCCTCTTTCATTTTTGCAGTAATTTTAAATGCAGATGATTTTAAAATGAAATCAACAGTGACAGTGGTTTTTGCCATACTATCATTTATCAAATGCTTTCACTCAACAGTATTAATTATAATTTAGTTAGTTTCAGTGGTTTTGATATACAGTGAACCCTCGCTATAACGCGGTTCACTTCGCTTCGCTGTTTTTCGCGGATTTTTCTCCATGACTAAATGTACTATATTTTACGGGGTGAGGCGGGTTTACACCGGGTGCGGTGCGCCGCGGTCCGGACTGATTTCTGCCGTCTGGCAATTTATCGGCTGCGTCCGCGCTGTGTGCGTTTATAAAGATCACGAGGAGGGATTATGAGGCGGTAACATGTACAGTGTTTGAATAGCAAACAGGTTTCTATTTCGCGGATTTCGTTTACTGCTAGGGATTTTCAGAACGTAACCCCCGCGATAAATGAGGGTTCACTGTATACTTAATGAAAATTAGAGTCTATCATTCAGTGATGTCTTTTCTATTTCCCATAAGGCTTTGTTACACCACCTCTTTTTCCAAAAGAAGTAAGCTTCATACTCAAGAGTGAAAATGTGTTGCACAAATAGAAGGAATGGTAATAGAGTTATCCCTGCTGGAAATCAAAAATGGTTCGCATCTGGTTTAGGGTTTATTGCAAGAACCAAACTATGAATTCCACGTGGTTCAAATATAATAGTTTTGTTGTGGTGTTGGACATTGATTTGAATAGACTTTTGTCTCGGGTGTCACTGCACTTTTGCTTTTTAGTTGAAACAGGTGTCGTTTTTTGTTATGTCTGAAATTAGCTTATGTGTCCAGAACGACGGTGACATGTAGATGCCAAAGATGGATTTAGCAGACAATAAGAGGTGTGTTGTGTATAAGCTTATGTATTTAAACTCTACTAAAATGGAGACCTATTTAGTAATGCTAAATAGGGCCCATGTAGTCCAGTTAATGAACAACAAATATAGGATAAAGTGTAAAAAGTAAATACCCTTTGATGTGTATGGGTAGTTGAATGTGTGAATTATCTGTTGGCCGCCACAGGCTTTGCCATAAAGTCATTAGAGTTTATAAGTTGCCCTCTGCCCAGCCATGCAATGAAGTCATTTTCACTTTGTAGATGTTAAACTTCAAGAGGGACAGCAACAAGGACTAGTGTATCCATTCACACTAAAACCAAGTACAGTGCACAATATAACTGTTGAATTTCAGGAATTTATGCCAGGTTACTACTAGTTATTGCTACTATGATATGGTCCTAACAGGACTGGGGAAACCCACCTACAGTTACTGCATGCCAGTCCTTATTTTGGACCACATTTGTTAACATTTTTGATTGTTTTGACACTTTTTTGTATTCATTTTTTTCCACTTCCATTTATATCCACCGTATTCATTTTTTTCTCTGCCTCACTGTTTTGACACACCTTTGCTTTTTCATGACCATATTTGCTTACTCTTGCAATCAAAACCAAATCAACATCATAACATCTTATTGGATGATTTTTGATCAGTTGCATTCCACTAATCACTAAATCCACAATTACCATGTTAAACAGGTCACCATGCCTGACTTATATACTTACTAAATTTACTTTGACAAGAGTATAAAAAGACGCTGGGCATCTCTTGTCATTTTATGTTTTTATTTTTGCTTGAACGTGCATGCCCCCCCCAACTCTATATTCTTTGTCTCCTGCCATTTGATCTTTTTTTCTCACACTGACTCGCTCCAGATGCCGTCTAACAACAGCATCCGAAAGCAGATTGAGACACTACAGGTGAGTTGTCTTAAGTCAGTGACCTACCTGGTGCGTCCATTCCTTTGAAAGCTCCAACCTGACTGAGATTTATGGTAGTTTGAGCATAGAAGAACTGTGTGATGTTGCTTTAGGACTTGTAGGTGAGATTATGTTTATCTGTAGTGGTGATGGACTTTGTCTAATTAGTGGTAAAATTACATGCTTATGTGTGTAATATGTATGTAATATGGTCCAGCTCAAAAAGACAACAGACACTTTTAATTTTTAATCAATTTCAATTTATTGTTAATTTTTAAAAGCTATTTATTTAATAGTAAAATTATGTGTTGTGGCAGTTGACCTCTTCAGTTTGAAGCAGTCTTCATTTTGACCATAGAGGGGGGCACCTTAGTTTCCTCTGTAGAAACAGTTTGAGCCTACTTAAACAATGCAACCATCCCAGTTAGAGTTTAAAAAAAAAAAAAAGTTAAAACCGGTGTATGCTGTGTCATATTTACTTTTCACTTTTTTTAAATATAAAATTACTTAAAATGAAAATCAATTTTTTCGTCTTTTGAATGCATTTAATACTGATTCATTTGAAATTGTTTTTGCTCTTTGAATAAGAAGTGGCATGACATGGTCACTTTACTATATACAGTATGCACAATGATACTGGTATCATACACCTACCTAGTATATGTTGGAGTATATCAGAAATAGTTTGGCACCAATAGCCCTTTGGAATAGACTTGAGTGGATACATATCTAGTTTTGCATTATGCACTACAGATTAACATTGCCGCTACTTTTTGTGACCTGTTGACCAAATGCTATGATGGCAAACTTCAGCTGATTCTTCAGGAACAAAACTGGAATCATCATGATCTGACACATCTGGTATTACCTGTGATGAAATCACCAATAAGGTTTATGTTCAAATGTGTCTGGAAAAATAAACTGAACTGAAGTGAACTGGTGTCAACAGTGATGTTGGCTGAAAGAAATGAAGAGGAACTCTTCTACTGTAACCATAACAATAAAATCTTATGGAAATTATAAATTGAGAATAACCTTGCTTGGAGATACTGCTCAAAAAAAAGCTGTGCAGTATATCTTAGTGAAAAGTGAGAGTGTGAAGCAAGTCTTTTTAATTTACATATTACCAATTAGACTTTTTAAATCTTTCTTACAGGTTGTCTTACAAAAATCTTATGTGCTGTGGATTTAGAAATTTGAATTAAATGTGGCCAGCATAAAAAAAAACCTGCAGAGACTTACATGAATCATTTTGGAGTTGGTATAACACCTACTAAATGGAATATGTTACAGCAACGCTGACGTAAGAATATTTTCAACACGCCTGTTTTGCCCAAACTTCTCATACTGTAAGCAGCCGCGCTCATATACAAGAGCGATACACATCTTGGTTGGTTGGTCCAAAAAGTTACAGAAGACTTAGTAGATAGTATTTAAGTCTGGGATGCACTTTATTTCTTTAGTGATAATTTTGTGTTAATGGATTCTTTTATTTTGTATTTTCTTAGGTTGAAAATTCCAATTTTTTTTTGTAAATGCTTTTGTAAACTTTTTTTTTGTCTATTTTATTAGTTTAGGTCACAGAAATCATCAGTTTTTAATTGTCAGTCTGTTTCTATAAGACATCACTATCCAATTTTGGCCAGTTGGTTGTTGCTGTTTGCTCTGATTGTAGAATTTGTAATGAAGGGTTGTAATTAGAATTGTGGTTTACTGTGATCTGCAGAAATGTGCTTTTTCAGACTTTCACCTACAAGTTTCATTTCAGTGTGGGGGTCTAGAAGTCAACCGTACCATGGTTACACAAGGTGTTGTTTTGTCAGTAGCTTTGTGTCTGGTCTGTGCTGCCCAAGTGAAAAATACCTATATTTCACAGGTGAGTGATGAATTTGGTAATTGAAGTAAGTCACGTGATTGTTTTTATTTTTACAGAACAAAGACCCCAAGATGTCCCGTGTGGCACTGGAGTCGCTCTACAGACTGCTCTGGGTTTATATCATCAGGATCAAGTGTGAAAGTAATACTGTAACACAAAGGTCAGTTTTAGGATCAACTAATCGCATGCAGCATATGACTCTTTACAATATTTGTTGTTAGAATGAAATAACCCTAAATTTTTTCTTTTCTTCCTCCAGTCGGCTTCTCAATATCATTTCAGCACTTTTCCCCAAAGGCTCCCGGAGTGTTGTTCCCAGAGACACGCCCCTCAACATCTTTGTTAAGATCATCCAGTTTATAGCTCAGGTGACCTGCAGGATCGATGAACGTGTCTGTGTTCACAGCAGATCTAAATTTGAGGAAAATAGCTAAATGAATGATCTTTGACTTCTTTGCTGTTACAGGAAAGACTAGATTTTGCTATGAAGGAGATAATCTATGACCTCCTGTGTGTGAGCAAGTCTCACAAAACCTTTGCCATTAATCCAGAGGTAAAGTAGAGCTGTGAGCATTGATGCAACTGCTATTTTGTGTCATACCTTTCATCTGCTCCCTGTTTTGTCTCTGATAGAGAATGAATATTGGTTTGAGGGCCTTCTTGGTGATCGCTGACAGTCTGCAACAGAAAGATGGGGAACCCCCTATGCCAACAACAGGGATTATCATGCCCTCTGGGAACACTCTACGTGTCAAAAAGATTTTCCTCAACACCACTCTCACAGATGAGGAAGCCAAGGTGATAGGTAGGTTGCATTTTTGATACTCTGTGTTTTTATATATGGAATTTGTTGAGTGTAATACTTGTGCTGCGATGATTTCAGGGATGTCGCTGTACTATCCACAAGTGAGAAAGGCCTTAGATAACATCCTGCGGCATCTGGACAAGGAAGTAGGACGTTCAATGAGCATGACCAACATACAGATGTCCAACAAGGAGCCAGAGGACATGATTACGTATGTAGCCAAATCGTGACTTAATGTATGTTGCAGTCCATGTCTTTGCATCCCTCTGATAAGCAAGGTTCCAATGATATGTTAATGCCACAGGGGTGAGAGGAAACCAAAAATTGATTTGTTCCGTACGTGTGTGGCCGCCATCCCAAGATTGATACCAGATGGCATGAGCAGACAAGACCTAATAGAGCTTCTAGCTAAGTAATTTACCTTCCTTTACCTTTACCACACACATTTTCATTCAGTTCACTGGAGGTCCATAGGACCCACACAGTTTGTATTTTTCTAAACATGTCCATTCCTGTTTGCTACATCTTCCTCTCTAGACTGACGATCCATATGGATGAGGAGCTGCGGGGCCTTGCCTTCACTACTCTTCAGGCTCTTATGGTGGATTTCCCAGAGTGGCGGGAAGATGTTCTCTCAGGCTTTGTTTACTTTATTGTCCGTGAGGTAACTGATATCCACCCTACGCTACTGGACAATGCTGTCAAGATGCTACTGCAGCTAATCAGTCAGTGGCGGCAAGCAGTGCAGAGCAGCAATAAGACCCACAATGTCCAGGTGGGGCATGTTTCAATTGTATTAATTTAAACCCAGTGGAAAGTTTGGAGTGAGTTTTAAATCATAGTTTGTTTTGTTAAACAGGGTACAGGCAGAGGCCATTCTCTGTCAGTGGAACGCACTCCTCTTTTAGGTGTGCTGCACATGGTGGAGGGTTTAGCACTGGTGGTGCTCTGCAGCTGCCGCCCAGCTACACGGAGGCTTTCTGTGAACGTCCTCAAGGAAGTCCGAGCATTGCACACTGCTCTGGGAATTGGCAGGGTAATTGTTTTAGAACTGGCACAGCATTTTCCCTTTTACATGGGTTATAGAGACTTTTGATGAGCACTATTTCTGACAGTACCTCCCTCTCCTTATCATTTCAGGGTGATGAAGAATTGGCCATTGATGTAATGGATAGATTAAGTGCATCAATTTTGGAAAGCTTTATTCATCTCACTGGAGCTGACCAGGTATAATTCCAAAACACTGCGTCTAGTTCATATATTGAACATAATTGTAACTTGTCTGTTTGCTTTGTAGACGAACTTGCTGTACTGCCCCAGTGGAATTGATCTACAGACTCTTGCAGAATGGAGTTCCTCTCCAATCAGTCATCAGTTTGATGTGGTCAGCCCTTCACACATTTGGGTATTTGCCCATGTTACCCAAGGCCAAGACCCCTGGGTCATCAGCTTCTCCAGCTACCTGAGACAGGAACACCTGCCTAAACATTGCCCCACTGCAGTCAACTATGCCTGGATGTTTGCCTACACCCGCCTTCAACTGTTATCTCCACAAGTTGACATCAAGTATGTTTTCACAAGGCTTTTTCTTTATTCCTGTTGTACATGTAACTTCTGTTAGTGTCTGAGCAAAACAGGGGAAGTACCTTTGTGATGACAAATTGTAATAGGCTTAAGGTCTAGGGCAAGTAATTGGTCAAGATTATAGGGACAGAAGCAACCAGAAAGCAAATTATGTAACTGTATCCTCACTTGTTCATTCTGTACCTAAACATTAACCTGTCCTGTCTTGTCTGTTCCAGTAGCCCCATCAATGCCAAGAAAGTGAACAGTCTGAACAGTAGTGACTCCTACATTAGTCTCTGGAGAAATTACCTGATTCTGTGCTGCAGTTCTGCCTCACCCTCCATGTGTTCCTCATCCTCCAATCCTGGCTCCGTCCGCTGCTCCCCGCCTGAGACACTGGCTTCGACACCAGACAGCGGCTACAGTTATGACTCAAAGGTCAAGAGCGTTGAACAGATGTCACTTTGTACAGTCAGATTTCAAGCTCTTTAAACAGTGTAGTGAAAAAAACAAAACAGGTTAACATGGTAAAAGGTCAAGAATGGTTACGCATAAAGACCTGGGTAATTCGTATAGTTCATATTTCAGTTCTGACATGCTTTTTCTGTTTGTGGTAATAGATTGTTGGCACTCCGTCCCCATCCTCCCTTTTCAAACACATTGTTCCTATGATGCGCTCTGAGAGCATGGACATAACAGAGTCTCTCGTGTTGGGGCTTGGCAGGACCAATCCTGTGGCCTTCAGGTGAGTACTGCTTGCAGGATTAATATATATCCAACTTAATCTTTGTCTGATTCATCGTAAACATTTTTGCCCTTCAGAGATTTGATTGAAGAGCTCAATCCCATCATAAAAGAAGCTCTTGACAGAAGACCCGAAGTAAGTGCATCTAGACTTTGAGTTTACCACAGTACAGACCCATAACTACATGTCAGTGATTGATAGTTTTCTGAGTTAAAATGCCACACCCTTGCATCTACAGAATATGAAGCGACGCAGGCGTCGTGACGTCCTCAGGGTCCAGCTGGTCAGGATATTTGAGCTGTTGGCTGATGCTGGTGTCATCAGCCAGATGTGTGTAATAATCACTTAATTTATGGACAATATGAATAAAATGCATGTAGAATTTTGCACGACAACCTAATGGCCATCATCATCTTCCTTTTTAACCATTTTTTCAGTGCCAGTGGAGGGTTAGATGGGGAGAGCCACTCTCTGAACAGCACATTGCTTGAGTATGTAGATCTCACCAGGCAGTTGCTCGAGGCTGAAAATGACAAGGACTCTGATACTCTGAAAGACATCCGCTGTCACTTCAGTGCACTTGTTGCCAATATTATTCAGACTGTCCCAGGTATTCATATCTTCATGTCTTGATAAAAGAGATTATTTTTGCATCCTAAATTTGGGTTTTATAAATTACACAATCTAATTTATTAATTATCTTTTTTGGTGAGTTTAGTACACCAGAGGCGGACCATCTTCCCTCAGCAGTCTCTTAGACACAGTCTCTTCATGCTCTTCAGCCATTGGGCTGGTCCCTTCAGCATCATGTTTACTCCACTTGACCGCTATAGTGACAGAAATATGCAGATCAACCGCCATCAGTACTGTGCTCTAAAGGTACACACTTAAGTCATTTTAGCTTGCGTAGAATATATTAACATGGTATTATAATAATCTGATTGTAATGTCAACTTTTAAATTGTTCTAGGCCATGTCTGCAGTGTTGTGTTGTGGACCTGTAGCTGACAATGTTGGTCTTTCCTCTGATGGCTATCTGTACAAGTGGCTTGACAACATCCTGGATTCTCAGGACAAGAAGGTTAGATAAATGAATTTCTTATTTGTCATTTTTTTGTGTTCTTGTCCACAGAGTACCTCCAAATAGATCATAAATGTACACTGTTAAAAAATAAAATAAAATAAAGTTAACACTTAAACTACACCATCCAGGTCTCAAGGGAACTACTCAAGTTTAAAGTTATAACAATAATCTCCAGGTACACCAGTTGGGTTGTGAGGCAGTGATGCTGCTGCTGGAACTGAATCCAGACCAAAGCAACCTCATGTTTTGGGCAGTGGATCGCTGTTACACAGGTTCCCGTCGTGTGGCGTCTGGGTGCTTCAGGGCCATCGCAAATGTGTTTCACAACAGGTACCATGCTTTACAAAAACAGTCCATTGTGCTCAGACAGGCCTTTGCTAATCGGTTTGTTTTTGGATAGGGACTGCCAAATTGACACAGTGGTGCTACTGAACCTGATTTTGTTCAAGGCTGCTGACTCTTCAAGGGACATATATGAAGTAGCCATGCAGCTGTTACAGGTTAAAATTTCTTCCCTTCTTTCTTAAAAGTCTACTTTTTTTTTAAACATCTACTCAGTGTTATTCTATTTTATTTTGTAATTAACTGAATATTCTGTTTTGATGTGTTTGTGTGAAACAAGTAGATCCTGGAACCCAAGCTCTTTCGTTACACTCACAAATTGGAGATTCTAAGGGTTGATGGTATCTTGAGTCCTCCCTCTCCGCTGCCACACCTGTACTCTGTGTCTTACTACCAGCTGTCTGAGGAACTTGCAAGGACCTACCCAGAGCTTACGATACCCATCTTCTCAGGTTTGTGGCATCTTATGACTTGTGTGATAGCATTATGTGTCTCATAAACAATCTAACATGTGGCTCACTTGCACTTTGTTTTGTATTTTGAAAAGCAAGTGAACATCTAAATCATAAATGCTCATAGGACTATGAATGTAGTTACTTAATTGGTAAAATGCCATCGTTAAGAAATTTTGATTAGTTAAATATTATTGTTGGTAAATGAATTGTTATTTTATAATAACCAAATACTTTAATACCTTAACCACTTTGACATAAGTGCAAATGATTAATGGCACTGTTCCTTTTTTTGATTCAAGAGATCAGTCAGCGTATCCAGACAGCGCACCCTAGTGGTCGTCAAGTCATGCTACATTATCTTCTACCTTGGATGAACAATGTAGAGCTGGTTGATTTCAAACCAGTTGCACGACGACCAGAGGACTGTGGAAGTGGTGAAGAAGATGAAGACGCACACGAGCGGGAAATGATTATGGTGAACAGCAGGCGCTGGCTCCGTGGAGAGGGATGGGGTTCTCCTCGAGCAACAACGATGGTGCTAAATAACCTCATGTTCATGACTGCTAAGGTGAAAGACCTATTTTTTTCAAATAGCTCAGGGTGTGTTTGAAAACCTGTCCAAGACTATTAATTGTTTGCATTTTTTTTTTTTCCTTGACAGTATGGTGATGAGTTTGCCTGGTCAGAGATAGAGAATGTCTGGACCACATTAGCAGACAGTTGGCCAAAGAACCTCAAAATCATTTTGCACTTCCTCATCAGTATGTCTGGTGTAAACAGTGACCCCAGCCTCTTGCCCTATGTAAGACGAAAGGGTGAATTCTTACTGTGTCATTTTTTTTGTCCATCATCTACACTTCCTCCACATATGTTTGTATTATTTCCTTATTTTCAGGTGAAACGGGTTGTGGTTTATTTGGGCAGGGATAAGACTATGCAGTTGTTGGAGGAGCTAATGTGTGAGCTTGAACTGACCGATCCTGTTAGCTCAGCAGTCACTCATATGGACAACCCCCCGTATTACCGCATCACTTCCAGTTACAAAATCCCCTCAGTCACCTCAGGTAAGTTCAAAACTTAATGCCAACAATATGGTTTTGGTGTCAGATGGTTCATGTTGGATCTTTGTCTTCACAGGAACAACCTCCAGCAGCAATACTATGGTGCCAGGAAATGATGGGCATCATGACTGCAAGATCAAAGACCCTCACTTGGAAGACGGGTAATACAATACTCATACAGTAGATTTGTCCAAACTATCACCCAACCACTTACAGAGCATTTAACATTCTCTGGGAAGTTGGATATTTTTAATTTTTTTTAATTTCCTCACACATTAAACTCTACTCAGTTAAAAAATATTGAATACTAGAGACATCGGGTTAAGTCATTTTTGACTGTTTTATAGTTACACCCACCTGGACATTTACAGTGGTCTGAACTGTAACCTGAATCGTCAGCACCATCGACTAGAATCTCGTTACAGTAGCAGCTCTGGGGGATCCTATGAAGAGGACAAAAGTAAGAGGCCAATATTTTAATCCACAAACACATTGTTTGAAATGATTTCCTACCAGTTGTTCTGATTCTCTTAGTAGGTGATTCCATGCCAATCTATGCCAACTGGCGCCTGAAAGTGATGGATCACAGCAGGCCAGAGCCTCTTCCCTTTCCTCCTAATGGAGGCTGTTGGTCCCCACTTGTGGACTACTTGCCAGAGAAGAATGCACCTGCTGTACCACTACACAGGTTCCTCACTGCACACAAAATGACTAGCCTTTCCATTTTGTTGTTTAGTTGTATTTGATGCCAGAGTCAAAAACATTTTTTTTCAACCCCTCAGGTGTAACATTGCAGTCATTCTACTAACAGACCTTATTGTTGATCATGGTGTCAAAGTGGAGTGGAGTGCCTACATTCATCTTTTGCTACATGCAATTTTTATAGGTATCCTTCTTCTTACCTTATATACTGTACATTGCATATATCTACATACAGGCTGCCAAATTTTTTTCATTTTTCTTATTTGGGTTCTCTTTATTGGGAATGTGCAATTTGCCACATAATCAGAGTCTTTATACTGTGTATGAATTTTTCCAAAATTATTAGACCCCGAAGTTACCAACCTAATCTGTAATTCTCCAGGGTTTGATCACCAGCACCCAGAAGTCTACGAGCACTGCAAACGCCTTCTACTTCATCTGCTCATTGTCCAAGGAGCCAATAGCAATGTTCAGTCTGTGGCTATGGTGCTGCTACGCAACAGAGACTTCAATGAGCCAAGGGTCCTGACTGTGAAGCCAGTGGCTCCAGAATTGAACCTTACAGGTCAGTCAAAGCGAAAAGAGAAGTACCATTGTTTAATCAGTATGTGAAAATTGAAAAACTGGTAGACTGCGCCCTGGGGTATGTGTTATCACTGGAGGGCAAAAAGTATTAACTGATATAAGCTCAAGATATATAAATGTTTGCGTATTATTCTATAGGAGTGCAGGAGATGTTGTCACACTGTCAGCCATCACCTATGACAGATTCGGGCCTCAGCTCCAGCTCTACATCATCCAGTATAAGTCTTGGGACAGCGGGGACTGCTCTGTCACATCTCTCACCCTCACTGCTGAGTGAGGTGGATGTTACAGCTGAACAGGATGAGAAGATCAAAGGTCTCATTGAGTTCATTACATCAAGGTGAGATGACCCTGTATTGATAAATGAACTGATAAATCAGGGGTGGCTGATCCAGTCCTACAAGAGTTACAACTAGGTAGTCAACTGCTGTCACCAAGGGAATGAGGATTCCAGGTGAGAGCTCTTGTCTACCAGGTAGAATGGAAAACCCTGTAGAATTGTGACTCTCATAGGAATTGATTGGCCACCTCTATGACAAATGAACATAAACATAAAAAAACAATACATTATTTACTGCTACCACCACAGTTGTTGCTAACTACCATCACCAGTCCCATGTTTTTTTTTCTCAGTTTTAATATTATAAATTAAAGTACATTCAAATGTGCTTTAAAAATAATTGTTCCATCTTTACCTTGTAGAAAACGGGGCCCACTCTGGAATCATGAAGATGTTTCACCGAAGAACCCCAACATTAAGAGTTCTGATCAGCTCAGTGCTTTCGTCAGACATGTTGTAAATGTATTCAAACAGTCACAATCAGGTGTGTATGCTTTTAAATCGCTTTTTATGTTGATTCCACTACACTACACCACACTCTGCAACACCTGGACAGCAGCAGGACAGATGTCAGGATCTTAGACTACGGTTCTGTCACACACACTGCACATACAACCTAAGACACAGCAGAGTGAACACTGTAGTCACACACAAAACACAATCTTTCATAGCTTTTTCTCTGCCACCTTGAAATGCATGGCAAAAACAAAATGATCACGACACTACTTTTGAACCAGAGAAATAACCCCTCACATCCTCACTGTACATTATAATGCTGAGGAATGCAATATGAAATGTCCAAATCATTTCCCTGTCTTACAATATTTATTTTCTTTGCACATTGTTTTTACTGTTTTGTGCAATATTTTCACATTTTTTTTGTCACTTCTTCACAAGTGTCCTTTCTTTTTTATAAACTAACTAGAGTCCGAGTCTCCACAAGAACTCCATTGTGTCTTGACCTTTTGGTTTATGTGCAAATGGCAAATAAATATCTTGATTTCAAATAGTACTATATTTCTGTATCCTAATTTATAATTTCTGTGTGGTTCTACTCACTCAGGGTTCCAGCTTGACTCCTTGCTGAGTGAAGTAGCCCTGCAAACAGCTTTGTCTTGCTCCTCACGCCACTATGCTGGCCGTTCCTTCCAGATTTTCAGGGCACTAAAGCAGCCTTTGACTTCAGCCTTATTATCAGATATTCTTTCTCGATTGGTCGAGACTATAGGAGACCCAGGAGAAGAGGCTCAGGTAAGAGAGAGGGAGTTGCATGTTTGTACTCTGCCTTAATCAAATCCAAAAGTCAAATATGTTATTCGTATATAGATAGAAGTTATGTCACTGCCCTTCCAGGGGAAATATACCAGCAATTATTTTGTTTTATTGTCATCAAATTCTTCTAATCCACTGATTTCTGGCTTTTGTTCATTCTAGGGCTTTGTCATTGAACTACTCCTGACACTGGAATCTGGAATTGATACTCTAGCAGACACAGTCAAAAACTATGATCTTCTGTGTGCTTTAGCTCAGTAAGTATTCCTGAAGTTATTCTTATTACTTTTAACCTAAAATCCTACATACAGTAGGAATGGAATTGGAATTTGTATGGAAATGGAAATGGAATTGGAATTTGTAGCATTGCTGAAAATGATCTCAACTTACTGAAGGGCACAATTTGCATTAGTCAGCAAAGCTATCAAGCAAACAAAAGCAATTTAAAGAAAAATAAATAAAAGTAAGTGTAATGTAATCAATGATTGCACATTTAAAGCCAAGGCATCTTACAAAATTTTTTGTTCTTGTAGAACACCTACACGTGATCACTTCTTGGGGCCCAAATATGCTGCCAACAGGAAAAGCACTGGTCAGTTGAACTTGAACAGTGGAGGACGCTTCCATTATGTCCACACTCGCAGCAATTCTCTTCGTGCCAGTGTGATTGGTGAAAGAAACATCGACAGGAGAAGGAGCAACACCCTTGATGTAGCAGATCGACTTGAAGGCAGCCATGGGAACTTGGCACGTACACGGAGCTTATCATCACTAGGTGGGGGAGGTGGTCCTGGAGTTGAAACCATCCCTCCAGTGGACCCGTCAAATTTGATGGCCACTGTGTTTTGGATTGCCACCTCATTGCTAGAGTCAGACTATGAGTTTGAATATCTGTTGGCCCTGCGACTTCTTAACAAGCTGCTGGGTCATTTGCCTCTGGATCGAGTGGATAGCAGAGAACACCTGGAGAAGGTCCTGGCGAAGCTGAAATGGTACAGCTTCCCTGGCCTACTGCAGCTCTTCCTCAAGGGATTTACATCTGCTTCTACTCAGGAGCTTACCATCCACCTACTCAGCAAGCTCATCACTGTCTCAAAACATACACTCATAGACCCTTCACAAATGGCAGGTCAGTATCCCCAAAATGGGTACCTCATTTTATCATATATAGCATACATCTGACTAATTCTGCCACTTTTCACTGTCTTCCTGGAACCACAACACAGGATTTCCTTTGAATATCCTGTGCCTCCTACCACATCTCATTCAGCACTTTGACAGTCCTACTCCATTCTGTAAGGAGACAGCTGACAAAATAGCCAAGGTGTGCACAGATGAGAAGTCGGCCACGCTCTCCAACTTGGCTCACATGATGAGCCTTTATAGCACACACAGCTATTCCCGTGACTGCACCAACTGGATCAACGTGGTCTGTCGCTATCTCCACGATGCCTTTGCTGAGATAACCTTGAATTTAGTCACTTACTTAGCTGAGGTACTGAACTGAAGATTAAGTTTTGGCTGTTGGTCATATTATGGAAAAAATTAAACAATGTATTTGTTTTCTTCCCCAGTTACTAGAGAAGGGCCTTCCCGGCATGCAGCAGTCTCTGTTGCAGATCATTTACAGCCTGCTCAGTCATATTGACCTTTCTGCAGCCCCTGTGAAGCAGTTCAACCTCGAAATCATGAAGATCATTGGAAAATTTGTTCAGGTGAACTTAAAGCAGCCAAACTCTGTAATATAATTTTTAAAGCAACAACCCTGACTTTTCACCCTGAGTGTGTGTACTTTTTTAATAGTAGTATTTTAATAAGTAACAACTTAATCCATCAAAAAGCTACAGATAGACAATACATCTTGAAATAACAAACGCTATTCTATTAATAACACAATAAAGGTGCTGTAGCTCTTTGTCAAAGCATTTTTTCTGGACCCAGGACAACATCTCACATTCAGCTGCTTCTGTATAACATTCTTGCTTTAGGAAAATTCTTTTGGTTCATCATAGTGCTGGGGTATATGACCAAAAATTTATATCACGGTATTTTTCAAAAATATATCGGTTTCACAGTATGTTATATGATGTTTGTTTGTTTTTTTTTATGCACATTTTTTAATGATTTAGAGACAAGTTTCTGCAGTTAACTGGCTTAGAATTACCTATTTTACTGTCATGAGGAATAAATATTGTAGAAAAACATTGATGTCCACACTAGTGTTAGTACAGGTTTGCATGGCCTCACAAAATGATGCTGTTTACAAACAGGTGGCACTCCTGATTCTAATAGTGAAGGAATCATAATGCATGACAGTTGCAGTCAAAATACAGAATGCTTTCATTTTTCAATTTTTGCAAACAACTTGAAAACATTTTCTAAAAATCAACTACACAATGTTAACAACCACTGAACGTTAATTTAAATTAGTCTTGATATTCTAAGACATGTTTGTGGCTGAGGTGGTATAGCAATTTGCTGGTGTTGCCTCCTGTGGCTACAACAATAAGCTCTACAACATTTACAGTGAATTGCTGTTTGATTGACGTGATGATTAACAGCTCCTCTTTTCAGTACAAGTTCCTCTGTCTCATGTCCAACCCATTCTGGAATTTCTGTTTTGGAACTTTCCCTGTTCTTATCTGTCTCACCGTTCAACATGCCATTGTGCCCTCATGTAGTCATTCATGCAGAATTCGAATGTCCTCAAAACTTGGAAAGTTCAGACCAAATTTGGACTTTCCAACTCGAATTTTACCGGGTTCCGAGAACGCAGCACAGCAAAAGACTCCTCTGTTGAATGATGTCCTGTGGCGCAGCACAGTGCTGCCCAGCACTAGTTTATCAGCAGTGTTGCCCTTTGTAGAAGCCATTGTGTTTGTGTACACACAGTTATACCTCTGTATATGTCCATGGTGAGCTTCTTTACCATAGTTTAATGCTTTTTGACATTAACACATTTCATACAAGTTTATTATAGAATTTGGCATAGAAATGGCTTTAAAATGCTTCCATTGAACTAGAGTAGGGGGAAGGTATTTATCCTTCTGAGTCTCCATTTGCATGTATTTGTGATTTTATACAGAGTCCGCACTGGAGGGAAGCCCAAAACATTCTGAAGTTGGTGGTTTCTCGCTCAGCCAGCCTTGTTGTCCCAGATGATGTGCAACGCTCCTACAGCACGGAATCCTGTGGCTCTCCAGAGATTGCCTTTACACGCATATTTAACAATGCATCAAAAGAGCTTCCTGGCAAAACTCTGGACTTCCACTTTGATATCTCAGAGGTCAATTCTGTCTTGTGTTTTCCTAATACTATTTACATTTATTGTGTATGTTATATTTGCATGATGTTACTAACTGGCATCATTTGGCTCTACAGACACCAATCATAGGGCATAAATATGGAGACCAACGTACAGCTGCAGGCCGAAATGGAAAGCCCCCTGTAATTGCTGTAACTAGGAGTACCTCATCCACATCATCTGGCTCCAACTCCAATGGGCTGGTGCCAGTAAGCTGGAAGAGACCTCAACTCTCTCAGGTAATAGACAGAAAGATAATTTGGCAGGATTTACATCTTTCTAAGATCTAGCAGCATCTAAGTGTTATTGGGCGGTGTAATGCATTCAAAATTTTTAATATTTTCCTTGGGGCATGTGTCCCAACCCTTTGAATTATCCATAGATCAAGTAATTATAAAAGGGTTTTATGGAAAACTACTCACTGAGATTATGTTTGTTTTGTTGTTACAGAGAAGAACCAGAGAGAGGCTGATGAATGTGCTGACTTTATGTGGCCCCGAGTCTGGCATTCCCAAGAATCCATCTGTAAGACTCCTCTCCTACTCTAAAGCCTCAGAAAAGGTCTCTGTGAAATACTGCTGTTGTTACACTGTTGTCTGCTTTTCTTTTTGTTTTCTTTTCAGGCTGGTTGTAATTTCATTTTTCCTGCACAAGATTTATATTTTCTTCCTGTGCAGGTTGTGTTTTCATCCAGTGAGGATCTGGAATCTGTTGACCAGCAGACCAGTCTGATACCCACAGTAGAGGAGGTGATCAGAGAAGAGGAGGTGCAGGGAGAGGACACTGGCAGTGAGCAGCAGTTTGGTGTCTTTAAGGATTTTGACTTCTTAGATGTGGAGTTGGAGGATGCTGAGGTGAGAACCCAAATTAAAATCCCTTTGCTCATCATTATAAAGGTGATTGCAAGCACAACTGCATATGATCATTCACTTTCTCTCAAGTCCCCATATACAGTATATTTCAATTATCATCATTACGTTTCTACCATATTGCATGTGTTTACATTTTTTTAGATTAACAGTGTTGATGTTTGTCTTGTCTGCTCTACTACAAAACATTGCATTGTCTTAAGTCTACTAACATACATATTCCTTCTTTTCTCTTGCGACAAGGAGTTGCAGGTAAGTTTGTGGGCCAGAAGGTTTTTAGACACGTTATTCTTTACAGTGCCCTCATGTCATGTTTGTGTTTTAGACTCTGACTTCTGTTGGTAGTGAAAACTGTATTAGGTCAATAGCTTTGCATCAATTACATCTCTGAATGCTTCAAATCATACCACTCATACATTCATGAGCGTTGCACAAATTGTCTTATAGTGATTGCATTTGTGGTCACTGTTTCAATTAAATGACACAACAAATTGTGCAGCACTAGCATCAATTTTTTTGGACAGATAATGTGCATAATATTTAATTGTTTTCCTTTTTTATTTATTGCAGTTGTTTATAAAATTAGCCATTCTTGTGTTTAATTGCTGTATTCTTGGTTGTCCTGTAGGGGGAGAGCATGGACAACTTCAACTGGGGGGTGCGTCGTCGCTCCCTAGAGAGCATGGACAAAGGGGACACACCGTCTTTGCAGGAGTGCCAGTACACAGGCAGTACGCCAAGCCTAAACCTCACCAACCACGAGGACACAGATGAATCATCTGAGGAGGAGGTACTGAGCGCTAGCCAGATTCTCACCCGCTCTGGCCTTGTAAGTCTCACTCTAAATAAGGGCCATTACAAACCCAACCCACCATGCTCCTTACACAGCCCTCGATGGTGTGCGTGCGTGCGTGTGTGCGGGCATAAATGCAGCTGGACTTGCTTCCAGTTTGGACAAAGGCTAGGTGCTTGCTTTTCTGCTGGTGGTAGTTTCCCCTCAGTGCATTCCTTCTATTTTTAGATTTATGCTGTTTTCCTCATCTTTTTATTACTGTTTTTTGGTAAATAAAGTTTAGGAAAATTCAATTTAAACAAAACAATTCAAGTAAAGTCATTGATGAATTGTTTTAAGTAAAAGCAACAGTACTGTAGCTAATGGAGATCATAAAGTAACAAAACAAGCATGTTCTTTGTTTTAATAAGTATGGTGCTCTGTAATATTTAGTCTTATTTGGTTTTACTTGACTTCGTAAGCACAGTACAACACACTTAATGTTATAAATCTAAATGCTTTACACTGTGATGACAACATTTTCTGTCTGTCTTCTGCTTTTTTCTTGGCAGAACTGTTTGTCATTATGCCTCTAAATGAACAAACAGTGCTGAGCAATTAGCATGCAGTATCTACTGGATGAATGTGGTTTTAAGGAATAATTGTACAAGTAATAATAATGTTAGATTTTAATTAACTTGTCAAACATGTTAAAAATATATTTTTGGAAAACATATTAATTTCAGTAGTTATTCAAATGTTTTGGGGGGTTTTTTCAGTAAAAACAAATAACTGTCCGGATTCACCGAAATATCATGAATTAGTAATTAGCTTAATCACTTCATCTACTCTACTTACTTCAGCAGTCATCAAATATGTTTATATTCCAGACTGAAGTTTGTTGTCCCAGGCCTAGTTTTTCAGTTTTAAAGATTTTATAGATTAAGGGTTGAACCAAATTTGAAAAAAAAGAAATTATAACTGAGTTTTAGCCCATCTTTTAAACTAAATTGGTCCCTGCATTTCTTTTCCAGTTGAACAGTGACTCTGCTACTGATGACACTGCCTCCAACCATGTAGACTCCCTCCAGCAGTCTCAGGAGTCCTCCAGCAGCGCCCTGACTGAGGAGGCCACCATCCTTCCGTCTGCGCCATCTCTCACTCGTCTAGATAGCCCCATTTTGGAGAATGTCCACTCGGACAGCGCCAGCAGCCAGCTACCTGAGGTGCGATCAATCGGGAGCATCAATAGGCTGTGGTGCTCGGGTGCTTTCTAGTTCGCCTCTTTTCCTGCCTGTCCTTTATCTGCTTTTGCTCAGTGCTTTACTTGTCTACCATGACAGCAAATCAGCTCACTACAGGAAGGTGTGATGGAGATCTGTAGCTGTGTAGAATTGCTTTTAGGTGAAAACAGTGCATATTCCTGCTGCTGCTGCTGCTGCTGCTGCTGCTCCTCCTCCTCCTCCTCCTCCATCTCCTCCTCCTACTCCTCCTCCCACTTCCTCTTCTGTTCCTTTGCTGTGGGTGCAGGTGCTGAAGCCAGACCTTGCTTTTTTTCCCTTTTTTTTGATGGGGTCTGGTTTATGGGGGCACTGTGTTGTAGCAAGGCTTGCTTGTTTCTTGGGGCTTGCTTCCTTTTGTGATTTTGGAAGTGATAAAATAAAAGCTCACCTCAGGTTAGCAGTTACTGCTCAAATCCAATAACACAACTGACTATTCCAACTAAACACTCCATTCAAATTTTTGAAATGGACACCAGCTCCTAATCTTCAGCAGAAGCATGTGTGAGTATAAGTCCATTATAGGTGGTGTGTTCACTTGCAGTTTACTGTTAAATGAAGCCCGGCGGTTTCGCCAAAGGAACATTTTCTATTTGCAACCATATTAACAAAGCTTCTTATGTAATGAACAGCTTGCTATTTTCTGCAACTGCAATTTATCACTAATACTAACAAGTAAAACATGCTGTTTTGAGTGTGTACATACAGTGAGTAAAATGGCCTTTTGTTTATTTTTTAAAAGAGGCCACTTATTGATGTAATTCTACTTGTAAAGAATGAAATGTAACTTTCTAGGATTTTTGAGCCAATGGTCTCAAGATCAGTCCAAGGACATGTCCCCCACCACAGCCTTAGCTCTTAGTGTAATGAGCTCAAGATAAAACCATCAATACTCTTACTCATTCCCTCCAGGATGGGCCATGACCACTTTTAAAAGCTTTCTGCAATATAGCTGCTGCCGCTGTGATGTACTGGCTGCCTGCCACACAACCACATCAGAGTTCTAAATAAATTTTAAAAAAGAGCTCTTAATTAGAACCCATCTCTGCCCTCTGGACAATCGTTACATCCAACAAGGTTTCTTTACATGCAGAATTTGCAAATGCTGATTTCTACTGAGTATCACTCAATTGCTGTTTTTGTGTTAATTTAATCAAGGATAAATCTATAGCAGGACGTAGCATTCATGTGGGCTCCGTGGTGTAGAGGATTTATGGTCCTAATGCACTCCATTATTTGTGTGTAGCTGCGTAGCACAGATAATAAATCAGTCCATACGATTATACCATTCATCAGAGTATATCCAGCACATCTTGTGCACCTGCTGTCTCTCACTTCTGATTGTTTCACAGATTTGCTGTTTTATTGGCATTGAGGCTAGGTTCTTTTAAAATGCCATTCTAGCGGCTTATCAATAGTAGCTCTTTTTATTGATATTTTTTCAGTTTCTTTAATTGCTCCTGAGGGAAGTAAGTATGTCGTAAGTATGATAAAAATAGCACCACTCACTGTATTAAACATTGTAGAAGTGCTGAGTTAAGAGTTCCTCATATAAATGAACATTATAAGTATAGGTATATAGCATATATTACAGTCTTAATTCATCTTATAAGAGCTTTGGCAGTAAATTTGTGTTAAACAAGTGATGTTAAGTGCTGCCATTTTCATGAACAACAGGCACTATTACTCCTGAAAAGAATTATTTTCCTGTCGAGCTTAATTTTAACTGCCATATTGCACATGTGATCCCTTCTCGATTGTGTCACAGGATGCTGTAAGCATGACAGCAGCAGACGAGCTAAGCAGCAGCCTGAGCGAAGACACGGGCTTCTGCAGCGCCCCCCCGTTGCCCTCTGATCCACAGGAGCTGTGTGACCCCCACGACTTGCAGGACACTCAGGACATTCAGGAAACCCTGGAAAACTTAGACATTCAGGAGGCCCATGAAACAGAGAGTATACAGGACCCTCCAGATGACTTGGATGCAGCCCCCCCTCCTCCACTGGCCATAGACACTCCACCAGGGTCTGTTTATGAGGAGGAATCCCAGACAGGCTTGCCTCTGTCTCTGTCACTACCCATGCCGCCAGGAATGAAGGTCGATCCAGACCCAGACAGTACTTGTGGTTCTGTGTTGGAGGAAGATGTGACCCAGGCCCTGAAGGAGCTGGATGAGCGCTGTGAGGAGGAAGAGGCTGACTTTTCTGATATATCCAGGTAACTGCACTAGTTTCAATCACCTCCTCTGTAATTTACAAAGAATCTATCAAGATCTACTGTATCTCCTGTTCACTGGGTTGTACTGTTTAACCTGAAATTGTATTAGAGAATTTGATATACTGCCAGAGAAAAATTAAACATGCGCGCACGCACACACACGCACGCACACACACACACACACACACACACACACACACACACACACACACACACACACACACACACACACACACACACACACACACACACAGACACACAGACACATTACAGTTCACAGGGGAATACAGTAACTAATGACCTTTTTCCAGTGATTCATTTTTTTTTGTTGATGCTGCAGTATATGTGATAAAATACACCAATAATTTAACATGGGTACAAGCTGATAGGTAGATTACAGTATTCTGTATGAAGGTATAATGTGTAGCTTGTCCATTGGCATGGCTCCAATGAGGGAGTATTGGAGAAGACAGACTCCAATCCACATTAAAAATCCCCTCTTCAAGGTGGGCCAGTTATGCCCTGAGGACAATAGAAAATTCAGCGTTTTAAACTATACCAAAGCAATGTTCGGAAATAGTTCTTAACATATTCTGGGCATTAATCATTGTAACCATGGCCTTTCATCTAACTTATCCACATATTTCTCATCTGCAAGTGTTTGCGCAGGTGTACTTTTAGTGATTGTTTGGATGCTAAACAGTTTAGCTTTTTTGGGTTTTTTTTTTGAGATTTGTGTGAGTGAGAAAGAGGATCCTCCTTTTAACGGAGTGCTGCTGCTCTGCCTGTTTGGTAAAAATGCAAGTGTGTGTACACGTGCTCAGCGTGTACAGCTCTCTGCAGTCCTGTGTGGGACGGGAGGGCAGTGCGCTAGCGCCATTAGCAGATGCAGCGCAGCCGAGCTGCAGGAAGAGTGAAGGAAAGAAAAAAAGAGAAGCTGTAGTTGGGTCGAGAATGAGGATAGAAACTGTGTCCCCTGTAGCACTTGGCACCGCAGGCTTTAGATACTTATATTCTGTCTGCTTCTTCAAGCTGTTTGGTCCGACTGGCCTGTGAGTATCTATGAGAGATATTTGCATGATGCTAGAATGCTAATGTCTCATGTTGTTATACAAGAGCACTGCAGTAAAATAGAGGTGGCATTACAATGCAGCTTAATCTGTAGTCAGACATGCAGAGATCTGCTAATGGGACGTTGTTTATTTTCAAAGTACGAGATTGAGCATGCGTTTGTTTATGCTTGTCCTTCGGTGAAGACTGAGTGGAGTGTATAGGATGTTGGGTTGTAGCTTATTGGCCCGTCTGTGTGTTTCAGTCAAGATGACGGTGACGCAGACTGCTTCCCAGAGATCCAGGCCTCTCCGCCCCCTTCACCCTTCCTCTCTGCTATCCTGGCAGCATTCCAGCCCGTTGCCTATGACAATGAAGAGGATGCGTGGCGTTGCCATGTCAACCAAATGCTGTCAGATACAGATGGTTCTTCTGCTGTTTACACCTTCCACGTGTTTTCCAGACTGTTTCAGGTAAATCTCTAGTTTTATTTTTTATTTTGCACTCAGTAAAGCAGCTCCACGCTGTTGCATCCATATATTTTGTCTTATTTTGAATTTGACTTTCTTGTTTATTGCAGAGCATGCAAAGAAAATTCGGGTCCATCACACATTCATCTGTTCGCTTTCTTGGGGAAAGGCTCCAGAGGATGGGTAATCAGTTCCTTAGTTCTCTCGAGGTCATGACGTCGTGTTCACAGTGTCCCACAGTGCTGCTGGATGCAGAGACGGTGAGTCTGTCTGACATGTCGGTTTTGTAGCGACAACCCAAAAATGTTTGCATTTACGCGTTCTAGTGCCAGTAATAACACAAGTGGTGTTTTTCAATGTTGTTGTAGCTGGTCTCTTGTGGGTTGTTGGAGACTCTGAAGTTTAGTGTGCTGGAGTTGCAGGAACATCTAGATACCTACAATGGCAAAAAGGAAGCAGCAGAGCATGTAAGTCACCACGTCTTACACTTAAATCCTGTGGATTTTATGCCCCAGTACAAAATCACCTTGTCCTGAAATGATGTGATATTGTATAAACTCATCATGTAGTTTTTAAAAAGTGAGGCCAATTTGGACAAGTCATGCATTTCATAGAACAAAGTGCATGATGGGAGCAGTCTGTCTCATCGTAGTTATGGCCTCACATACGTTCACCTGGCCAGGTCTAAATCAATTATCGTTTTATTGCCAAGTGTAGGGGGGCTGTTGTGAGTACATTTAAACCAAATTGCTACTGATACTACAGGACACGTTCAACTTTTTCCATCAGGGAGGAGTACCACAACAATGTAGCATCCATGTTGTTTTACAGTGCAGACTCAGCTGGACATGAACAGCCTGACATTTGGTCACCTTTGAGACATAGCGCTCACTCACTTCACACTATCTCAGAGATTTTGACCAACCTTTCTTATGTCATATTATTCCTTGTTGCTAAAGCAATTACACAGCTACGATGTTATTCTTTGTTGCACTGTTGCAGTGTCACTTACGTAGATAACGCAGCCATAACCATCTGTCCTTCACACAGCATAGTGGAGATGCAGATCTGACCAGTGAATCCTCTAATATACTGCTGCTTATTAATGCAGCTTCAGTATTACATTGTGTGTGTGTGTGTCTGAGCAGTAGTCATGTTCCCTGTCAAGGAAACTATTTCCTATTATTCTTAAATCAGATAGAAGAGCCCTGGCAGGGGAAGCTGTGAGAGAAGGAGTGAGGGGGAGGGGCTGAGATGAGATTGCACAGGATTCTGGGGTGCAGGGGCACTAATTGAATGAGACTGTGATGGTCCCTGGAGGGCTGGATACTATCCACTGCTCTGCAGAGGCCTTCTTTAATTTGCTAAGTACAACATACTTATAATATCTGGCTACCCAAGTCTTTATTTTATACATACACATGATGCATGTGACCAACTGTGTTAGCCCTCTTTTCCTCCTCCATTTTGAGTTCTCTTATCTTGTATCCACTCCTGTCCTCTGATCTGGTAGTGGCTGGAAAACTGCAGAAAAACATTTGGTGACAAAGACAGCAACCACCGGCCCAATACTCATGCACAGGTAGGAACCCACTCTTGAACTTTCTCTTTTCTTACAGTTTAAGCGTGTTTTCAGTGGAGACATTTAAAAGGTGCAGTTGCGTGATCACAGGGTTAATATGACACTTGTCAGTGAACCTCAGCTGGCCTGTGCAGGCTAAGGTAACATAAAAACACACAGAAAGGAAAGAAGCAGCTAATTCATAAATGTGAAACCACATCATGTGTCAACTATGATGTCATAAATTGGGATCTCTGGAAATGGAAATATTCTGAATCAACTGGTTGAATTCCTAAATAGTAAATGTTGTATTTGTAAAGCTGAAAGTGTCCACTCAACACACTCCGAGGTCTTTTCCTCCTGTGCCCTTCCTCCTGTAGCCTCTAGCATATCCACTCCCTCATCACAGCGAGGGGAGGATGATGTCCCACTACTCTTTGCCCCTCAGGTCACTGTGTCTCTACTGTTAAAGCTCACTAATTCTTGGTCTTTCTCTCCTCCTGTTTTGTTTGTGTATGTGTGTGTGTCTGTGTGTGTCTCTGTGTGTGTGAGACCTGCTCACCTTCTTGCTTAGCAAATGGAAAATCTAGCAGTAAGTGCTTCTCCTATTACAGACTCTGAATAATCGTCCAGATATAAGAAAACTGTGATCATCTCATGTATCCACGTACTCGTCCTGCTCTCAACCACTGACAGAACCTGCATCTGCCGCTACATCTCTCTCTGTTTTGATTGGTCATATAACTGAGTTTAATTGCTGCCTTCCTGCCGCGTCTTAATTTACTCCCATCCTGCATTGCTTTCTGTGTATTTTGCGGTTGTTGCATCCAGCCTGGGTCGTCGGTGTCTCAGGTGCTGTGTGCCACCCAGCGAATCTGCTGTAGTTAGAAGACAAACAGCAGAGTTTCTGTCTCCACAGTGGATAGTTGAAGATTGTAATGTCAGTAGAACATGATTATTGTTACTCTGCATGCTTTACATTCCAGCAGCTGTTTAATAACTGTTGTTTTTATGTTTACATGGCTTAATATTATCAGAATCAGGTTGTATTTAAGGGAGAATCAGATGAGTTGTTGGTGGATCATTTCTCCATTGAGATCACTAATTCTTCTCATTATAGACTCACCTTTGCCCCAAACCAGATGACATTTTGCTCATCTTAACCTTTTCATCCACTCCCATGTTTCTAACACAAGATACCCATATTTGTCTTATCACCATCAATATCAGCGGGCCGGAGGGTAACGCAGCCTTATGACTCTGTCTGTGTCTCCTTAGGAGCTGGAATTGTGCCGCAGACTCTATAAGTTGCATTTTCAGCTGCTGCTGCTCTTCCAGGCGTACTGTAAGCTCATCAGCAAGGTGGACACCATCAAGAGACAAGCAGAGGTGAGACGGCAGCCATTTTGTTGTTGACTGTTTTAAAGGAGAACATCGTTCCCTTGAGAGATTTGTCATTTAAAGAGCAATTCCAGTAGATTGTAGAAAATTCCCTACTCACAGTTGGAGTTTTATTAACTCATTGTGAGCATACAGCACAGCTTTCTAGGAAACCCTTTAATCATAGCAGACATCATTAAAATCACTCCTGAAGATAGTGATACAGTTACTAATGTTCCACACGGAGAACCAGACATTGCCCACGGTCTGGGGCGATTTCATATTTTTCAAATGTTTGTGGCTACACTGAAGACGAGTAGCTCTAAAGAATTTAACAAAGTTGGAGTTTAAATGTAGAAATGCATGTGTTCAATCCCTTTTACCAGTATCAGAGACAGACAAAAAACATTATGTGACATCATGCTGCAAGAGCTTCTGTTTCCACAGTCCCTGTAGATTATTCATGCATTTTTACTACAAAACAAAAATATCTAAATATTTTTCTTCACATTGCTTCTATCTTCTATCTATTTTGAAATGCGGAGGGAGCACTGTGGTTTTAATTGTGTAATTGAAGCTGTCAGGGCTGAATGTGCAGCAGATCTATCACTGCTGCATCTTGGTGGACCTTAAATTAGATTAAAATAATGCAATTATGTCATTTCTTATACTATATTGAATACTGTGGTCAGCTGCTTCAGTTATGATGCAGTCAGGAGGTTTATTTTTCTGACTTTTTGCATCGATTGAGTGGACTTTGGGTTTTGATGTGTATTTCTAAAATTTAAAGGTGACCAACATGTCTGAAGAACTGAGCCTCCTGGAGAGCTGTCTGAAGGAGGCAGAAACAGGAATGGACTGTCAGGAGGACGTGTGCATGTCAGACGCTGCACAGACCAACACTGAGACGGCGATCCAGTCACTGATCGAAACTCTGAGAGGCAGAGACTTCAGCTCTGCCATCACTCAGGTCAAGGTGTTCAGGTAACAGCTGTAAAATCCCACATAATCTACCCACATTTTAGACACCTGGATTAGGGAACATGTTGGAGTTGATGCAAACATCATGATGTCTTTGGGTTTTTAAAAGATAGGAGATAGACCCCTCCGTTTCTTTCACCCTCAGATCCTTGTGGCCAAACGACATCTTTGGCAGCGAGAAAGACAACGCAGTCCAGACCCTTTTGCACATCTACTTCCGTCACCAGACCCTGGGTCAGACAGGCTGCTTGGCCGTGGTGGGCCCCAGCAGGGATCTGTCTCAGGCTAGCACCCGCCTCATGGAGCTCAACCTGCAGATCCGTGAGGCTCTCAGTCAGGCGCAGGCATGCCAGCCTCGCAGCACCGTGGTCAGCACTGGACTGTGAAGCTGTGGTGCTGCAGGTTGGATGCCTGGACAAACCCCCACATATAAAGGGCTAAAAGATGTGTGTGAATAACTGTGACTCCCTAATATATACAATTACATGTATGAATGCTTAAACCTAACATTTGTCCCACAATCAGCCAACATGCAAAATTCAGTTGCAATAAGTCATGCGGTGTTGTTAGGAGGGGATACGAGGAAATATTTGTTTTTGTTTTTAATTTTTTTTTTTTTTTTTTGCTTGATCTGAACAGAAGGGCTCATCTCATTGGAGACAGAATGTTAGATAGTCCAAAGGAGGTGTCATATAGCAAACAGAAACTGCATGCTTGAAAGGAAAAAAGCACTGCAAGACTATTTTTTTGAGAAATGTATTTTTTATTAGAGCTAACATCCTAGGTTGTAAATGTGAGGATATTTAACATATAATTGTAACCCTGTGGGAAGCGTTTGCCTTCAGGCTGTGTAAAAAGACAAATATCTGTTTAATAATCTGTGAGGAGCATCTTCACACAAAACTCACTCTTTAACCAAATAAGTAGCTGCCTTTAGAAACTCTTGACTGTGTGATATCTTCTGGTATACGCTCACACAAATGCATATAATAGCACACACACGTGCAGACTGGCTACAGCTCTTTATGGCAACATAAATTATTTTACTCTGTATATATTTTAGAAAATGTATAGTGTAAAACCAGTATTTTTTTCCCCTTGTACTTTTGTGTAATGCACTGTTCATCCACGCAGGATGTCTGTATAAAGCTAACGTGATGAGTGAAAACTGAGACGAGGTTTGAGTCATTAATGATCTGCTCCACCGTTTAGCCAATCACATTTCAAAACTTCCCAAAGGCGACTTGGGTGCTGGCTTGTGGTCTTGCAGAGGTGGTCCAGGCTCAGTCTGGGACAGTGTGATATTGATTGCATCTGCTGCTGGACCACACCCCTCCAAGTCATGTGCATTCCTTCTGTCCGAGTTTTTTGTCGGTCCAGTCTCGACGCCACTTAAATCCTGTCCTTGTCAGAGACTGCCGTCAGTTTTTCCAGAGCGGCTCTCCTTTGTTTTGGTTTCAGAGGAGAGGTGGTTGCTGAAACCTCACCGTGGCACATTGGAAGTCACTGTACTCATTCCTCAGCCCTGTTTTTCTCCTGCTTGTCTGGTACATTCAAATGCTGTTATTTAATGATTTACCTGAAAGGTGTTTTATTGTAGAAGTGCATTCTTTTTTCTTTCACTCACATACCAGCCTTCTCTGAATCAATAAAAGCCTAATTCAGTATGAGCTTTGTGTTTAGATCATCTTTCAGTTTAAAGGACTATATCACCAAGACTGGTTTTCTCAGCAGAAACATTTATAATCCCCTAAACCACAATTAAGTTAGGAAAATGTTAAATGCCTATTAAAATATTTCTACTGCGCCACCTTTAATGTTTACTCTTCAGTGTCTGAACGCCATCTTATTTTCTCATTGACAGTCACTCAGCCTGTGATACCGAGGTTTATTTGCAGGTTAGGGTTAGGGTCATCTTAAGGTCAAGCTAAATTTGGCATTGTTTATTTTCCTCAGATTCATCAGCTTCACTTTACCTTTAAAGAAAACACAGAATGCAAGGTAGCCATTTATTTTGCACCAAATTGTGCACCTCTAACCATTAATTCCATCAACACAAAACTGGTGTGAAACTATGAAACCAACTGTCAACTCCAAACGCTGCCGCTGCCTCTGTCAGTACGGCAGAGGGTTGAAGGGGCCACCGCAGGATGTGATGCATCAGAAGGCAGAGTTCAGTTCGGAGGCTGGTTAGACGATGTATTTGAAGCTGAAGGTGCTGTCGCAGGAGAGCCGTTTGCCCTTGCACCTGCCGCACAAGTCCTGCCTGTGGGGTCTCTTTGGGTCAACATGGCGTTGCGTTTCTGCACAGGAACAACGCGCTTTGTTGCACGTCTTGAAAGAAAAGAGCCAATTAGCTGTGATGTACAAGCCTCGTTTGTCTATAGAACTTACATGACATGTGATGTCCTCTACGCGGTATGGGTTAAATTCTTTTTGGCATTTCCTACAGAACTGCTTGAAGTAAACCTGGAACACACATATGCTTTAACCAGCTTGGAGTACTGCAGCCATCCAGAATTCCTCACACTGCAGCAGCATTGATTACAGCAAGTTTACAGAGAAATAATTGTGTTACCTTGTTTGTGCCCTGAACACACCAAACGTAAGCACTCTCCCATCTCAGATTACATTCTCTGCAGTGGTAATAACCATACTTCTGTTCCAGAAACTGGTGGACAAGAGAAATATCAGTTTTCAGAATATGAAAATAAACTGGAACCAAGTCACCACCTCTAAAAAAAAAAAATTTGCATCATCATTGATAAAAAGCAATTCAAATGACAGGTTTGATTTCCATGTGTGACAACCAGGACTTTATTTCCTGCTATGAAAAATCTTTTTATTCACCGTGGTTTGTTTTCTTATGCGTGTTTGAGTTTGTATAAAAGTTTTTCGCTTTAAAAAAAAAAAAATTAACAGTATTTAGCTTGCGGATTTCGGACGCTTTTGAACATGTCGTTATTTAAAAACCCTGGATAATCTAGGAAAGCTCGTGTCTCACCTGGAAGCGGACACGCGTCTTGCCCTTTGACCCCGCAGTGTCGGTAGCGGTTTGCGCATCTTCACTTTGTTTGGGCTTTTGGGGGGTTTTGCGCTGTTCTGGTACTTTCGCGTCCTTATCCTCACCAGCCTGATCCTCTACGGTGCTCCGGTTCTTCGCCGGCTCCGGCGGCTCCTCGGCCTGGGCCTCAGCAGCGGAACCGTCCCGGCCGTTCTCCACCAGGAAGGAGGTGACGCTCCTGAAGGCGACGGGAGAATACACCGCGAGGGTCCGTGGGTAGCGCACCACGCTCTCCGTTTTCTGAGGACTTCCGGGCTCGTCCGGGACCTGTTTTCTTCTGCGCCGAAGCTCCCGTTTCATCACCAGGAGGGTCCGCGGGCCGATGGAGCACTGCACCGAGACGTCTCGCTTCGGGTTCACCTGCACCGCCACATCTTTGGTGTTGGCCTTCCTGAGCCTCGGAGTGAGTTTGGGGTTGATCTGGGATAAGATGGACTTGAGCTGGGCCCGCTGGTGGTTACTGAAGGCTTCGGAAGTGTCTCCATAGTGGGAGACATAACTTTTATATTTCCACCCGGCGTCCTTATGCCGAGGGTATCTGCCCATGTAAGGGTTGTAGGATGAATAGAAGTAGCTGTCGATCGGCTCGTCACAATACGTTGCCATTTTGTTCAACCAGCGGAGGGGTACAGCTGTTCCCATTTAAATAGGTCCGACGGCACGAGCTCCTCATTAACCACAAGTGTGGTCAGGTGCGCGAGACCGGAACCCGCCATTGAATATCTCATAAAAGAAACTCCTGTAAACAAAGATGGCAACACTCAGAAAGAAACGTGCCAGTAATGGAACAATCATCCAGCAGGTGACGGCATTAATCATTAAAAATGAAACAGTCATACCTTCTCAGTCAAGTATATTCGTTAAGACTTTGTGACTGGTTTTTATTTCGTTTTACTTTTTTATATAGTTTATAATATGCACACACTATACATTATGTTCAGACTGATGGAGCACAGAGATTGGCACTGATGAGGAATAACGCGTGTTTTTCCAGCTTATTTCTCCAGGTAAATATTATTTTAAAAGTGTGATTTACATTTATGGATGAAGTCCATCAAATGAAGTAGTGTGGTGACTGCATGTTAATGGGTGATGACACAGAAGCACCTTGGGTTCGTCATAAGCTTTTCCCCCCCTCAGTCTCTACCTGAATCTTCCCAGGAGGTGGTTCATGATTGCACATTAAACAGGTGTGGGGTCAGGGGGACACGGCTCCAGCATGATGGTGTTTGGGTCACTCACTGTCACAGCACCATACGAAGAGTCAAAGTCCTCATCTTGGAACCTTTGGTATGTTATATCCGTGTCCTCGCCGTTGTCCATGTGGTCTGGTTTGTGCAAGACCTTCTTCCTGTACATCCTGTAGGCCAGGATGAAGATGCCGGCCTCGGCCGCCTGGAACAGGGCGTACAGCAAAGGGAACATGTACATCCCTCCAATCAGCTGAGGGGGGAAGGCCAGCTTCAGGATAGCAGTGCACAGCTGCACGTTCTGGCATCCTGTCTCCAGGGAGACGGACCTGCGGCTGTTGGGGGGCAGGTCGAAGAGCACACCCAGGCCGTAGCCTGCAGCATAGCCGCACAGGGGCATCAGGATAGCCACAACGTAGACGGAGGGAGGAATGGTGGACAGCAGCTCTGGTCCCAGCATTGCTCCGGTGAGGATGAAGAGCAGCAGGAGGGTGACCAGCAGAGACCACAGAGATGCCTGGAACGAACCAGATGAGCTCATTACAGTCAGAAAGGGGAAATCGTTCCAACCAAAGAATTGGTAATATTTGAAAATGTGATTTATTTTTTTTAATTTAAGGGTGAAATAATATACCTCAAAGATTTTGTTTTATTGCTTTTTGCTAACAATGCTTCCAATGTTCACCCTGAGTGTACTCTTGTTTCTATAGAAGTGTCCTGTTGAGGAAACCTCGTGTGAAATAACTGAAGCTGACTTGTAATCTCCATCATGCATCTGTGCTGCCGTCCTGTCTGCTGTAACTGATGTCCTCTTCCTCTTAACTGGCTTTTATCAGGAACGGAGGGAGGAGCGCTTCCTGACACTGTGCCTCTGATGTCACTGCCATCATCATTAAATGACAAGAAGCAAAATACGCAGTGCGATTTTGCGCAAAAGCGCTCCCGAGCCGAGAGGCGCTCCTGCGGACAAGACGCCGAACGGTTCAACTGAGTTTGAGAAGTGTGAAGAGCAAAATAGTCTCAAAATTACCTTCAAGACAATGTCGGCCACGCGCGTGTAGCGGTACCTGAGCAGAACTCCTAACCCGATGGGAATGAGAGTGCTGCACAGAGTCAGGATGATGGCCCCGAAGGGCATGAGGTTGACGACAGGTGTGTTGATCCAGGCCCGGCTGTAGATCCACAGACACAGCGGCATCAGGACGAGCGCCAGCAGAGTGGAAGATATGGTCATGATGATGCTGAGGAGCAAAGTTAACGTGGTCAGTGGGAGGGAAAATACCTTGTTGAGGTTCAGAAAGACAAGCAAAACAACCGATCCGTGCGTAAAGTTAAAAAATCGGGTATTAGTAGTTCCGGTATTGTCATACATACCTCAGATTCATCTCTCCATGCACCAGCAGAGACATGATGTTTGATAAATTGCCCCCCGGGCAGCAACCACACAGGAGGACAGCCACCGCCGCCACATCATCCAGAGAGAAGGTTAACGCCAAGAGAAAGGCCACCAAGGGCATGATAACAAACTGACAGACCAAAGCCAGCAGAACCCCGACGGGTCTGCGGATGTGTTCTCCCAGCTGACTGACGTCCACCGTGCAGCCCAGCCCCAGCATGGTGAAGCAGAGAACGAGTCCCACAAACACATTGATTCCGTGGCTGAGCGGGGAGTCCCAGAAGGCGGGCATTAGGTGAGAAGGTTCCGTGGGCGCAGCAACCAAGAACTCAGCCCAGACTGGACTCCCGAGTCTGCTGCCTCTGGTGGCTTCTAATCCAGCCATGATGGCTTCGGTCTCTGGAGGATACACAACTTTCTGTAGAATATCCGGTAAGTTTAAGTCCGGCTGATTGGAGTTATCCATGGCGCAACAGGAGGACAGAGGCTGGTTCCCCGGTGTTCGTGCGTAAAATGCTTCCGCTGGTTGCGCGCCGTCACTAGACAAACAGGGCGGACAGAGCAGTGGCTGGAGGGAGCGATGGTGCCATGTCACTGATGGTGGGCTCAGTGAGACAGGCAGGGGCGACACACATCGCTGAAGGGAGTCTGCCCACGGTCAGCAGCCTCAGCCTCACTGGCTGGACCAATCAATAACGCGCACACTCTCATACACCCTATATATATATATAAAGACAGAGCCCCGTGCATACATGGAATATCAGAAACGGACTGTTGTTCACACAAAAACCAGTAGCTACCCTGTGAGTCACGGTTTCCATAGAAATATAATCTGCACCCTTTGAAATACTGTTTATCTTTGAGGTTGAGTGAGAAAAAGCACATGAAACACATGTAGATGTTAATCCAACAAGAGGCCTTAAGCATAATTGGGCATGATATATATATATATATATATATATATATATATATATATATATATATATATATATATATGTGTGTGTGTGTGTGTGTGTGTGTGTGTGTATACACACACATTGTTTATTTTTTGATTTCCCTTTGGAACCCAGAGTAATCACCAAGCCTGAGGTGGGAGGGGGCTGCGTGCACCAGTGACTCAGGCTTTCATCAGCCCCCCATGTGGAACACGTCACCTTTCCAGTGCACAGACACAGTCTTTTTGATGCTGTATCATCTTTTGGCGGAGATTTATTCCAATTTCATTACGCTTTTCAAAATGAATATATTAGGAAGGGTTTGGTCAGGAGCAATCCAAAAATTCTCCAGTCTAACCAGTATATTAATCAGAAAAAATGACAACAAACCTCATCTTAAGATGGAAACTCATTACTTTATGCATAATTGTTCAAAAAAAAAAAAAAAAAAAAAAAATTCACAGAGAACAATGTTCAGCTTTTATTTGAAATGTGAATTTACACAAGGAAACCAAATGCCATGTTTGAGGGGTATAAAAAAGGGTCCAATAACAAAAAGTTTCACACAAAAGGTGTGTGGTATGTCTGACATTTTTGCAGCTTTTCACTAAATCTGAGCTTTGCCAGAGGCACGTGTCTCTTTAATAAATAGATTCATTTACAGGAATAATTATAAATATGAAGGCGCGTCTGAAACATTTTTAAAGCAATTATAAATGTTTTGATTCATTAACAAAAAAAAAACAAAAAACGTGTAATCAGTTTAACCAAGCTGAGATGCAAAACTGCAAATGACATTGGCAAACCCAGATGGCACAAAATGATCAAAGAACACAGAAATAATGATCAAACTCAAGTGAAACTTTAAATTATAGGCACTAGTTTTATAACATCCACCACAGCACTGAACAGAACTCCGGCACGTCTGACTCAAAGCTCATGAGGTAAAAGCCAGCAAAACATCTTTATCTTAATCAGACTTCTTTTTTTTTTTCTTAGTATGGGTGATGTATAAAGAATTTTCTTGTGGGAAATTAAAGATATATTTTTGTCAGTTTTATTGACCAAATAGGTGATAAAGAGGGTTTCGGGGTTGCTGATTAAGACATTAAATTCACCCATGGACCTGCTTCGGTGTCACGCTGGCACATGTGGTCCAAACCAGGACTGATGTTTGGTTTTAATCCGACACTGAACGCAAAACAAGGCTTTGGAGAGTTAGCTTGCAGTTGAGGTTAAAAATGCATAAAACAAAATACTGAAATGGATGTTTGGACATAAAATAATTAAATAATTTGAATAAATAATTTCCCAAACAAATTTGTGCATACATTCTATCTGATTTATCGAGTTTCTTAAAATGTCACACGCATGTGCTTTCACTGTTGCCACGGCTCTTTAACGCCACGCCATATTTTTGCCCTGTGGCACCATCGTAAAGACTTCTCACCTCATCTGATAAACATGTAGAAAAAAAGAGAGAAATGCATGGAAACATTTCAACCTGAGGGAGGTGGAAAAGAGGCCTGGGGACAGAGTTGGGTGGGGGTGGTGAAGCCACCCGATGACATGATATAAAGCGTCTGACGTGGCTGCAGTCAGAACAAGGCAGGCGGCGTGACCTCTGCTGCCTCAGCTGGACCCCGGCTGGTTTCTTTGGCATTCTCTAGGTAGTCAGCTCTGCATGCCTGACCCCTCCGAGCCGGGTGCCACACACCCTCCTCTTTATTTTGAAAGTGAATTGGATATATTTTGGGACATAGGTGATCTATCTCTTCATTTCTGAATGAACTGAATTAAGGTTAAACTTGAAAAGGTAGCTAAAGTGCCATGTTGAAATGTCTGCCATCTGCTGTTGAAATATTGACTGGAGAGCCCCCTGCTGGTCATCTCAGTAACAACCTTCTCTCCAGTTCTCACCTCCACCACTGTAGGTCCGAGGAGCAGGAAGAGATCTGAGAGGAGCACAAAAACAGCGTCACGTGTCGGTGGGCGGAGGTCTGCGTGTGCGGGTGTGTTCACCCACCTGCGCACAGGCTGGGCCAGCTTGCTGCGAGGCAGTGGGATCCCCCCTCCGGCAGAGGCAGCACTGGGCCGGGGCAGGCCGCTGCGGGGAGGAGCCAGGGAGCGAGTGGGGGTGGAGGTGTTGGAAACGAGGGTGGATGTGGCCTTAACAGGCTGCTTCAGAGCCAATGGGGATGGGGTGGCTGGAGTTCGCAGCTTACTGGGAGAAGGAACTGGAGACAGACGAGCAGCCCAGTCAAGAATGTAACAGAGTGACAACAACATCCCGTTTTACATCATGAGTGATGAGCACAAACTCTTCCACATTTACCAAACACGCATGTCCTTTCAGCTAAACACATTCATGACATATTCACACGTGACGAGTTTAAAACTACAAACAAAAAATAATCACGATTAAAAAAAGACAGCCAATTTACTGAGATACATCTAATGGCTCTAGATGTGTTTAGAGGATGAAATGGCACACTGGAAACACATCCTATAACACAACATCGAGACAACCATGGCGTGGAACCACAATCACAATACTGAAAAGTTGCAGAACCCTCAGTGAATACTCACTAAAATCACTTTCTTCCCCAAAGCAACAGGAGAGTGGGACTGGACAGAGACAACAGACACAGGCCTTAAATCAGAGCTGAGAGCAGCGCCTGCGGGCGGGCTTCTAAATTTAACACACTGCTACTTGAAGGGTCAGAGTGGGATCAGGGGTGATTGGACACACACACATGTTGAATTATTGTGACCAGTGAAGAGGTCCCTGGAAATACGTACAAATATATGTATAATTGTCTGGATCTTTAATGTAATACAAATAATTCACCGGTAGTAAAAAACATTCTGCCTTGCAGACAGGCTGATGTTACCAACCGTAAGAACATAAACAGCTGAAGGATGATGGTTGATTCCCTTTAAACATCAAATGGATTGAAAGATTCAATGGGTGGATTTATAAATATGTAAAATGACAATAATGATGGTGTAGGCTCTAATATTAATAACATGAAAGAAAAAAGTTCATAATTCCCCAAAACTGTGTCGAGTATGTTTCAATTTAAAAACTGACGTAATCAACTGGTTCCATTCATTCATGCTGGAGCCACTAAAACCACGTTAGAACGGTCAGCAAGGATAAACAGATGAGTGGTTGCAGCCGTACAGAACAACTGAACACCTGTGAGGCTGATTATGGATCACTTATGGATCTGCAACAGTCCGCAATCATTGCTTCTATATCACTAGCTCAACACAATCCTCTCAATTCCCCTCGAACCAGTTCAACCATGTTAACATTGGTCCTGTAATCCTGGGAAATAGTCAAATATATAAAATTGCCAATGCTATACTGCATTTCCCCAGCCTGAACTCCACAGAGGCAGCACCTGAGATTATCAACTGTACAGATTTCTGTGGGATCAACCCCACCCTCTCCAGCTGGTCTGGCTGTTACCTCGCAGGCCAGTTGGGGTTTGGAGGTGCTGTTTGGGTTTCGGGGAGGAGCGAGAAGGGGTGGAGTATCTTGGCAGTGGAGCTGCTGCTGTAAAACAGGGACATTTCGACATGAGAGCCAGACCTGATTCAGTCTGAGTTTCACCAGGGGGACAAAAGGCCCTGCCACGGCAACCTGGGTTACGGCCGCTAGAGGGCAGCAGTCAGCTACATTCAAGGAGCGAGGCAAGCGGCAGGCATCCAGAGCACCAGTCAGGCTCAACAGCCAGTTTGCCATCAGCAGTCAGAAAAGTAGAGCCTGGTTTTGGTCACACATGCTTAAAAATGAAGAAAGAAGATGTAGGAATGTCAAGTGTTTTGGACAGTCCCCCATTTTAACTAGCGCTCACTAAAAGGCTCATTCTGTCTGCACCTTACCACGCTAGCTGAGGCAGGACTGGCTACGCTTTTAACCCTCTGAAATCTGCCCTGTGATCCCTATCCTCTCTGGCTCTAGTAACCACACGGATTGCTCTTCCTGGATTAAGGACAAGACCATTACAGTAACTACACATCCCATTACAAGATTACATCAAACAGATACCATTAAAGCTCAGAGGGGGGATTGTGAGCTTTTAGAGTGCAGAAACATCCTGGACGTGCTGTGTCAGTGTAACAGATGTGGGGAGTCTGTGGACTCACAGTGCTTCTGACATGCTCTTCTTTCATTAAGGAAGATGTCAAAGGCGACAGGAGGAGATGGGAATAAAAGAAGATCCAAAAGAAGATGATGAAAGATTGGGAAAATCTCCAAACGCAAAAGCCATGACACTCCAAAGCAGCTCGGTCATTGTGTCATTGTGCTGCAGCTGCACGCAGAAGGAAACAGTCAGCTCACTCATACAATGACTACAGACGGGCTGGAACGGTCAGCTGAGAACAATGAGATTAGTGATGAGTTTTATAGTGACTGCAGATTCTTTCACAACTCTGGGTGCTTTGTTTTGCTTCTACAATAAAGTGGCTTAAAAATCAAACTGGCCCGTCTGAACATGGCAGTAGACATATACTCACTGGCAGACTGGTTCTGGTGTCGAGGAGAACCATTTGGCACCTGTAAGTTGGACTCACAGCTGCGACTGTTCTTGACAGGCTCAGGAACCTGGGCCGCCATGGACGAGCGCGTCAGGTTGGGAAGACTGCGTCGCAGCTTTTCTGTTACGGAAGAAGAAGACAGAAATGGAGCTCATGCGACATGATGCGATATCGCAGAGCTCCTCCCAACTCACCCTCGTTCTTCACCACACTCGTCTGCAGGTCATGGCCGTGGCCCTGCAACGAGTGGCGAGGCTGCTGCAGGCGGCTGATGATGGGCTGAGGGGAACCTCGGCTGTGGCTGTAGTCAATAGAGCGGGCGGGGGAGCGGGAGCGCGGCGAGTTTCTCGGCGAGGCGCGGGGAGAGTGGCGCGGGGAGGGGCTGAAGCGATTGGAGGCCAGATGGAAGGCTGGGTGCACGGCCTCCTCTTCGTCCTCCAGACTCTGAGCGTCCAGCTCCTGGTCACTAAAGGTGCTGCGCCTCAGTGAGTGACAGGAGGAACCCGAGCTCCTCCTGGACGCCGTGGCGGCGTACTCCTGCCTCAAACCTGCAGTAGTGAAGGACCGTCAAGTACTAGAGTTTTCAAGTATTTCAGTATTTCTACACGCCAAGCTTTCAGCCTACACAGGCAGGCTATAGATAACTTGGATGTGGGTTCATACTTTCTTCCTGCATGCGTGCCAGGATCTGAACATCAGTGACATCGTTGAGCTTGTATGTGGTGGAGGAGCCCACAGAGTCTTCGTCCATCTCGGAGGTGCTCAGCTCACTGTCCACTGATGACTGTGGACTCAGAGGTGGAGGATTCCTCTCTGCTGCTGCGTTCCGCTGGTGAACTACCATGAAAGCAAATCGCTTAGCAATGACGTACAGTCATACATTGTGAGAATATGTTCAGTATATGCTGGTAAAGATGCATACCAGCATTTCCAGGCAACAGTTGCTGTCGGACGATGGGCACTCTGCTGGGGGTAGAGGAGGGGGAGTTAAAGCCACTACTGTACGGGCTGTTGGCTGCGTTTGTGCTGTATGGACTTCCATATCCCTGCTGGTGGTAGGAACTTCCATACAGGCTCCGGCGCTTGTTAGCTGTAGAATCAGACGGGTGAAAGTTGGTGTGATGCTGGAAGTGATCTGCTCCACCCATTTTACACCGTAAATAATGTTAAATAATATTAAAACATGAATCTAATTAACTTTATTTGTCTAACTACAATGAAACTTCTTGCTTAATAATTAATAAGAAAGAAATAAAGAACCAGTGAAAGTGATCTTTCCTGCTGAGTTAATGTAAAGACAAAGGCGGTACAGTGTCGGCTCATATCGGGTACTTCAGGGACAGCTCTGCAGTGTGCCAACAGGCTGCTGGACTCCCTCAGACCGTCTGCTGGTCTGAGAGAGCTTGTGCATCATCACTCCAGAGAAACACTGCAACAATGCAAACCATTCAATCCATACGCAGCGAGAGAACACAAGGCACTTCCCTGTGAAGGCAGCTAAAGGCCTCAGTTGACAGACTTCCAGTCATGAGATCCGATTCCGGACACACTGCTCATCTTTTGTAATTCTTCAAAATATTTGCATGTTTAATTTCTCAGGGTCAACTCCAGGGCCATCCCATAGCTGAACGCATGAACACACACGGCCGCCAACGAGCCCTCTCACCCTCATGCTCTGCACTGTCCTGCATGATTTAAAAAGACCATGGTGTCCACTCTGGAGCCATTTCCACGGTTCTACTACTGACGAATGTCAATAACCCTGAAGTGGAGCCTTCTGATGCTCTGCACCTAAACAGAAACTGCATACAAAGAAGCATCTTCATCCCCCTCTCGTGATAGGCTGCTGAAAGGGAACACCCTCACCTTCAGGGCTCAAGACGATTAAAAGTTATTTTTCAACAATATCTTTTAGAAAACATATTCTCTTTCAATGTATGTTCAAATGTACAGGATGCTGATACAGTAGTGGTCAACCAATGGCGAAGCTGACCTTTAATGAGGGCAGCTAGACGTTCTGTGATAATTATTTCCAGGTGACAATGTGCCAAAGCAACAGAGAGACGGAGCTCGGGACCAGCAGCACAGGGAACAAACCAAAATAGAACGTCCTCAAATCTCTGTGTCCTAAAACAAGGACAGAGAAAGGCTTCCCAGATGAACTTCAACTGGAAGATTTTCCTTTTCAACCTTTCGACTGTGGGAAGTTCCCACAGGCACAGAAAGAAAAAAACAAAATCAAAAATGTCACCACACAAATGACTGAAATGAAATACAAAGCCAGAGGGGGATAAATGGTGGAAGTGAAGACAAAGCTGGGCATTGAAATAAAAACCAAGAGTAAAGGAGGAAAGACCAAACAGAGCGTGAATATCACAAGAGACGCGCAAACAAGACAATGTAAAACCACATGCATCTATTTTTTTTAATTTAATTTAATTTTTTTTTTTAATTTGAGCTTTATCTGCTGCATGTGGAGCAGAGACAGTTATGTGGCCGCGGCTGAAACCTCTTGCATGCATCGTGAGCGCTGAATCAACAGTGTAGGACAGCTGTCGAAGCAGCACTGTGGAAAAAAACTGTGTGGCTCTGCAAACTCTGGCTGTTCATCAGGGCGGCAGACAAAGAGAAGACTAAAGCAGTTGTCTCCTCCCTGTTACACAACTGAAGGCACACATTTTTACAGGGTGTGAGCATACAAGTCTCGATTGCTACCAACACTCAGGAATTATTTAAATATGAACTTTTAGATGGATAGATTTAGCTAGATAGATTAGATTGACTTGTACAAACAATCTTTACACGAACACAAATACTCCCTACTGATGTACGGAAGTCATCATTTTGGCTTTAAATAGCCTCCGGTGACATTTGTTTTTTCCTTTTCTTGGCAATTCCTTTGACACAAATGAAAAGCAGCAGCGTGTCAGCTGGGTCTCTATGGCCCTTTAACTGACTGGGTATTAAACAGGGTAGCCCGGGGCGGCAAGGGCCAGTTCCACTTCCCTTACACAATGAATGGATCTTTTTATTTGCAGGAATCTTAACTTAAAAGAAAAGCTTGAAAAAAATGAAAGGTTTAATCACATGTTCAGAGAACTACAAGACTTTCTGAGGTGGACAGTCTTAGTAACTGAAGGGATATTTCCAGACCGAAGCAGGATGATGTTATTCCCCTCCTGCACCTCCAGCGATGATGTCATCAGTATCAGGCATCGCCGCCTCATGCACATGTTTATCATCTAAGTCAGCAGCTAGTCAGTTACAAAGTACTTTTGTTATTTTCAGACAAGTTAAGTACTTGCCAAATAAACTAGCTCATTTTTAAAAGCAAACACACTGTCATTGCCTGGAAACTGAAATTTAATCTGGTGCTTTGTAATATTTAACTGTACCAAAAAAAAAAACCCACAATGGTATGTCAGTGTAGTCAAATGGCTCCAGTTTTATTTTAGCAGCTACCACGATATCAGTACTCTGGGAGCATGGTCGTGTGTCCAAACCCTTACACAACCCAGCTGCAGAGATCACAGCGGCCTTTTGCTTAACACGATCTGTCACATGAGCATTTCACTGTCAAAATGGAAATGACTCTGCTGAGTTTAGCAGCAAAGGGTCAGGCTTGTTGGTGGTCGTCCTCACCAACACCAAACTATAATTAATAGTAGTACAAAGCAGATGATGGATATTAACCAGGAGGGTACCCATGACTGACAACATGGTACTTACTAGTCAATAGTACAGATGAATTGATTTTCACTGCAAATAAAAAATGTCACATCTTTATCCCAATAAATATCACCTCTGTTATGACAGATGATACTACTTCTACATTTATCCATATTCATAATGAACAATTTGAAACTGAAATGCAGGACTTTCTGACCTTTACCTATGACATTGATATGTGTGTGTGTGTGTGTGTGTGTGTGTGTGTGTGTGTGTGTGTGTGTGTGTGTGTGTGTGTGTGTGTGTGTTGGTTTTTGCACATTTGGAGCTCTAAAAATCTCCTTCCTGTCTTTGCTGACTGGTTGTTGATGAGTTTTAGCAAAGACTGTTATTTTTCTAAAATAGCAATGGTGGAGGATGTAGAACAGCCTGCAGATTACAGCCAGTAGCTGTATGTTAAGTCATCGTGAGCAGATGTAGGGGCTGTAATTACATTGCTTGAATGGGAAAGAGGGAAGTTTACAATGGCGTAATTCACTACCTTTAAAGTAACAAAAACCTAAATACAACATTAGATCATACAAAAACAGTCTCTGCAGTTCACTGACTGACCATATATGTGTTGGGATTATTTGATCTTAGAATAAGGGAAGTTTAACAACACAAATATGCCTGATGAATGATCCCACCATCTGTGTTTAGTTTCTAACTGCATGCTCTGCCAACAAAGGGTGTGGAAGCAAGTACAGCACATGGCAATGTATCTCCTGCACTGAGTTTAAGAGGGTGTCACAAAAATAACAGTTCTTATAATGAATAATAATGATCACATTTATGGCATATTGATTGTATCACTAATCCTTGTTTCTGCTGCTGCAGTTATGTCAAGACAACAACTTTCACCTCGAATGGCCTCGCTTACCTGACAAGGTGAGGTCCAGCCTGTGGATGAGGGAGCGTTTGGCCGATTCCATCTCAGGGCTGGGGTTGTCCAGAGTCTGACGGCACCACACGATAGGACTCAGCGTTTTCTGCAGTGGGCTGTCCAGCTTCGCCTCGTATAGCCTGAAGAAGAAAATTAACAGTGTGGAAAACACATTATCATGCTGCATAAACAGGATATATTCAGGCAGTTATTTTTATGTAAGAAACTGCCAGAGAGAATAAAAAGGTTGAAAAGTAATAAATGTATGCTTCCATTGTTGTGCATTTTTTTCCCCAGTATCATTTATATAATACTGAACCTTAATGATATATGAAATGATTATATTTTGATTAACTATTGATGACAGTGATCACCAGCAGTATTCTGGCGGAGATGATATCAAGATAACAAAGACAGACGACTGTGGGGGTGAAGCAGAGAGGTACAGAGGCGTCTGCAACTCAAGCTGTGTGGACACGGCGTAGCAAATAGCTTTTAGACCCTTTAATACAAGCAGGGATTACTTTTAAGATGATGCGTCATCAATATTTTTTTAAATTAACAGTAATTCAAGTTTACTGAGAAGAGAAGAGAAGAGAAGAGAAGAGAAGAGAAGAGAAGAGAAGAGAAGAGAAGAGAAGAGAAGAGAAGAGAAGAGAAGAGAAGAGAAGAGAAGAGTAGAGTTTCCACTTTGGAGAAAAATCTTGGAGTCAGCAAGCTGTGGGCTCCGTTGCAGTTATAGAAGAATCCTTTAATGATTAAAGCAGAAATCCTACAAAGATGGGCCAGCGAGGGGAAACAAAAGCTTGAAATCTGGGGCTGCATTTTCAGTGTTTACTAACACAGCGGCCATTGTTCATGTGCAGTACAGCACATAGTAAATCGGACATTTGACTTTAGGAAGCAACTGTGTCTAGTTAGCAGGCAGGTGGCAGCCATCGATTGATAAACGCTGCAGGAAGATTACAGCTATACTAAATCCACAATGATGCTTATTCCAGGATTACAGGAGTCTATGAGAGCAGCTAGGAAGATCTTGGCACTACATGGTAATCTCAGATATCAATCTGGTCCAGAGGGCAGAGACTCGGGGATAGTACACCGAGGCTGGCTCTGTTGAGCATGAGTGAGCAATGTCTGAGAGTACCCCAATGACAAAGGCTCAGATACTGGCAAATGAATACCGCTCCAAGCAACAGAGCTGGCTTCAAACCAAATATTATGAGCCCTTGTCGAGGCTCCATCGTCCATCATTAGGCTGCGTTTGGAGATATGCCCCCAAAGTTGCCTATTACACTGCCATTATCATAGGGTATAAAAAATGAAATAAACCCATCCTGACAAGGCAGCAAACAAGGACCCTGGTCTGAGATTTCTCCATCATTATACTCTGTCTGTAAAGAACGATCTACAGTACAACCTCTGATGTAAAATGAAAGCTCGTCTGTGTCTTAACTTCGTCTCCTCGAGGGATTTTTCCTCTAGTTGGGATGAGAGGTGATTTACACAGCATTTAAAATCCAGTATTAGCCTGGACTGTCCAAGATTATCCGTCTAAAGTTTGTCTAACGCTGTCTAAGAGGTATGACTCCACTTTCATGTAACCCCCTTCGTGTATTATTATTCTTTTTTGTAATCCCTTTTAACAGAGTGCCCACTAACAGCCCAAACACATGACAAAATGACAGCCCTGTTTAAAATCTCTTGTCTTCCTCTCTCAGTCCTGCACAGCACTTGTGGCTGTGTGCCCACTGTTTTGCTAAAGGATATTCAGAGGAGGAATATAACCATGGTTACCTCTCCCACAAGGGTTTGGGAGGGAGAAAACAACTTTGGTTTTATTGCACTGAACTACTGTCAGGAAAGGCCCAGCCATCTGGGACATTCCGGGTCCAGACAGTTAGGAGACTGGCCTATAGATCACAACCTGGAAGTTGGGTTAAGACAACAGAGGCTCTGTATTGACTATATGACAAAACGTGTCTTAAATGATGGCAAAGTCCGAGCAGGGTCACCCTTGTCCAACAACACTGCCAGTCTGACAGGCTCCTGAGACTGGTTCTACCAGGCGTTCTGACGCGATAGTTATGTTCACAGCTGTTCCTCCGTGCCGAAGAAGACACGGCTGTACAGGCCAGAAACTTCCCAAAACAGCTCACTCACTCACCAGCTGTCCTCGTCTTCGTGTAGGCAATCCATGTCTTCGAGATCTAGGATTTCCACTTCGTCTAAGATCGACGTTTCCCCATCTTCTGTGCTATCGGAATAAACCGAGTTCATACTCACAGGGGCGGCAGCTGATGCCCCTTCATGTTCATAGCCCCCCCTGAAACTGATACCGTCATAAGACAGTCTGGGGCTCAAACAGCGGTTACTCTCCAATAGCCCGCTGTAGCGACCAGTACCGAGCAACCCCACCCCAGAGAAGCCGACCAGACCGCCTGTCATCCCCGCTGACAGCGACGACGAGTCGTATCCGTCACTGAGGGGTCTGTGGTTCCCTGACATCGCACCAGCCGAGGACAGGATTGAAGACCGACTCCGAAGCTGTTCATTCTGTTGTTCGAGTTTCTTCACCAAGTCCTGGAGCTTCCGCACCTCCAAGTCCGCGTTGATATTTGAGTTGATATCCTCCATAGTGGCTCTCCAGCTCCACGGAAATATGCGGCAGATTACGGTACTTCAAGTCAGTTCTCGGGCAACACTTTGTGCCTTCTTGCTTCCTTCGCTTTTACCTACGTGTTTAAAGAAGACACACATGTGTTCAACTGACTTATGAAGCTCAACGTCGTCATCTTCTCCAGTAAACCGAGCTCACGGGCAGGGTCGAGGCCATTTTCATAATACTCGTCACCAACTGTGAAAGACCAACAGGCGGCGAACTACATACGTCACTACGTTTCGTGTCGGGAACGAGCACGTAACCAACACCTATCTGCACGTGCATTAATAGACGGAAATGGGAGTAGGATACAATTTCTTTGTCGCTTTATTTTATAAACAAGGTCAATTTTTAAAAGTAATATTAAAAATCAAAAATAAGAGGGAAAGCATTATATTTACTGAAGATTAAGAACAACTGTTGTAAAAAAAAAAAAAAAATTAAGAAATGCACCTCTTGGACCTGGTGCTGCATTCGTGGTTAAATTCAGATTGGTTTTTCTTGAGATTCTTGAGAAGTAAGCCTGTTCTCAGATTACTTTACTAAATACACTTACCAACATATTATCAACAACACAAGAATTTACAATAGCAATTTTTTATCTTGATTAAGTTAAGTATTTTATAAACAACCATTAGCATAAGTAAGAAGAATGCTTTGCTTTTTATATTCCTCTTTGTTAGTGTTTTGCTGGGGAAAAACAACTATGTAATTCTCAACACAAGGAAAAAAAATATCAAAAATGTTTATTTTCATGTAAGAATGTATTTTGTTTTAGAACAACACCACATTAAATCAACAGTTCAGCAGCTGAAGCTGGTTTCTATGTCTTATTCTTGAGACAACTCCAGGGCCTCCTCTGACTCCAAATGCTCCTCGGTATTTTGAAATGTTGCTTGACTGTGCCCTGCTGCTACTCCTTCAGGGTGTCCGCTCTCCTCCCCTAATCCTTGGCTGTTCATTGACGTTTCCAACCCATCCTGGTCAGTGCTGGCATTCTGTGATTCCGCTCCCTCATCATCCTCATCCTCTACATCCATCTCAAAGACACGAATGTGCCTCAGATTAGCACTGAGCTGCCAGGAAAGAAGAAAACCCATTATAGTTTGGTAGAAGTGCAGACTGTTATTCATACATCTTGATATTGTTATATCATATATGTAAATATTACATACCACGCAGGCCACTTTGCGAATTCCATTAACAGCAACAAACTGGGCCTTCATGTTTTCCAGTTCACGCCATTGATTCCCCAACACTAATTCTTGGCAGGGGATGGCACCACTCTGCTGTTCCAACCTGACCATACAGGAAATATCGTGTTCTAATATATCATATATCTTAATGTCATATGCTGCATTAATAGTAATACATGTGATAGAGTAAAAGCTATATATTTTCCTCTGCGATTCTGTGTAGCGAGTAAGAAAACAGAGAAGTAAACTTCAGTATTTCAAGGTTTAAATAAATAACAGTATGTCAGGAAATGTAGTCAGACAAATTTGCTCACAAAAAATATCCCGAATGACTCACACACACTTACATTACATTGGGTTCCCAGCTGAACTCGGTCTCACAGCTCAGTGTGGAAGCTAGAGGAATCTGAGCTAGGACACACTTTCTGTTCTCATCTTCCGATCCTTGCAAAACCACAGTAAGCGTTTCATCGTCATAGAAACGAGCATCCAGACACCTGTATACGTGATTTGACCTGGAAAAGACCATCTCGTTTCGTTCACTGATATGATTTAGGTTTTGTGCTTATTTCAAAATGACACGAAAGATACTAACGGAGCTGCAGAATTGTCATCATCTGCACTGTCAAGATGGTGACTGAGGTCGATGGACACGACATTGCTGAAAACAGATCTGTGCAAAAACAAGAAAAAACACATGAATCGATATACTTGTTGAAGTGTACCATACACCTTTAATCAAACACCTGTACCTGTTAACGTCTGTTCCTTTGTGTAAAAGGTAAAGTTTTCTGGGTGAAATCTCTGGCATGCAGAACAAAACATAGTGCATTTTTGCTTTCTTATCATTCCACCTGTAAAAAAAACAACAAAAAAACAAAAAGGAAGTGTCATGAAAGACTATTCTAAATGCCCACACCATCATGACCGTGATCAATAATTTACATACAAAGATGGAAGTTCGAAAAGGCGTGGTGTGTTTTCAGAGCTACAAAGATTGGGAAAAAGCAGAATTTAACAACTTTTAGAAATGATGTAAATAATACAGAATATTTAAAAAACTCAAGACCATACCTATCAGGTGCAGTGTACAGTGGCAAAAACACAGCCTGTTTAACAGACTTTCCAATCACTTCCTGCACACACATATTTATTTAAACTTTAACTTAAAAAGGTTGCGGGTGATTTGAAATTCATGTTCATGTTGTTCATGTTGTTCCAAAAATTGTATTATGCGTAAAATACTGTTTCTGAGCAGCATAACACATTAAATGCTAAAAAACAAAAAGAAAAAAAGAGTGAGCGGCAGAGAACTCACGGCAGGTTTCTGGAGGCACTGTTCAATCACATTCACCATTATCCTCTTGACAAAGTGCAAAGACTTTTGGGCGTATGAAGGAAACAGCAAGGCGCTTTCTAAAAATAGGGCAATATATGACTATGATTTAAAGCATATAAAGTGAAGTCTAAATGCTTATTGTGGTGGTAAGTTCACCCTTTAGGTGTGTGCTCTCATGGAGAAACTGCAGCCACTGGTTTCCACATGTACTGGGTGGAGACACAAGATCTTCATCCTCATCCTTAAGGTACTACAAGTGTTTGTGTAAAAGACAAACCGGACTATTGCAAGATGACAGCAGCAACTTAAAGCAAAATAAGAGCTAAAGTTATGCAACAACCACTTACCTGACCAACTCGTTCTACATTGAAGTATTTCCCCTTACGATCAAAGAGTTCTTCATTCTGTCAAAGCAGAGATTAGTGGATATGCGGCTCTACAACAATTCCACATGGTGTAGTGGCTGATCGCACCTCATTAAAATGCTCAGACAGGAAGTCAGCAACAAAGGCGATGTCCTTCTGCGTCATCTAAGACACATGCAAAATATCAATTAATTCAACAACCCCTTCTAACTGATAAATCTCTTTTTCAGTGCTGACTCACTTTGTTGAGTTCTGGTGGTACTGGCTCATCACACATTCTCAGCATAGCTGGGGGAAGTATCAAATACAATATGTCAAATATTAAACTTGCAATGTTACAAACTACTGAACCATAAACATATTTAATATATTATATTTAATTAATTTGCAGTTTTTACACTCACCTACATACAGCCAACGGAAAAACGCTTTGAAGTTCTTCATGCTCTTGTCAATTACCCTGAAGGATAAAATGTGTGATTTTTGCAACTACTAACTATAACATTGTGGACATCAAAAACCAGGACAGGAAATCACAAATCTGTAATTCTATTAAACAGACTAACATTTCTACAAAAGACACAAATGATTTATATTTTCCACAATGACTGACAGTTCCAGTTGATTATAATGTTGACCATCTTTAAACAGTCAGTCTCTGTATGTAGCATATTTCTTGAATACTGGACTGAGAGTTCAGTCTCTTTGATATTTTCTCTGTGACATTTTGGTGAGTTTATTGGTGATGAGTCATCCTGGTATGATGTCATGCTACTTACTTAGCTACTACAATGCAGTTCTTACAGCCTGGAATAGAAATTAGGCTCAGCAGTTCCAAAGCATGCAATCATGGTGGAGTAAGAAATGAATTAAATTTAAAAAATAACAGAACTCACTGCAGCAGTTCATTGGCTTTTAAAGAGAATGAACCCACAGCTGTGATAGCATCTAAAAGAAAGAAAAGGTTAAAGGTAAAATATTAATGTTCCAACAGGAGCTATTTCGTTAACTCATCACAAACAGTAGATTAAAAGGGCAGTACCTTCTATAGCTGCAGCATCCAGACCGAGAGGTTCAAATTTCTGTTTCCACAGGGACATGCCTTTCACTTCACTGAGATGATACAGCAGAGCCTCAGAGCCGCTGTGGCGACAAAAACAAAGGAGTGAGTCTTCTCAGAGGTGGTAGCTTTAAGGAGAAAATCTAGAAATACCTCTGCAGGTGGCTGATCACCAGCTTCTGTATGGTGGAATAAGAGGACTCAATGGACTGGCCCAGTTTCTTGAGCCCCTGTGATGAAAATGAAGTTATCAGATGCGGAAAAGATTGCAATTAAAGGAGATCTTCATTAAACTGAATGTGAGAAAATTACCTTGATGGTCAGCTGGTTCATAAGGAGGGCCTGTAGTTCAGGACTAGATGACACCACAGAGCCCAAAAAAACAAAACCTTAGTTAATTTAAAAATATGAACAAAGCAAAGACAGTAACATGACAAATAAATAATCAAGATAAGTTTTGTTTTGTTTTTTTCACCTCGATTGTCCCCACAGTAAAAGCTCAAGAAATTCATCCTGAACTTGGGTGTTTGTGTTCTTTTCCTGAGAACAAAATTAGACATCCATGTGTTTTGGATTTCTACGTCGCAGACCACATGTCAGCAGTTACGAACCTGAACAAACTTGGTGAGTCTCAGATCCATCTGCATGAGGATGTCCTCCCAGGCTTCACACATGCACGTGAGTGACAGGTGCAGGTACTGCAGGAGGGTGGAGATGTGGGTAAACTTGCGTGCCATCCTGGTCACCTCAGGCAGGCAGTCTGACAACAAGCCTGTATCAAGCTGGGGAAAAAAAACAAACTGAGACCATAGTATTGTTTGTGTAACTGTGTTTTCTACTGTGCTTCTCCTTAGTTAAAAATCAAATACATTGTTGACACGTTTGATTCAATCAAATCGTTTCCACTGCAAAACTTACGGAGCACTGCACACATTTTTTTTTAATACCGGAGTCTATGGTTTACCTGAAATATTTAATACAGGAACTGAACAATGTCATACTGAGGATCTATGAGAGACTATAACGTGAGGTGGCAAGTGCATGACAAAAAGCTAAAAAATATAAAAAAGCATCCCATCATGCACCTCACCTGGATATAACAGATCTGGGAGCTGTTGTCTGCAAACCTGACCTCTGTGATGACAGACAAGGACTTGAGATCACCGGACAAACTCAGATTACGACAGGTTCCTGATACCTGCGGAAAAGCACAGTAGGGTCAGGCATGAATTGTTTATGTATATATTAATTACAGATTCAGGTATGATTTTACAAACACTGAGTAGTAGATGGAAAGTCTTGCTGGGACAATGTGGACATCTATATGTTACTTTGCTAAATAAACAAAATTAATACCACTAACACTGACAACACCACATCACAGATGCTGTAAAATGTGACAAACTGGTGTACAAAGGTCAAGTCCTAATGTTGAATGAAAAAAAGAGCCTTACTTCTGTTAAAGCTGCAATCTTGTACATCCCATACGCGTAAAGTTCAACAGAGCCATTTTCTCCTCCAAGAACAAGTATGTTCAACCTGTACGTGGCAAAAAAGTGGTGAAACTTTCCAGTCTAATGAAAAAATAGTAATAGTAACAACACGGCATTACAAACAACCCAGGCGATTTATTACCTGATTTCTCCCATAAGATTCATTATTTCGTCACACTTCTCCTCACTGACAAACAGAGAAATGATTAAGGGTGTTAGCACCTAAAAATATACAGCAGAGAAATTTAAATGTAATTAAATGATAAATGAATAATAAAATATACTCGCCTGAAGATTTTAGAAGTTGTGCTGTAGCTGGGGGGGGAAAAGTCTGTATGTTACAATGCTATTCTATTAACTCAATAATTGCTGTCTAAAAAAATCTATGTCTGAATGCTGGTGTTACCTCTTGGGCAGAGTTGGTAATTTTGGAAGAAAAAGTTTAGATTCATCCTCTGAGTGGGAGAATGAACTAAGATCACTAAAACAAAAAAACAGTAATTCACACTTTTTTGCAAATTATCTGTACATCACTTGTTAGGTTCCCCAAGCCTCCCGCATACTTGTTCTCCTCCATGACCTCCATCCAGTGCATGCACGTCACAGTATTCTGCATTGAGAACACATGCAGGACCTCTGCTTTCTCCACACCACACAGGACCACCTGCTTGGTGTCGCCAAGACTGAACGCCAAAACTGGGGAGGCAAGAGCAGAGTTGAGCACATTCTGTTCATTACTGTATTAGCAAACATGTCACGATCAACGCGCACATAGTCATGTCTTACTTTTGCCATCAGGTCTCCAGGCAAGGGCAGTAATCTCCTTTCCAGTATATTCACTGGGCTGCAGGCTCCATACACGCTGAAAACTAGCCAAGCGGTGCAGTAGCAGCTACAGAAAACAGACATACAATTACACACCATAAAAGATGTCTAGATATATTGCATAGTGAATGATTTGAGCCAACCTCTCCAGCTGTGTTGGCCAGAGCAATAAGATCCCTTTTAGGAGACCATGCCATACACAGCACCGGGTTTGGAAGCTGCTTCTCTCCTACCTGCCGGAAGGCTGGCATGTTTTTTGGCTGGAAAATATCGCAGTAAAACAGAGGAATTGATTAGAATTAATGATCTTAACAACATTAATATATTAACCATGATTGTAACGCTCTTCTATTGTGGAAGGCAAGCCTACTTTCCTGATTTTAAATCTCTACTTTTGTATTTCTGGAAAAATTAGCCCTATTAGTTCAGATGCCTCCAGCAAAAACACCCAGTTGGCAGATTATTTTGCTTTGAACGGTTGTCCGTTTTAGCGTTTGACAAATGCAGCTCTCACTGGAGATGAATGATGTTACAAGGACTTAATTGGACCAGAAAAGTACAGGTTAGCGAAGGAATTACCTTATACAGATTTTCCTATTCAGTAGTTGTTATTGATCAGCAGGTCGTTAGCAACTCAACAAGGCTAGTGTTAAGAAAAGTTAAAATCGTGGTGTTGGACATCAATAAGTGGCGAAATAACACCTACAACGTGACTCATTGAAATTCCAAAGCGTCCAACAAACCCTATTCTGCCCTGCAAAATATAAGATTCATATCTTGATCGCATTTCCACTCTTACACTGAAGGCGCCATATTTCCTCTCTGACCAATCATCGAAGAGCGACGGAAGCCGATGAGAGGAAATACAAGCAAAACGCAAAACTTTAAAAGCTGCTAACAAGAGGAAAACTACGTCCACAACTTGAGTCTTTAAATGAAAGAATACTTAGTGGTCACAGTAAAGCTAAAGGAAATGTCTGGGAATCAACTTTATTATCAAAACAGATGTCCCTGCAACTACAATTGTGCTACTGCATCTGTGTAGATCGTTAAAGGAAACACTAAGGTTACAAGATAGTTGTTGGTGTTTTAAAAGAAGGCATATGATTTTATATATGTATGCTTTGATATATAATTACTTAACATGTTTGGTCTGTCATCTAATACTATGTCTATACTTGCAGAAATCTCGTATTTATGCTAAAATAACAGAGTTTTTTATATTAATGTACTAACAACATCAAGCTGAGTTTGCTTTGTATCCTCATTATCCAATTCTGATCTAAGCAAAAACAAAACAAAAAAAAAAAAAACCTTATATGACATGACATTATATTGCCAAATGTGTCTGATTATTAAAATAACAAACAAGCATGTAAATAATGAAGGGGAAAATCCAAATACATAATTATTATTAAATACATTTTAGGAAAATGAGAAAAACTGAACTTGATTTAAAACAATCAATTAGTGAGTTCCTCTGAGGGAAGGAAGGTGAGACATACAGTCACATACTACACAAAGAACGTGTGTGAGGTCTGTGGTGATTAATGGAAAGTCAATCCAAACTTATCAGTACTCATGTTATCAGTAGATTCTAAGAAGCCAGAACATTTCTGACAGCATCAAATGTGATAACATTCTAGAAATAAACCAAGCAAGGCTGCCTTGCATTACTTATATCTTTTGCGGTTTGTTTGTGTGTTTGGCTTTTCAAATTGAATTAAATATACAGACAAAGCATCAGTAAGTATTTTTACTGGGTTAACTCAGCTGGATATAGAAGTAACATTGACAACTTGGTGTCACTCTGCATCATCACAAACATGATCGACCTATAACCTGAACCAGTTTTTAACGGACAGCAGCTGTAATTGTGATGAGAACACACAGAGGGGCTTTGAATGCATATATAGACTAATATATGTCTATAGACCAATAATCAGTGCTGTTGAATGCAGCCGGATGCATGATTATTATTATTTATTTATTTTTTTTGCATACCTTCTGTTCCCCTTTGAAACACCTCACTCTTCATGCCAGTATCCTTGCTGTGAAACTTGAGCCGGGCCAAATATAGCCCCACACAGTGAACAGTTCGAGTGTGGGACAGATGGAACAGCAGGCCACTGCAGAAGCAGTATGCAGTTGGACCCTGAACCTGTGACAGTCTGACCAATAAGGCTGCTCTTCTGGAAAGAGAAGCTTTGTTTGGGCTCTTAATTTTTCCTAGAAATTACAAAAAATTGAAATCTCTAAATCAGGAAACGCTGATTAGGGAATTCAACTTAACCTCAAGGTATGTTTGCTTTGTTTTTGTTGATTTTCTAAACAGCATTTCAAAGGTTACTTGATGATTAGATATTAAAAGTATCACTCCAATTATTTGATATAACAATATGCTGTATGTGGAAGTTAATTATGAATATTTCTTTTATTTTCTCCTTTAGACATTTAGATATGATGCAGTTTTAGCTCCATTATTTTGGGTCATGATTATTTAGTATTGACGTATTGTAGCGATGTCAATAAGAAAACTCTGAAACTCAGCATTGAAACTTGTCATTCACTCTCAGTTTGTAGTTTCCACTTTCATGTCTTATCAACTCCAGCCCAGTTCTGTTTTTCTCTTCAGATATTAGTCTGTTTAAGATGAATGTTTCCTGTGTTTAGTACTTTAACTAAAAATGGGGTTCACACCTCAATATGTTCTGGGTTTAGAGAGCTCTTTTCTAAGTGTGTGTGTGTGTGTGTGTGTGTGTGTGTGTGTGTGTGTGTGTGTGTGTGTGTGTGTGTGTGTGTGTGTGTGTGTGTGTGTGTGTGTGTGTGTGTGTGTGTTGCTAAAGTGAAACAGAGCCCAGCAGATTAAAAATAACAACAGCTGGTCTTCAGGACGCCATGAGGCAGTAACTCTCTGCGTCATACATGTATCCACACTGACAGAATCAACAACATTTTATTGATTTAGAGTCAGTGTCAGGAAAGAAGAAATGTCTTAAGTAACATGTGTACGTGATCATGGATGCATCAGATTAGTATATTTCCAATATTGCTTTTGTCTACATGATGTAATTCATATGTTTGAGCATGAATATTGTCACAATGGGAGGGTTTGACTGTCAAATAATTGGTTGATTTTTGGGCACTGGTGTCTGATAATATTACTCATTTATAAAAGCCTTCTTTTGCTGAATAGGTACAGTAAAGTACAGGTATAGGAACCCTCATGGTATGATTGATTAATACCTTAAAAAATATTATGTGAGTTGTAAATTTTCAGTTGATATAATTTAATCGCCAATTCATAACATTTTGACAAGAAAAAACAGTGTTAGAACACTGGTCATGATAATGTTTATATTAAAACTATGAAATACTGTTTTCAATGTGTTGCTAAGATATGGATTCTGTAGAATGAGGGCAGGTGGACAGCCAGTCTGGGAAAATCAAACAGGGAGAGTAACATCAGTCATGGCCACTGTGAACTCAGTTAACCCTTTTGTTAAGATCCTTCACCCGTGTCCAGACAACGTTGGCCTGACTCATCTTGCCAGCTATGGCTGTGACCCTGCTCCACAATACCAGACAAGGGGTTTGGTATAGTGGAGCAGAGTCTATATTTGAAGTGTAGCTCCTCATGTGAGACTTCTATTGCACTCATAGTTACTCATGCATGTGGCATGTGTGCAGTATATTTATGCTATCTGTCATTGATAGCACTTAATCTACATTTCAGGATGGAGGACGGGAGTTGGAATCAGCCTCTCCCAAACTCTCATCTTCAAAAGGACCTGGCAGGAGGCAGGACTTTGGAGGGTGATGGAGGTGTGTATAATGAAGCCTTCTGTGATGGGGAACTCTATCTGGACAGAGTGACAGAGCTGGATTCTGGAGAGGGGGATTTTGCAGATCTCACTGCCTTCTTGAGTGCAGAAGAGATTAACCGTAGCCTGGACCTGGCCTGGGAGGCCTTTGATGACCAATTACAATCTGAAGATCGAGACTCCTCTTATCCCATGACCCAGGAGCAGGTTCTCCAACAGACTTCTGAAAGCCTCGCCGCGGACCCCAGCACACAGCTCCAGACCAAGGCCCCTTGTGCGGATGAAAATAAATCATTTGAGGACTCTTCCACTCAGAATGTCCCAGATGAGCAACCGTCCAATGAGGCTCCGACTGTTGAGAAGGCACAATCTCACAAATCCATCCATCCAGTTTATAAGCAAGACAAACCAAGGCTCGTTCATGAGGGCTTGGAGCTGAATGAACGATCATCTTCAGCAACAGAGTTCTGCAGCCGAGCTGCTACATTCATCGAGGAACTGTCCTCCATCTTCAAAGGTTCTGCTCATCACCAGGAAGAGGACTCATCTTCTCCTGACAGCGGTTATCTGTCTCCAAGGAGTCGGCGACCAGCACCTCAGGGCTCTGTCTCTGCTCCCCCTCTGACCCCCAGTGAACCAGGTCAGACACACTTCAGCCAGCCCCCTGCAAACCAACCAGGAGCACCAGCTCCTGCAAGACAACAACCTCCTGGTGCCCCATCCTCTCAAGAACCACTCTCTCCTCCCTGCTTCCTCCAAAAGCTGAAGAGTCAGGAGGTGGCAGAAGGAAGCCCAATCCATCTGGAGTGTCGAGTCACTGGAAACCCACAGCCACTGGTCCGGTGAGGTTTTGGGTAGCGATTAGGAAACACCCCTGGGTGCCCTGTCACCAAGATAAAAATATTCTATTTTAATATTCTGTGAAGTTTACTTAAAAGGTTTATAGTTTGATTTGAAACATGTGCAACAGGATTTTGAAAATATTAATATTAAGGGCACAGATATAGATTTGAAATACATGAAAGTGTAACCACAATTACATTTAATTACATTATTTTAAGTCAACTCATTAAAAAAACAAACAAATTTAAGCCACACCTGCAACCATTGCTTTTACCAAAATGGCACAGACAGAGCTCACTATCTCCAAATTTCTGAATTAAAAAAAAAAATAAAAATCCCAGTGTTGTCTGCTAAAATTAGGTCGTGCAAAGGTCAGGGACTTTTTAACAACAGTCCAGAACATCAGCGCATCTGTGAGGTGGACCAGGGCGGCTGTCAGACACCTACAGATAAGGCGGGAGGCTGGGTTAAGAGAATCTTTTCAGTCAGAAAGTGTAAAGAAAGGAGTGAGATGATGCTGAAGTTGAGTACTTCAATTACACACAGACCTTTGTGTGTGCGTGTGTGTGTGTGTGTGTGTGTGTGTGTGTGTGTGTGTGTGTGTGTGTGTGTGTGTGTGTGTGTGTGTGTGTGTGTGTGTGTGTGTGTGTGTGTGTGTGTGTAAATTCTAAACAAAAAGGCTGTAATTTCAACTTTTTGGTCGTTCTTCATTTAAAATTTGGTTTCAAAACATTCTAATTAACTGAAAAAAACATGATTGTTTTTTAAGTAAGTTAAATAAGGACCCCAGCACACAGATCTGTCAGGGAACCTTGTACTTCTTTGTACGTGAGGTATCCAGGTTTCACACTCTTGAGGCGGTCGGTGGAGGGTCAGCTTCCACATTTATCACTGTTACCTGTGCCAGTTAACGTAGGGGCACCATGTCTGCTCCAGGTTATTTGCACCAAACTAAAAATACACCGTTCTCTTGTTTCTCAACGTGTCGGCCTCACAGTGTCAGTCAACATGCTTGTTGTTTATGCTAAAGGCTTACCTGCTCTAATTCAACTCCCACTCTGCCCAGGATGTGATTAATTTAAGGGCAGCAGACTGCTGTCATCAAATAACCAATTAATGTTCCATTAATCTTGTTATATTATAGCTGAAAGCTGTTGAGCAGAAAGTGTTTTGGAGGTAACTTTGTTTCCAACCCTTGTACTGAGAATTTATCTTAAAGTTAAACAACTCATCATGTCTGTTCTGTTCTGGTTATGGACCCACCCAAAGACCTTGAATTAGAGAACACAAAGTTGGTCACTGGTCCTGGATGTGGATCTCCCCAGTAGGTAATAAGGGCCTCTTCTCTGGCTGTATAAATAGTTTCCGGGCGAACAGGAGCAAGGCACAGGAATGTTGGTAATGTAATGACAAGGCATCTTCTGTCACCAGGCTCCATATCTCCTCGCACCTTCTTAGGGAGCATGAAGGTAGTCTCCAGAATGGTTTCACCTCACAGGCGCTGTGACCATGCTGATGTAATCCTACATAAAAAAAACGGAAAGGTGTTATAAAAAAAAAAAAAAAGCGTTATTACGCAAAAACTATTAAAAAAAATGAATTTAACAATTTTTGAAATTGATTTAGGATGTTACTAGTTAATTAAACTGAAGCACTTGTGCAGTTGTCAAGTAGATTCTTTCACTCAGTTTTCAGTGCTATTTTTCTTTTTGAACGCTGCTGCCGCTAGCTAAACTGGACACTAGAGGGCAGCATATTATAAAAGATTCAAAACCATGCTGGGTTTCTCCTGTAGGCAGCCACAGTGTGAAATGTGGAACCATACTGTTGCAGAAGGATTTTTAATCTGTAATCTCATATTAGAACTGTAATCTCATATGAACAACTTCTTCAGACAAAGAACCACACACACACACACACACACACACACACACACACACACACACACACACACACACACACACACACACACATGCATGCACGCACGCAAAAACAAACCCTAACCCTAATCACCACAACTGAACCCATAATCCTAACCTTAACATAAATCCAATTCTAACCCCATACTTAAAGACTCTCAAACAGTCCCTTGAAGTTGTAAGAACCAGCCAAAATATCCTCACTTCCCAAAAACATCATCACCTTATCACCGCTACTCTATAGATAGCATGTACAAGGACACACACACACACACACATGCACTAAAACAAAGGTTACAGTTGCATGGGATGGTTCTAGACAGGATAGAGGACACTAATGTGAGCCTTCCTGCTGCACCAGTGTGCTGGTGCCAAGCTGATGCCAACATTTTGCATGGCCACTCCGAGAGACATTCCTGGTGCTTTGGCGGTGGGTGTGGCCTCCTGTGGTCAGCCGCAATTTGTCTTGGTAAAAACAGAACCTTGCAGTTCTGGGAGCCTGGTATTTCTCAGTGTTCTTGTTCTTTGCACACTGCTTCATGAAGGGCTCTGCTTATATTGATGCATGTGTAGTGTTGGGATGTGCATGCTGTCTCCCAGTGGGAAGCACTTTGTGCATTTCTGGAGTATGAGGTCATTTTGGCTTTTCTTTTTCCTCCTCAAGCATCAAGATTATTTGGTGATATGAGAGAGGAGGGAACTACTGTAAGAGTGTATATTTTGTCTTTAAAGAAAGCCTTTCTAAATGGTGTAATCTTGCTGGTGTTGGGGCTGGCTGTGCAGATCAACACTCTGGAATCGCTCGATGACAGATTTCATGTATTATTGAAGGAAACAAAAATTTGACCAGGCCAGTGAAGGGTGGAGCTGGTTCAAACAGATCACACTTTCCTCTATAACATCTGTTGCGCAAACAGATAAGAAAACACTGTCAACACACGCAAAGAATGCCGCATTTCAGTGAGTATAATATAGCTGACTGCTGGTGGTAGGACATGGCAAAAACATGCAGGCGGATCATGATGAAGAAGTAGATGGAGATTAGATCTAGATGAAACAGTGTTTGGAGGTTAAAATAATGTATTTTGTTATAAAATTCACACAAGCTGGTGTCATAAATGCTTTCTAGTTGCAGCAGTTTTAATGTCTTCTTAAATTTTCCCTGTTGTGATTTCTAAATTCCTTCTCTAAATTATTTCATTTTATACCAACACATTTTTGATACAAACAGCATGCAGGGGCACATGTGTTTCTATAATTTGGTAAAATAATTGGAACTAAAGCGTGAGCATTTAACTTTACACAACAAGTGATCATTTCAGACAGAGACAAACTATTTTTGTGCCAAAGTTCATTTTTCTTGCGGACTTTTTTGGACTGGCGTTGACTTCCTACACTTCCACACATAGAAAGATGTGAGTTTGGCCCACAGGACCAGCCGGTTGCTGCAGAAGCGGAGCTGGCAGTTACAGTAGCCCTCCCTCTTCTTCTCTGTAAACCAGACTGAGTATGAGGTCATCGCAGGTGACCCGGTGCTGACTCATGACGCATGCTGGCTGTAATGCCACATGTTTGGCTTCTTTCAGGAAGACCATCATTTTAAAATCTCCCCCCATGGGCTCATTTGATCTTTTTGAGGAGAAAAAGGAAACTGTCCTGCTATTTTTTTTTTTTTTTTAATGCCTACTTTTGCTGAACCTTTAAAAGCATGATGTCATATTTAAGCTCCACACAATGAGCAGGCCTGGATTGATGTTGGGGATGCACTCATACTTAAAAATAATACTATACGAGGACTATTCGATGGAAGCTTAACATTCCTGAAGTGTGAAAACATTTCAGAGGGCGTGGTGTGGGCACCATGGCTTTCACAAGCTGCTGTTAGGTATTCAGTTTGACGCATTATTGATCTCACACCGAGCTGACGGCTCAGCTGCCTCCAAGGCTGCGTGGTGCACCTGTGCCTGGATTTAAGTACATTGTGTTCATCACAGGACGTGGAGAAAAAGACATAAGCAGAATTTTTTTTTTTTTTTTTTTTTTAAATCACCTAGTATGCAGATTAACCACTGTTAAACCAGGCTCCCCCCGCCTCCCCTGGAGATCACATGACTACATTCAGTCACAACTTCCAGAGGGACTCACGTCAGCGCTTTTCCTCAGCAGCATGTTAAAGACAGTTGTGACGAATGGATCTGTCCTGCTGGGCCTGCTGCCGGCTCAGAGACAGAGTGTGAAGTTTCACCCAACATGGTGTGACTTTTACCATCTGGGACTGTCAGTGTTTTCTTAATTCCAGATTAGATAGCAAAGTCCACATCTATCTATCTATCTATCTATCTATCTATCTATCTATCTATCTATCTATCTATCTATCTATCTATCTATCTATCTATCTATCTATCTATCTATCTATCTATCTGGGTTCTGGTTGGAAGAGAGAGGAGGTGGGTGTCAGAGGGTTAGAGGTCACTGAAGTGTGTGGGACTGAAGCAGGTCTGTGGGGCAGGAAGGGGTCTGATGGTAGAAGGCTTTGTGGCTCAGGAGCAGGGTCACTGATCACTGGCAGCAGCGTTTGATCATCACATTTAGTGCACCGTGAAAGCAGTAGAGCATGGAAAAGGATATGTCACTGTTTTGTCCCTGTCAAAGTACCAATGATGTTGGAGATGATTCAAGTATAAAGGTGCAGGAAAAAACTTCCAAACTGGACAGGAAGGTCAGAAAGAATTAAATACCAAAGGGAGATTGTGAAAGAAGGGAGGGAATTGAGGTTTGTCAGGAGTTACATAAGTAGATCAGTGACAGTTGAGGAAGAGGAAGAGTAGATTTAATGTGAAACATGTCTCCTGTGGACAATAGCAGCAATCATGCAGGGCAGGGGTATGGTAAACTTAAACTACTTCAACAGGAGGATGTCTGCAGGAAACACTGTAAATCTTGACCTCTGCACTCTTGTGGCTGGCTCCATCACCGTTTACCAACTGCAGCCGTCTATGTACGGTCAGTGGTGCATGAACGCTGCCTTCCTGTCACATCACCGCAGCTTGAATTACTCAAGCCTCACAACGAGTACCTGACCATAAACTCTGACCAGTTCAAATAGAGCGTACAAATGCACAGTGATACTGTTGACGTTCCTGTTTCTGGAATGGGTTAGTGTTTTGGGACCTGACTTCCCCTGTTCACCCACTAAATGACTCCTCTGCTATTCATCATCCTCGGTAAGGCCAGGCCATTAGATTCAGCTTACAGTAATCTGCCTTTTGATGAGATATTTCTGGCTGTTATTTCTCTTGCATGCTGGATTCCTGCACATATGCCAAAGAGCTGTGTTTGATGTGAAGCCTGATCCAATTACATTTTAGTGACTGTTTTTCAGTCTTGACTGAAATCAGTGTAAGTGTGGTGTGCGCAAATCCATCTGAGCATTAGCAGTCAGTGGGGATGCTTGTTTTACAAGCATGCAAGAGGTCAGATGGGGTCATAAAGACGAGCTGAAGCCCTTTTTCTCATGTACATGTGGCAGGATGATAGCAGTGTGAAGCTCATACACAGAAGGTCAGAGAAATACAGCTTTGTTCCTTAGTCTCTCTGTTGGTCAGATACATATTGCCAAAAACTCCCTTTCCTTATACTAATTTTAGCTCTTGTTATCATGGCACAGCTCACCGGTTTCAGGTCACGTAATCAGAAGTAAAATAAAGGTCTATGAAGTACAATTAGTTAAAGACATGATTCAGCTCTTCATCTCTTTTTGGAAACCTTTGCTGGCAGACTTCATTCTGTAATTTGTTTTCTCTTAATTACAGGCTGCATTTTTCAGGTATTAGCTTTTTGCACTGTATCCACCTTCAGAGAGTCTTTGGTGGAGATTTGGCAAGAAGATATAGTGAGAGAGATGGTTGGGCTGTAATTGGAAACTGGTGTTTTGGTACTGATTTGTGGGCTTGTCAAACTGGTTCATGGCCAAGTGTGTACTGCTTAATTTGTCTAAAGAAAAAAATCAGTTGTCCAACACAGTGAAAAGTATGTGTGTGTATACTACAGCAGGGAGTTACTATAGAAACACATAGTCCTCGCAATGCTAAAGGATAACAGTGTTGGAAGAGCAGAGGGATGCCATAGAGGCATGTAACCAGCTCTGTGTGGTTCAGCCACTGCAATAACTCCATCTATCATTACAGAGTTATGATCCATACTGACAATTACACTTACATGGGGTCTGTCTCCGTTTGTAATTACCCAGTGGGAAGAAGATCGATGACTGTGGTTAGGAAAGAAAGAAGGTAGAATTTTATTATAAAGTGTAGGAATTTAAAGCATTGATGTGACCACGTTGTTATGCAGTGTGTGTGTGTGTGTGTTTAAGTAGACCGCTGAGCACCCTGCAGTACTCACATTTATACTCACTAATACCCACATGGGGTTTTAAAAGTGCCAAAAGAGCACCTCACTGTTGAGATATCTGACCTTGTTGGCCACTTTGCTTCTTAGTGTTGCTGTTTAAATATGTGAACACATTTATTTTATATTTCTGAAATGTTTATTATCAGCTACTTCTTAATGTTAGCTTGTGTTGGTTTTCACACTGGATTTATTTGACATGTGGGAGGATATATTGTCCTCACTGTATGACATCATTGGAGGATAACACTATTTCTGTTTTTGTTACTGTCCTTTCATTTCCTTGGAGATGACCTTCATTTATATGCTGATGTCAGCTTACCCTTAGAAGACCTTCTTGTGGAACAATGTGAAGAAACGAGTATCTAATTGAAACGTCTTAGTGTTTCAATCTCTGTTGCTGTTAATTTTAGATCTTTAGAATCAATAATTTGAGATTAATCAGTTGTCAGTAGTAAAAAGAAGGCACAAAAGATAAAAAATTGACACAAATAACCAGATCATTGTCATTTTTCCTTAAATGTTAACACATGCACCATAGTTAGAAACAGTGCTCCACGTATCATTTCATGGCCCAAACAACAGTTGTAAATATGGTATGACTGTGGGTGGTGTGGTGCTGCGGCGGTTAGTATGGTAGCCTCACAGCAAGAAGGTTTTGGGTTCATTTCCAGCTCATGCCTCCATGATTTTCTTCAGGTATTCCTGTTTCTTCCCATCCTCCAAAAACATGAGCAGTAAATTGACCAGAGATGATAAGTATGAATGGTGTGTGTGTCCTGAGCAGGACTGGTTAGCTGTCCATGCTGTGTCCATGACTGTAACTGTATCCTAAACCTGGTGACATGATGACATGTAGGAGCCTTTTATTACACAACCAATCACACACACACACACACACACACACACACACACACACACACACACACACACACACACACACACACACACACACACACACACACACACACACACACACACACATACTTTTAATGAACTTCTCAGTCAGCCATCTTCTTGCAGTTGGGGATTTTGAACACCATAACAACTCGTCAGACAAACAGACAGATAACACTTGCATACAATTAAACAATTTTTTTCTTGTAGTCATTAAGGTTTTACAGACTCCCTGATGAGAATTTGTGGAACTTTCTTGTCATTTTTGCTGTGAGGTGATGCATGTGCCCCCCCCCCGGAAACCGAAGGGTTTGTATGCAAGAGTTGCCTGATAACAGTGTTGCTGCTGTTGGGACAAGATGTTGTTGGGTGCACAGTCCAGGCCTAGTAACAAGGGCCACAAATAATCCCATCTGCCTCATCCCAAGTGGTCTTCAGGCCTCTCACTGACAAGGACCAAAATATCGTTGCATCTGTGGGCATTAAAGCCTGAATGGAGCCCCAGCAGAGAGTGAAACAAACCACAGCGTCTCACTCTGCTGTGGACTCTACATCAGGCACCACCCACTGACTCTAAATAAGCCACAAATACCAGATTTATACACGCTGACCTATGTGAGTTTGTCCCGTTTGGGATTTTCATATGGTCAATCTCAGTGCATATGTGTGTGTGTGTGTGTGTGTGTGTGTGTGTGTGTGTGTGTGTGTGTGTGTGTGTGTGTGTGTGTGTGTGTGTGTGTGTGTGTGTGTGTGTGTGTGTGAGGCCAGCCACAACAGCCACAACCATTTGTCTTGCCAGGTGCTTCGAGCTCAAAATGGCCTATTTAGCTCCTGACTTAAGCAAGCTATTTTTGTGGAGGCCTAACTGGGCTTTTAAAGTGGCCCACTGGCTTCTGGCATGTGGAATTTATTAAGTATGTGCCAGCATGTTTAGTGCGCTCCCTCTTTGTGTCAACCCACAGTACCTACTGTGGCAGTTCTTTCATTACCCCTTTGCCCCTGCAGTCACAGACCGGTGGCCCAGGGCTGCTGCCTATGCTCTGCTGTGGTGCTGGTGATAATCAGCACGCTCTGGCCTAACAGGTCTTAAATCAGAAAAAAGGAAAGTGTTTTCACACTTTATACTGGCCTGTGTCTGCCAGGATAGAAGAAGTCTGCTTGGGTTATTTTAAAGCCCACAAAATACATCACAATAGACACAATAGGGATTGTTTACCTGTTTTGGGCCGTGATACAGCGCTCCAGTTGGTTTTGGGTTTGTCCTTCATGTATGAGAGATGGGGACAATACACACAGCCACAAAAATTATGTGAATGCATTCAGTGCGGGCGACATCACAACAGTTTATGCCTCTGAAATAAGTCCTAAATATGATACTTTTTCCCTGCTCTTCTGTCTTGAGTGGAATTTGGCTGTTTGGGGTTGCTCCCTCCCTCTCTCCCTCGACCGTCCATGCATGGTGTGACTCAGACTGGCAGTCCTGGTGTGAGAGTGTCAGTGGCTCCAGTGTGCTGTCAGGAGGATACACTGAGTGTCTTAGTCCAAAACTGAGATCAAGGGAATCATCCAAAACTTTCAAGTAACCTGGAACAGCACGCCGACCTAAGAAAGGTACTTTTTATTTGCTTATGTAGTGTTGAAATAACTCTGATGTGAATTATAGTGTAAAAGGTTTTAGATACGCTGCCGTAATGGAGATTAATAGATTAATTCTGAGCGAGAGTCCAGTCATATGGCTGGGATCACACTGAGCTTTTCAGGATTAGGCTTCCCAACTTTTGGAACTTTGGTTTTATGACGATACTGTGGAATTTTCGATGTTTGTCGTTTAAAAATGAAATCCAATGTGCCTAATATCAAAGTGAATGAGGCAACATTGTTTTCCTCTTTGCAACTGCTTTTCAGCTTTTTTCACCTTTAGATTTCTAGCAATTTCACTCAGTGCGCGCATGTGTAGTGTGTGTGTGTGTGTGTGTGTGTGTGTGTGTGT
>BJFM01001610.1:0-35161 GCA_016586285.1 Arothron firmamentum
GAACTCTGGACATGAAATAAGACAAATGTTTACTGACTTTAATGGAATATTTTAATTCCAATCTTTCTTTTCAACAGGCATCATTTTACCTGCGTCACAGGTGGGCCCAGTGTATCCTGGCTGACAGTGACAGACGGGCGCCCCGCTCTCTGAAAGGCGACACTCTCCATTCCCGCAGCGCCCCCTGCAGGCCGGAGGCTCCTGCTGTCGATCACAGTACTGACCCTGGTAGCCTTCGCTGCACTTGCAGCTGTAGGAGTTTCCGTTTGGGACACACTGACCGTGGGAACATCTGAAGCGAGGAATGACAAAAAGGTAGGGCAATCAAGCACCTGTGGGGATATGTGTTTTATCTGTGCATTTTTTATGACAGTGATGTGATATGAAAACCTTTGTGCTTCTTCCTGCTGTTGGTTTACCTATTGTTCAGACAGGGATTCGGTCCTGTCATCTGGGCACAGAAAACCCTGTCGTGTCCCGGAGGGCAATCACACGTTACTCCGGTCTCTCCTCCCTCTCTGCACGTTCCCTCGGCACAGACGCTGCAGGAGTGACACCCTGCAAGAACACCATCGCTCTGGTAATGGAAGAAAATTAGGAAAAATGCAGTTATTAGAAGCTGAATCAAAGAGGATCAGGAGTGTAACCTACGTTTGTCGGACAGAAGCCACAGTTCAAGCAGAGAGCTGTTTTCTAATCTTCCCTCGGTTCTTACTTTGCCTCCCACTCCCGCTGTTTGGTAACTCAGGTCTTGAGCCTCGCCGTTGATTCGGACATTGTGTATGCAGCCATTAAAGGCTTGAAGGGAACGGTCAGGCCCGGGACGCAGACCTGATGCCACCACCTGAGACGGAGCTCCTGGTGGGATCGAGGGAGACAAACAAGGGATTAAAATAAGAAAAAGGAAGAGCAGCTTCAAACAAGGAGGATCTCGTTGGTAGCAAAATGTAGTCTCCAAGCAAGGAAACATCTCATAGCTGGACTATGACCCTGGAATGATTAGCTGGTGCAGATGTGTGTGTGTCTGCCCTCACCTCCTATGTAAAGCTGTGTGTTGTGGTCGACGGACGGCTGGCGTGCCAGTTTTCCCAGACTCTTCTGGGCACCGTTGTCCACCACCAGGCTGAGTGAACGGTTCTGTATCAACAGCTCCACCGTGTGGAAAAGCCCATCATTCACCGACTCCACACTGTAACGCGAATATGACAACAGGCTTTCAGTATGGTGCATGATAGATTATCTTTAAATTCTACACCAGATGGGGGGAATTAAAGACAGAAAAACACAGACTGAGGAGGCTTGACACAATACAGGCTCTTCAACTCAACTGATTTTGCACCTTGTAGGGTTTGGACATTGACCACAATGAGTGAAAAAAACAAAACAAAACAAAACAAAAAAGAAAAAACATTGCGCAAAGATGGAAAAATGATTCAACTTGCTTTTTGATCCACAAACAACTGAACCACAATGTAATATTGATTTAACGAATGACTGTAGGGAAGAGGAACACTGCAGGGAGCCTGGATGCTGACCTTTTGCACCACATGTGACCTAAGAAGAAAACTCAGTGTGAGTATGTATGTGTGTGTGTGTGCGTGTGTGTGTGAGTGAGTGAGTTTGCGTGTGAATGAGTGTGTCTGAGGTTTCCCACTGAATAGGTTTTGCCAGAAAGGAGACAGACAGTTATAGAGACAGTGGTTTGGCACGGCCAAAAGGAGGGAAGCAGGGTGAGATGGGGGTGTCTGGTGGGCTGGTAAATTAGACTGTTCCTCTGTTTACGCATGAAGTTCTTCCTTCTCACCACAGAGAATGGGCGGAAAATCGAAAACACACAAGAACAAGTGAAGCCCCTTTTCCTGCTGGTGGTCTGCTTCAGAGTCCCAGAGTGGAACTTGGAGACAAAAGTGGTCTTTGTTCAAAGGCGAAGCAGCGATGCAGCCTGGAGTCTTTGACTGACAGCTGTTTGCAGAGTGCTCAGATTACAGCCATGTTGTATTAACAAGGAGTGGAGCCGGGACCAGGAGTTCTGGGGGGCAGCATCGCTTTATAAAACGTGCTGAGCAGGAGACATGGCACAGATGCAGAATGGAGGCATGATGTGAGGGGAAAAGAGTTAAACTATTCTAAACCAAAATTGCAAAGATGCAACAATTCTGGAATTGTTATGATGGCAGCTAACAGCACAGGCCATGCCAGCTCCAGATGTATGCATCTGAAAGGAGAGACGTGCTCCTGGACACCAGCTCAGGCACATTTAGAGGTGATGGGCTCCTTCAGGGATACTTGCACCAAGTCAGAGGTTGAAGTCATAGCCAAGAATTTCAAAGTTTAAAATAAAACCACACAACAGACCGCTTTGACTCTGCCAGATAATTTTGTCAGGAAAAAGTGTACAGATTAATATTAAACAGTCAGGACATGGAACTAAAATGTAAAATTAATATGAAGAAGCTAATCCATAATAAGTACAGTCTTAAACCTATTTCCTTCTTCTAGCCTGAAGACACCAAACCCCTCCAATCAGCCTGCATCTTCCACCAATCCAAGATACTCTATTACTGTTATAAAATCACTGACGGTTTTACAGGGTAATCCATGTCTATATTTAAGGCATATTTCTCAAACTACTAATGTGTCCAGTGCATAAATTATCCATTTTATTTGATAATTATGCCTTAAGGTAACATCCATGCTCGATTTCAGGTCATTTAACCATCAAAATATGTTTGTATTTGTCAGATTTCTCTGAAATCTCAGGGTCTGATGACCTGATGTGATCCACCTGATCACGCTTGTGTGATGGCACCACCTGGCTGACCTTTATATTTCTTTCTTTTTGCAATACATGGTGGTGCTCGAACCAAGTATTCATTTTTCATACAAATGCCTGATTAATAAGAGCTTTTCATAAAACTACACCCTTCACTCAATTTACCTCAGTTAAACCAGGCTGCTTCAATTTTCTGTCATTTGACCTTTTTGACTAGAACAACTTGTATTCATAATTATTTTTAATTACAGCATCAGTCTTTCCTCATTGCCTTAGTGAATCAATTCAGCTCACCGTAGGAGGCATGTAATTAAATAATGAGCTCAAACAGGGCTGCTAGATCCGAGTAAAACGGTCTTTAATCTTCCCTTTGCATTTCCTCGATCTCCTTGTCTTGTTTTCTTTCTCACAGTGTCGAGGCCTCTCCTTTTAATACTCATCTCTTTTCAGCCCTTCAGTCGTACCCTCTTCTACCTTCTTGACAACAGTCAGTTCTTTTGCTCTTCTTAGGATTCTCCACTGCCCTTCTATAAGTGCTTCATCCCCTTTTAAATTTGTTCAAGTGTCACGAAAAGTTAAATCAAACAAGCCTTTCAAGACATTCTCCACAGCTGTGCATCCCCAGCACATTTTCTCCACGCAGTCGTCCTGCTAGGGCAACCAATGTTCACTAGGTGGCAGTAAATGACAAAAGTTTGAGCAGCTGCATGGCTAAAGTGTCATTTTTGTCATTCCTTGTCTAAAAGGCATCCAAAAACAGCCTCATTGTGGTGTGTCTGCATGTGTTTGTCCAGTTGTAGGTGAAATCCAGACGTGTCTGCATATACAAGAGTGTTTTAATTTTTTTTTGAGGCTTCTGAATCTATTATGGAGGTTATGGAACTGGAGAAAACCAATAACACCAAGCAACAACACATCTTAACTGCCTCTGTCTCTGTTGCCCTAATCGTTTTCCCTCAATCCCACAAGGGATGCCAGTTTCCAGTTAGTCAACCATTATACCCTGTGATTGGGCACACGTACGCACACATAAAACTAACAGAAGGGCACTTTTAAAAACCAAACACAACTAAATCATATAAAATCAGAGCAATAATCATCACTGACTGAATCTCACATTAAAAAAAAAATGTAAATGAAGAGAGCATGCAGGAAGCCATTTCCACAGTTAAATCTAATTAGGTGATGCTATCATTTACAGCGATTCTGAGCCTCGTTTGTGGTGTCTGTGTTTGTGCGCATTTGACAGTGATGCTCATGTGTTTGTGCCTTGTTTGTCTGCAAATATAAGTCTGCGTTTGTTTGCAAATATGTTTGGAACATGCTTCGCAATCATCACAAACCGCATATGTGGTCCTGTCTGTGTATTTGCGTGTACAAGAGCCCAATCTGATTAAAATGATGTTCAGCAGGCTGACATCCCATTTCCATAATGCTGTGCTAACCTCAATTAGTCACTGAAGGGACAGCAGCTGCAGAACAGCATGCTCCTTCACTCGTTCCATCTTTTCTTTCAGCTCTCACTTCAGACCAGGTCAACCAGTTCAGAGGGACCTCAGACCTGTGTGGATTTACATCATTTCCTTCCACCAACCGAGCTAAGATCTCTGTTTTCAGCATTACTTATTGGCTGTAACACCACAGTTTGAATTTTATTTGAATTTTCGTTATAAAAAAAAATGTATAATGATCCACGCAGAGAGAAAACACACACACAACACTGAGGTTTTTAACGTTGCACGTCTTTAAAGCCAAGTGGTAGAAGTAGAAAAAATGGTGACGGCTCCCTGTGTGTTCATGTTGGCCTCCACCGCTACCTTTCATCCCCTCTTCAGAATCAGGCTCGAACACGGCCCCCCTGTCTCTCTGGGTTCGACACCAGATAGCCGACCAACTGAAGCATCCTGGGGCCTGGCGCCAGTCCCTGGCCCTCGCTTGTGCAACCGCAGCGACTGTTCGGAGGGTGCCATGTTCGGGACATGCCAGAAATCGCAGCGCTGACATCGCGGTGGTTACGCCATGCGGGATGGTATCAGTTGGGTCGGGTCTGCCAAGTGGTTTGAGTGAGATCACACTGTATTTCCAAATGAGGGCAGATCTGCATCGTTTAGACTTGTGTCACCTAAGGATGTATGAAGGAAGCTATAGAAGCTACAATATGACCTGGAGGATAGAGACCGTGTTCATTCCTGGCCTGACGTGAGGAAATACAGGCAGGATCTTTCCTTTCTTCGGAGTGTAAACTTCCTCCTCCATACTTCCCCTGATGAACTCGTGAACTTTCTTTCCGTCTGTCGCAGGCGTGGCCCGTGTCAGCTTAACGGGAACAGACTGGGGTAATGCCCTGACTCATTCTGTGGTTTACTTCCTCTCTGCTCTTCACTCCATCCTTCTCTTGTCCCTCACCCATCTCCTGTATGTCCTGCTGTTAAACTGTCGTCATCTTTTCATTTCCACAGCTTCTATCTGTCCATCTTCTATCCTTTCTTTTTCCTCTTACCATTTTTTCCCCACTTGGCCTTTATTTTACTGTTATCTCTTTATCACACTCCACCCGTCTTTCTGCCTATCACTCCATCTGCTCCCCTTAACTGATCAGTCTGTCCTTGTATGTATCTATACATCCCATTGACAGTCCCCTCTGGCTCTCGACCTTTTCAACCCCACCACCCCGCATCTATGTCACAGCCTAATTGAATTCCCACCATCATTTCCATTCTCTCATTCTGTTCTTCCTTTTTCTTTAATCATTCCATTCCTCTTATCTTCCACAATAGGTAGGCTTCTATGGAAACTAATAGTCCAATTCAGATTCAAAGGTCTGGATGGATTAAAAAAAAAAAATCTGTGTATATATATATAAAAAAAAAAATTTTAGTGGCATAAACCTCCTGAAACAATCAAACCAGTCAGGTGTGGTATTCAGGTTTTTCAACCATTAAAACTATGCAGACGGAACAAATATTAGATGTTTAAGCCATATTTTATCCATAACTGACTACTAATGTTAGCATTTATGCTAATGGTGACTAGCTAATGCTGAAACATCTTTCGAGTGCACTAGTGTTTTTAATGTTGATTTCAAGGCAATGACTAAAATTAACAGTAGACCACTCTTGTCAGGGTTGGCTGATGTAAGTGATGAATGAGGAGATGGATTGAAAGCAGTAGTATTCCACAGATGGCAGCCTGCTGATTTAATGGCCAACCATCATTTCCATCATCATCTGGGCTTTTCCACCCATGTCGACTCTTCAGATCTATTCTCTCCTCCGCCAGCCTCTCTGGAGGAGCACCCAAGCATGTTATTATCATAATTAAGGTGTTTGTATGCATCCGTATCGTCAGAATGGAGATCTCAGCACAAATCCACTCTATAGAAGCTGGACGCTGCTGAATATAACATCGCCTCAGCGAATAATGACTCCGCGCTCAGTACACAGCATGGTGCCTAAGCCCAAATCTGCATCAAGATGACACCTCAAAGAGTCTATAAGCCAAGAAATCAAGCAGAATGTAAAATATATGGACTATTCCTCATCAAGCATCTATGACTTTTCAATAAATTCACATGCAGACACAAAAATCAGGATGTAATTTCATCATAAGTGAAAAACCTCCTGCAGCAGCAACCTTGTCCTTGAAATGGTAAATTTTTTTCTTCTTCAGTGGCTACGCACATGTTTAAAATATGCCATGTCCTAATCCTAAAGTCAAATTTATAATGAACCTGCTGAATATTCTGATCAGAATAATCACAGCAAGTCTTCTTGTTCCTCCCCCACAGCTGCCTCCCCCTCATGCTGTGACCTTGCCTCGATCCACAGACACATCAGAGGAGTGTTACCCATCTAAAACTAGATTCACGTGATAAAAATAATAATAATAAACGATATCTCTGACTGAAATACATCCCAAGGATGCTCAACAGACAGGAAATCAATAAAATCTCCTCCTCGCGTCCCTCTTTTTCTTTCCGTGTTTAGCTTCTACGACATATCCCTCCGTTTACTTAGCTAAAGTAACACTTGCCTTCCTCTCTTCCACGTTTCCTCTGATCTCACTCGTTTAAAATAAACTTTGCTATGAAGCGGTCTGAAGCTATTTTTAGTAGTCTGATCGAAGTATTGAGTGAGGTGACTCAAACCAGTGTCAGAGCTGATGTGTTTGGGTCGGTTTCCGAGTTGGACTCCATGCTGGAGACGATGTCTTTCACACCTTCCATCATCTGCTGAGTGAAATGGCTGTTCTGTTTGGACTGGCAGAGCTCGGACCAGCCCAATAAACCGTATTTACACAGGTAAAAATGATAAAGTATGCAGTGGTTTGCCGTATTGCGTCCATACTTTGCTATAATATCCAGTTTTGTCTAAACTGATGTGTATATTGGTAATATTGTGAGATATTTTAGATAATTACATTTTATTCAACTTAAAACCTGTCTGGCTCTGAGGGTCCGGTATATTTCTAGAGGACGTACAGTTTATGTGTTTGAGGAAAAAAAATTCGGCACATGATGTTTTTTTAAAAAAAATCCCTTCATAATTAATGAAAACATTACAATGTTCTCTTGCTGGATTAGCTTTGGTATCACTTCCTAAAGCATATCTGTTCCAATGACAGAGTGAATACAGTTGAGATAATATTCCGGCTTTGACACGCTGACCCCTTGGGCGAGGCCTTCTGTTTGCTTTACGTGGAGAGATTCTCGGTGGGTTTCACTCCGAGACGCGAGCAGAAACCCGGGATTAGAGAGGAATTTTTCTGGATTCCTGTTTATTTACGAAGGGAACGGCTCACATAAGGATCCTCTATTTGGTGTTAGGGTGTGACATCTGTGCTATCTTCAATAGCTTTATTTTATGGATAAACATAACTAATATTTAAGTACTTTTCTGAATACTTGTCCAAAAAGGCCAGCATGGGAAAACCTTTTCATATAGATTTTATTTTTATTATCCCCACTTCTGGAGGATTTCTGACCTGCTCCCACACAATCTGAGGCAAAATTGTCCCTAGATTACAATTACAACAGCTATTCCGACCCACACAGAGTTGATTTTATGGCCTCTAATGCCCTGCAATAAAGTGTTTTATTGCACAACATTGCTATGATAAGATGCATATATGTCAGTATTAATCCCTATAAAAAAAAAAAAAACATGTAAAATGTAATTTAACATGAAGAAATATGCAGCTTACGTACTATATAGGCTACATTTATATATTCGATCAGGTTGTGCATGACTGTTTGTGTCCCTACCTATACACAGTAGTGGGTGGGTAGTTGGCGATGTCATAGATAAGCCGTATGTGCCCCTGGTATAGTTCCAGGGCCAGTGGGTCGTGATCATCCTTATACAGCAAAATACCGTTGTCTTTCTCTGTGGCCACCTGGAGGAGACAATCAGATAAGAGACACACATGGGTCAGATAGGCTTCTCACTGAGCTCAGATGCTGTTCTGATGCTACAAAAACATATTTTTATAGAGGTGCTGCATTTGTTTCTGCTGAAAAATCACACAAAAATAGGCAACGTCCAAAAACACCTAACCTGCTGAGAGAGGCTTTTATTTGGGTTGTATGGTGCTAATTTAAGAGAAATAAATGTGGGGTCTGATTTAGGATGGTGTTTCCTCCCGTCAAACTGTATTCCTGTACAAAAGTCAGCTTAAAACATATATTTCACAAATGGACGCTGAGAGAGGTCACTCATGCATCCCTCCCGCACTCACACACTTGACATGCCACACTCACTTGTGTTCTCCGCTAAGCGCTAACGAACTACGGAGTGGAAATGAGGCCAAGGGGCCAAGCACTTAACACTCCTGCACGGCTTCAATGGAGCGTGGCCAAGTCAACACCTGCTAACAAGCTGCTGGAGAAAAGAAAAGAACGATGTGTGGGGAGAAAGCAGGTAGAGAAAAGTGCATAAGAGAGAGTGGGAGAGAGACAAAGAATACTGGCTGAAGAGGAGAGAGGAAAAGATGTAGGCTGAGGGAAAGAAAAAAGAGGGGAAAAGTTTGATTTATGAAGTGCTGTGGTCCTTTCAGCCGTTTTTCATTTTCTCTCTTTTGCCTCTTCAGGCTTCTCGTTTGACTTTTAAGGGCCTTGGCCGTGACATCGAAAGGTCCTGGCAGAAATTCAGAAGCACACAGATCCAAACAGGTGGTAAATATCAATTAGAGAGCTGTCTCTTTCTTGTTTCTCTTCACCCACTCGCGCTTTCATTCCCGAAAAGAAGGAACATATGTCTCTATCAGGTTATAGGCCTCAGGTGTCTGCAATGCATGCTAGGAGACACGCACCAACTCTGTTTCCAGAGCTCATTATACAGTGAAAACAGAAAGCGGAGCATATGTTGTGTTTTTAAAGGACCGCAGCAGAGCATGGCTTCTCCATTCCCAAAGTCTGACAAGGATAGGATTTCTTTATTAGGCAGAGGCAGAAATATTAATGAACTTTACTATAAATATCAATGAGAGGAGGTTTTTTTTGGCAGTGGTCTCACCTGTAATGAAATATGTGCGGTTGGACGGAGCTTTGCGCCTGGGAGCTCCACGTACGCGTCACGACCCAAGAAGTGAACAGTGGATATCTTGTCACATTTGCTGCCATAGAAACCGGGCACGCAGCGGCAAACGGGCTCCCCGGCAACTACCAAGCACTGGGCACCGTTCTGGCAGTCTGACTGGTCGCAGGGGCTGGTCTGCAGCAGGATCATTGGTGGAGGATTCTCACAGAACAGCCCACTGCAAAGAGGGCGGAAAAACAGAGGAGAACTTTTCAGCACTGAAACACTTAGTTTGGGTTGGAAAACCACAAGCTAACATGGGTTCCTAATCAGAAGACTGACTTTGTGGTACATTCAGGACTGAGCTGTCTTCTTATTTAGACTGTTAATAACTTGTAAAGCTGGAAAGAAGACTGGGCTAGACGTGTTTGTAGGAATGATCTGGCAAAAACATCCATCTTTATTCTGACATTTGCCCGTGTATCTAGAATGTCCCCAGCAATGATTTGTTTCACTCAAGCCAGTAGCCACACACACACACACACACACACACACACACACACACACACACACACACACACACACACACACACACACACACACACACACACACACACACACACACATATGCAGAGTCAAGTGACTGATTATGAGGAGCCATCTGTATCTTGTGTCTAGTCCCAGTCCTCATCTGCACTGTGTCACTGTGTGTGTGTGTGTGTGTGTGTGTGTGTGTGTGTGTGTGTGTGTGTGTGTGTGTGTGTGTGTGTGTGTGTGTGTGTGTGTTCAAGCCGCTTGCTGCTTTGTGCGACTCTCACCTGAAACCCTCTTTACAGACGCAGGTATAGCCATTGACAGCGTCCACGCACTCTGCTCCGTGTTGACACTTATTTTCCAGGCAGTCATTATAGTCCTGCTCACACTGCTGGCCCACATAGCCTGGTAAACACTCGCATCTGAGGTGTCACAGAGAAATGTGATTACTGCCTGTGTGGAGAGGCTTTACAACATTACATTTTAGTCACCTGACACTTGAAATAAAGCAAATTATCTATTTCAAAACCACTAAATAAGGAAGTAATTACAAAGATGACCACTTGATGCATAATATGAATCATAAAATAAAGGCATAATTGAGGGTGTTATATAAAATCATTGTCTGGGCTGCTATCCTCTATATACGTGATATAGGATACCCTTAAAGAGTGTCAGAGTCTATGCTGGATATTTGGAAACAAAGTTGATTTTAGCTTGACTGCATCCACAAGTATTTCCAGTTGAGTCTCAATATTGCAAATACCTCCAGAAATTAGCACTGGGATTTGAAATGTAACTTTAACCTGCAACTGTGACAGATTATAACTGACAAAGCAGCATGCTAGCAACAGCGGAGGGGGACCAACACCAATATTTGTATAAATAGCTTGTGAAAAGAGAGACAGAAATTAGTGTCAAAGTTCTTTTAAACTGTGTAAAGCACGTTTGTGTATATTATATTCAATGTCCGACAATACATTACTGCAAATCTTACACACTTTGGAGGTTAAAGGTTGATGTGTGAGAAAACAGAGCAGTGAGAGTGAAATAATAGAACTAAGAAATCTGACTCATATCATCAAGATCCTAGACTGGCGAGCGGAATTGACCATTTCTCATCTCCTTGTCCCACTAAAGTGTCACGCTTTTGATCCCTTCGCTTGTAGATGTGACCTCTGACCCCTTAAGCGCTGACCACCTCCAAAGCTGTCACTCACCTGTAAGTGCGGCCCACACGGAGGCACTTTGAGTCGTGCTGACAGGGGTCGAATCCGTGGAGACAAGGATCGATCACCTCCTCGCACAGGTCGCCTATACAAACCATGGAAGAAAATGGTAATAGTTTACTGTTACTGTTGTCTTTTAGTATTTGCCCTTAAAATAACACTATCATTGCTTTGTGGCCTTAAAAAGGAAATATTTTAAATGATGGGAGTTGTGAGGGTAGAGATGCTCAGACACACACACCTTCACTCGCATGGTCAGAAGGGTTCACGGCATCTAAAAGCAGTAGCCGCAGTTGGTTATATGAAGGAAAAGGCTGTTGTGACGGGTCAAATACATTTCAGCTCCAATATATTTCCTGCCTGCTCTAATCAACTGCTGGTGCTTCAATCCCACCCTGTCTGCCACTGTCAGGCTTCTGTCCAGGTGCTTTCAAACGTGTTTTGCAGCTTTAGTCCAAGCTTTAGCCATCCTAGCTTATTAAGTAATCTGTAGCACCTTAATGTAATTACCAAACACGCTGTGTGATCTTATACACAAATAGATGGATTACCTGCATAAATACCTAGCAGACTTTGATTTAAAGCAATTAATTCCGTTAAAGAGCGACCAAGGGCCAGTTTCAATGGAGTAAACTGTCCAAATAGTGCTGTAACCCTGCGTTAACAGAGGTTAATGATAACAGAGGAGCAAGCACTGAAACATCTTTGTAATTAGACGGCAATGTGGGCCAAGTAAGGCGAAAAGTTAACACAGATCTACTGACTGCAAAACGTTGTTTACCAACCAGAGGTGAGTCCTGGACTTCTGGACAGCGTCAAAACGCACAAATGTGCTCAACAACATGTTTGAGGGTTCATGGGATAGTTTCACAAACTGGAATGATGATACAAAAACAGGCGTCTGAGCTTAAATTTCCCCTTGGATGGTCAGAATAAAATGCACGATGCCGACAGTTCTGCTTGAGGAAATCTGTGTGACCGGCAAAAGACCGTCGTCCAGTTAATGTGACACCTGATGATGATGTCCCGGTTCACTGCACTGAGCGGTGGGGCTTCGGAGCCAAAGGAAGCAGCTGCATTCCTGCGTGCGAGCATTCATGTGTGCGCATTTGCCGTATGTGGTGAGGCGGTTGGCAGCATGAGGCGGAGTTTTACGCCAAAAATGATAATGACATGGTGAGTGTCGGCGTGTATGTATTGACTGGGATCCAGTGTCAAAGGAGAGCAGCTGTGTGTGTGTTTTAGAGGACGGGAAAACTTAACTTCATCGTCAGCAGTTTAGTTTCAGCTTGTCGGACCCCGGCGAGGCAGAACGCCCTCTCTCCTTTGCTGTTTCAGGCCTTGAATGGCTGTTTCTTTCGTCTTTGTCATTTTCCTCTGGTACCAGTTCTCAATGCCCCCCCTCTCTCTCTTTCTCTCTCTCTCTCTCTCTCTCCCTTTTTTTTCCAAACTCCCATAGGAACGGTCTGAGGTCATGGCAGAGTGGCTGCCCATTACACACCCACCATTCAAGCAACATGGAAAATGTTTGTGTGTGTGTGTGTGTGTGTGTGTGTGTGTGTGTGTGTGGGTGGGTGCTGGATGGACTTGATGACCCTACATGTCAGACAGAGACCAAGTGTTTGAAAAATGACAGTGCAGCGATGGATGGTGTGTACCTGTGTAGTTAGGAGGACAGACACAGGTGTAGTTGTTGACTCCATCCACACAGGTGGAGTTGTTCTCACAGTCGTTGTCCTCGCAGTCATCGGGGTTTGTCTCGCAGCGATGGCCCTCAAAACCCGGCGGGCACACACAGCTGCGGGCACGCAACCATAGAAACGCAGAGAAGACAAGAAGATGAGCAAGATCAGATGTGAACTCGCAGGAAGCTGTCGCCAATTATTTTTAGGTACCAAATTCTTTAAGAGTAGGGTTAGTTTCACAATTTTAAGCTCATTTAAGGTCCAATAAGCAAAAAAAAAAACAAACCAATAACAAAACAGCATTTCAACTTGACATTACAGCAAAATGAAATTTTAACATGGCTGTTAAAAGTTTAACCCATTATTCCTGCACATAAAACCTCACTGATGTTGTTCTGCTGCACTAAAAAAGAGGAGCAGGGGCATTTATTTATTCAGCGCATTGTTGTCCCAGCTCCATTTTTCCTCCTTTTGTAGGATAATGTATTATTAAAGGACACAAAAAGTTCCTGGAGCTTCTAAATTCAAACACTGGAAGAAAGAGAAGCCCCACTCAGCTCAGACGAGAAAACGTTTCTTTCCGAGTCTGATGCCACTGTTGTCGGACTCTTATCAGACTGTTCCATTCATCTGCCTCCCCCCAGCCCCACTGGTCACCCTCCCACCTCCTATCGCCACATTTATGCTCGCGCCCTCGTTGCTCCAATCTTTGTATCTCCATTGGGTGAGAGTAACTCTTTGTAGAACATCTGCACTCAAAGTGCCGGCGACACCTTTAGGTAACCCCACCAGAGCCCTGGAACAGAACTTTGATAGATTAGACTGCAGCTGCAAAAGTACAGCTGGCCCATGAAAACTTACAGCAAGGTCATCAAAAACTCCGAGGATAGGGAAAGTCATTTCAGGACTGGTAAGTAAGAAGTACACACACACACACACACACACACACACACACACACACACACACACACACACACACACACACACACACACACACACACACACGCATATATTTATTAGACGCTGTATCCTCTGAACTTCTTCCTACCGTGCACCTGTAAAACTTGTACAGACTTTTTTTTGTTCTTGTTTGATTCTCTTTGTTCTCCTCTCGCTTTGCCTCTAATCTAAACTCGCTGCCTTACAGAAGTTTTCTCACGCCAGCACTTATCTCAACCCCACCCACCCCCCACCTTCCCACACCGTATACGATACTCACTCGATACCACTCGAAAGCTAAACCTTGCGACAGATGCACCCTGAAGGAACAGAAGAGTGTGAATATTCTCTGTGAATAATTTTCCTGACTAAATTTAAAATCTAGAATGGATTAAAGAGCTTGTGCAGGTTTGTCACTGTTGGCCACTCTTTAAAATTCATGCTGGTTTTTACTGGTTCTTCCCTCATCCATTCCCCATTGTCTCACCACGTTACTGCCAAATACATTAACTAGATTTAATGCTGCCTCAGCGACAGAATTGCTGAGGTATTTTAACTACAGGCACCCAACCGGCCGGGCGAGAAGAGCTGCAGAGGCGCTCGCTATAACTGACCGGTGGATGCATCTCCTGTGTAATTCACCGTCTGCAGGCTCGGACGTTAACGTCCAATTATTGCCTCTAAAAAGGAAAAGGGAGGAATAATAAAAGAGTGAAATGAAAGTTTTCCCGGTGAGTGTTCCCACGAGAAGCAAGCAGATGACGGAGGGAAGGATGGGACAGGCAGAGTCACAGAGCTCTCCGAATCAAATCCCTGTCCTGACATTTGAAATATATACTTTGATAAATGGTTTCCTGCTGAAAAACCGAGTTTAATTGGAGTTATTGAATATCCCAAACTGATTATGTAACATGTTAAAATGTCAGAAGGATCTGGGCCCCTGTGTTTTTCTGTGACTCTCAGGGGACGCAAACATCTAAATCTGTGTTGGTATTAACATTAAGACAAGCTCTGCAAAGGGTAAGGAGACGTCTAACGACACGGCCATGCAGGCCGTTAAAGGCCAGATGCACATCAGAGGGAAGGGAGGCGGCAATCTGGTTAAGATATTTACAACAATTGTCTCAATCATGTTGCTCGTATATCACAAGGCTGAAGGAAAAAGGATTTTTCTCCACCCTTGAACTGACACTGATGACCCCTCCAGGAACAATGACTCTCATTCATGCTTGTTTGAAAAGGCAAGTTATATAACCACGTATATAACGTTCTATTAAAACTGTCTCCTTAGTCCGTCAAGCAGATTCACAAACTGAACGATAGTTAAAATTTATCGCAGCTTTCTCCTTTTGTGCATACATAAACTGTACGTGCTTATATTCAAGTCTTTGTCATCTCAGTATTGGACATTAAAAGCTGAGAGGTGTGAGGGTTTGATATTCAGCATCAGCTGCTCACCCTGCTCCCTCCACTACTGCTACAGAGACGCTCTTGACCCCCAAATGTCTCCAGTGGGGCAACTTTGCCGCCAGAAGTCAAACTGAGATTGCGTTGGGCAGCTCCCAGGTGCGAATGTGTTAAACTGTTATGACTAAGAAACAGGGGGGGGGGGGGACCGGGAACAAAGTGGAGCCCCGAGAGTGGCGTCAACCATCAACTGTGACCTCATATCGCAAAACAATTGTCTCTTAAATGTAAGGGAGGAGCATTTTTAGGCTCAATAGTGAGCATTTTGACCTCATACTGGCCATAATTATGTTATAATTAAGAATCTTTAATCTTAATTTTAATGGGTTTTTTTTCACAGCATGTCAGAAAAACACAAGTATTAAATGAGCATGTCCAATTTAAACCTAATTTCTACCTGAAGTGGTCTGCATGTCCTGGCTGAATGTGGCAGGTCCCCCCATTGGAGCAGGGCAAACTAATACAGGCATTGATGGGGATTTCACAGTTCTGACCCTGTAGGAGACATGAGGACAAGGCAAAATTAAAGAAATGAATAATTAAATAGGTTCCAGATTTCAGAGGGTATTTTACTGTGCAAACACCAACACTGATGGATTCAAATCTTCGGTGCAACATGAGACCTATTTACATGCTTGAAATGGGATTTTCAATTGTGTGAGGAAAACAGGTGAAATGTTTCACATTTTATTAAACCTGTTACTGCTTACTGAATGTCTAGTTGGGCTGATTATGACGAATGATAAGGAAAGCAAAAAATAATAAAAAGGGCATAAAAGGATTTTACTTTGACATCCTAATAAGCAAAAATGCAACAATTTTCAACAAACAATCTTAATTCCTTGTCAAAAGTTGGCTCTGTATTTTGTAATGAATTTTGCAATTCTGTTTTTCTGTGACTGCTTTACAATAATAAAATACAATACAAAGACATCAAATTCAGTTCCCCCCCCCCTCCATGTTATCAAAAGCTGACCTGGTAAAGAAAATGAGCAAAAAGCAAAAGTGCACATTTCCTAATCTATTGGCAGAAAATTAACATTTGACATTTTGCATGTGGAGTTAGAAAGTAATTTTCCAGACAGAGAGAGAGAGAGAGAGAGAGAGAGAGAGAGAGAGAGAGAGAGAGAGAGAGAGAGAGAGAGAGAGAGAGAGAGAGAGAGAGAGAGAGAGAGAGAGAGAGAAAGAAAGAGAGGGAGAGAGAAAGAGAGAGAGAGAAAGAAAGAGAGAGAGAGAGAGATTAGTTTTGAATGGTTAATCTGAAAATAGGAGGATGTCTTCACCAACCACTCTGCTCTCCAGCTGAATTTTCACAATTGTTCTTCTGAAGCATCTGAAACCCAATTATCATCTGACAAATGCCTATTTATTCATGTGTTAGGGGCCGACTGCAATGTTTCCTTTCTCTCCTTGACACAACCCTTTTTTCCATTAATGAACTGTTTTACACTAAGAACACACATTTCAAGTGCTGTTAAGTCTGCAGTTTGGTTTTTAACCACCATACCTTCAGAAGCCAACTCACTAAGCTCCAGCAGAAGTTTGTTCTTCATCCATCTCTTTCCCATCATTCTTAAACCATTTGTTTATGTTTCTTTTGCTCGCGTTCTCCTATGCCCTCTTTTTCAATAACCTTGTTCTTCAGAGGTTTTCTCATCCTTTATCCTAGTCCTGTTACATTTATTTCCATCTTCTCCTCCAGTTTGTGTTTCCAGTCTGTGACCTTGCACTGATGTTCTAATTAAAAGCAAAGTCATGGCTTTTGTTCTACTGTAACAGACCAAAGGTTTCATACACACGAGAGCTCCAGTGTGTGTTTTCACACATGCACACACACTCCCACAACTCCCACAAACGCTTGAACTGACTGAACCACTGCGCAACTATGCAAGCTGCTCGGTGGATCCACAGTTTTTCTCTGGTAGTAGATTTGCATGTCTTCTCTAATGTTGAGATCCTCATTATTATTGCAACATCTGACTTAATCAGTCGGTACTTCTGGGGCACTTAGCTGCATATATATTGATTTACTCATAGATGCATTAATGATACAAAACCAAAACTAAACGGATCTATCTATAGGTCACATTTCACCTCTGCAGAAAATTTGGCAGGAAGAGGCAGATAATCACCTTGAATCCATATGGACACATGCAGAGGTAGGATCCAGTAGCGTCTGAGACACAGGTGCCGTTGTTCTGGCACGGCGCTCCCAGGCACGGTGCACACTTGGACAGTAGGCTGAGGTCTGCAGGACCTGAACAAGAAATAGGAGAAAACGTTGAGGAATACAAGGAAAACAACAGAAAGGTGCTCGGACAGACTGCATTTGGTCACAGCTGTGTGTAGCGAGATGATGGAGGGGATGCGTAAGAAAAACAAGACGTCCAATGAGGCTCATTTCTAAAAAAGCAGCAGCCCCATTAAAACAAAGACCAGGAGGAATCGGCAGCGGAATCAGTGATTTTTATTTTTTATTTTTATGATGATCATTGACGATGGAAAAATCTGGCCAAATCTCCCAAAATAAAAAGGTTGGGTGTATTCACTTGTCTCCTAAACAAAAACCGGCAGAAGAAGAATATGTTTATGCTGTCAAATTGTCAAAGTTTGTGATTTAAAAGAAAATTAAATCAGGCAATGTGCAAAATAACACTATCACATCCACGATGTGGAGCTCAAATTTTACCGCTGCCTTATACTGTAGCCCCTGACAAGCAATTTATTTAAATATGCAATGACTGGCAGCTCTGGAAAATGCATAAAATCATCAGAGGGAGGTGCTTTCGAAGTGACTCGCTGTCAGAATAATTGATTTTGGCATTATTCTTGTTGCCACACATTGTTTTAAACACCTTCCTCTTCGCTAATCTGACAGAATCCAGGGATTATGCCAATCACTGGCACCGAAACCGCCTCATTATAATACTCGTGCTCAAACACTTGGAGAATGTTCACCTTTACACTGGAATTTGTTGAGTGGTGTTGTGAGCAACAGTCTGTCGGCCATCTCAGGAGGTCCAGTGCAGCGAGCGATGCCTGTAAAAACACAAAACCACAAATTTTTGCATGTGATCTGACAACCAACCCTGCAGTATTCATTTATTCTTACCAGGCTCTTTAAATCCAGCTTTGACCCACTGAGAGAGCCAACGCATTTCACAGTTACAGTAGAGGGGATTGGCGCCCAGAGCCCTGGAGGGACACACGAGCGTTAAAAGTGTGATTCACAGCAACGAACACACTTACGCCCACTTATTGACGGAAAGTCTAGAGAGGAGCGTGCTCACAGGTGGGACAGAGACGTGAGGTGGCTGAAAGCTCCTTCTGGAATGGTCGAAAGGTCATTACCATGAAGAGTCCTGGAGGGCAGAGAGACACAGAGTCAGTAAACAATATGAATATTAAATGGTTGTTAAACACAAAAGTGGCCTTGTTGTAAATTAGGAGGTCACTTTCTGACCTATAGTCAAGTTTAATATGCAGTAAATTAATCTGAAAGCTTCTTTATCATCCAATTTTCTTCAGCAAGAGGAGAATTAAATTTTACCCTTTAATTTAGTCCATTTTTTACTGTTAGCACTTTATTTCATTCTCGCTTCACCATGATTCATGCTGCTGCTGTTGACGGATTTTATTTTAGGACAGAATTACAAAGCTATATTTTGCACATAAATGAGAAAGTACAATTAAGTAATTTCTCAAAAAGAAAGAAAAAAAACATAAATTAACTGTGTTTTTATCCATCACATCAGAAGTAAGCTCTTAAACGGAAACTCTCTGAATGTTAAATTATTTAAATTATTTGCGGTTCCCCAGCTGTAGAAACACCATCATATCCTCCATATTGGAAAATAAATAAAATATTCATGGAAAAATAGTGCAAAATAAACAGAAAGCTTATTTTCATTGTTGTGCAATAAAGTCAGGCCTGATCGTGGAATTGAAAATATGAACTGACCAGTGCATGTGTGTGTGTGTGTGTGTGTGTGTGTGTGTGTGTGTGTGTGTGTGTGTGTGTAGTCAGAACCTGCTGCAGGCTGTGATGTATACAGTGTGGAAATGTACTTTTCAGTTTCATGCCTTTGGGTTTTCGTGGTCTGTGTGTCTGCATGTGCGTCTGGAACTTTTGTCTCCGACGCCTTAGAGATTGTGTGTGTGTGTGTGTGTGTGTGTGTGTGTGTGTGTGTGTGGTTTTTGTACATTCATTGAGTGTAGGTTGGTGTGAACCAGAGTGCACGAGTGTACAAACCTGTGAGTGTGTGTCTGCTTCATGTGTACTGCAACTTTACTTTTGTGTGCATCATTGACTCAGTGTGTTTGTGTGTCTATATTTGGTGGTCTAACAGCCGCTGCAAAGGACTGGCCCACAGGGGGTTGTGGGTAATGAGGAAGTGACAGTGATGACTGCCTGGCAACCAGTTGCTATGTGAGAGGAGAGGGGGATCAGTCCCCATAGCAATATCAAATAAATGAATGGAGGAAAGAAGAAAGAGGGAAAAAAAGCAAACTTATCCAAGGTGAAATACAGCTAAAAAAAAAGAGAGAAAGAGTGAGTTTTCTGTGTGTATAAAGGTTGACAAAAAGGAGATTTTTCTCACAGGTATTCCATCCTTGAACTTTAAATCAACAGAATAATGGAAATAAACTACAAAACATTGCTTTGGACAGTAGCCAACATCGACCAACTTGTAGGTCACTTTGAGTTTTTTGGATAATTTGAAACATCCTACTACATCCACAAATAAACAAATAAATAAATAAATAAATAAATAAATAAATAACCTCTATTATGAGCTTTGGTAAGAATTGATGAACCCAATTCAACTGTACATAGCAAAGCTCACGCATGAAGGAAGGTCAGTTTGATTGCAACTTCGTCAACTGTATTAGTGCGTAGATTCTGATCTAGATATCAGCATTCTAAGGTATGGAATACTGATTTGACACCAGAGGTAACAGGATGAGACAGGCATCAATTTATTACAGGGTAAGGAGACATAAAATACGAGTATCGCTCTGGGAAGATGAAATGTTCAAATTTCCTGGAATTATAAGTGTTAACCTTTCGCTTCAGCGAGTCTGGGCCGGAATTTAAAATCCAAAATGAATCAATGCAACGTTGTCAAACGAGAGCAAAATGCAAAATCAATGATAATAACATGGGAATAAATGAAACAGATCAGCCTCATGAATCAGCCCAGCTGTGAGCATATTATATCAGTGTTGCTGATTAAAAAGTCGAAAGTATGACGAGAGCGGGGAGAAATAGTTTTCGTAAAATTTAAGCATTTTTAACTGTAACATGTGTGAGGCTTCAGGCGAAACCTTGCAGCTCTGCACCACTGTGAGTGTGCAGCGTATCTGCACGAGTTTGTGTGTCTAGATGCTCGTATCTGTGGAGCCAGACCGCAATATCACGCGTGCGATCGCGTGGGCTTGTGAGACAGAGGGTGGACAGCCAGATGGATGAGTGAGAGAAACAGAGGCTGAAGGTCGATTTGTCAACACAACACTGGGCGGAGGAACAGGGAGAGGGGGATAGATAGAGGAACGGATGAATGGATGAGTCTGAAAGGAGCAACCAGGAGCAGCTAACAGGTTATAGCCATGTTTATGTTCTTTTAACCTCAGAATCGTCACTGAGGTGGTCATGCTTGAAGGAAAAAAACAAAAACAAAACTCTTTTAAAATGACAGCTGTGACACAGAGGGAGTGATTAAACTTTGATTCAGCTCAGAACTTTAACTAGCAGAGGGCAGCATATGAATATTGAATCCGCTGCAGCTTTCTGGAGATGAAGCTTGTTACTCACAGCAGTCGAAGCGCCTTGAGACCGTCAAAGGCGTGAACTGGAATGCAGCGGATCTGGTTGTAACTCAGGATGCTGGAAAACAGAAACGGATCTTTGGTATTATTTCCCTTTAACTCATTTTCCTTTTTGCCAGTCAGACTATATTTGTAAAAAAACGTCATAAAACTATGGCCCAAGACAAAGGAGATGATCAGTGCAGCGCACAGAATTACATAAAATGAAGGTCAAAGTAGACAAAAAACTATTTTAAATCTGCCAGAAGCAGTTGTAGCTTTTCAAATAAATAAGTTACATAAACTTTTAAAGGAATATGTGATATTCCTCAAAAGAGATCCATAAACTGGAAAATATTGGACACAGGAAACAGGCTAGAAAGTGTAACTAAGTGCATAATCTTAAAACAAGGTAAGGGTATAGAAAAGGTCTTGAATTCGTGAGCATGTGGAAATAAATATTTGCCAGAGAAACTAGGGGAGTCACTTACAGCGTTGCCAGTTGGGTCATGTTGCTGAAAGTGAAGGGAGCCAGAGTGCTGATGCTGTTGTTGCTCAGGTCTCTGTGTACATACAAACGTGCAGTAAATGCACACAGACATGCAGAACTTGCCACATCAATATGTGTAATCCGTCCAAACAAGGATGCTGTGTGTGGATTCAAGGTTACGTGGGTGATACATACACCAGTAACAGCTGCTTCATGCCTGCGAGCTCCTTGGGCACAGATGTCAGCATATTCCCCTCCAAGTAACTGCAAAGCACAGAACTTTGTGACTCTGGTGTATTAGACCAATATACTGGATGAAAACATGGTAATAGAGAGCAAATGTTGTGTTCTGGCAGCTTATGTCACGTGCTTTTAGCTTACGCAAACTAAACGTCCCTCAAACAACGGCTAAGCTTCGATATACTGATTAACGATGCCCTCCAGGTTAGAGTTACGAGTTAGCTCACTTATTTAGAATTCAGTCTTTGATGACCAATCCAGATGGGATATGCCAAGCTTTTAGAGTCAAACATACAACATTCACCTTCTGATTTTTGTACCAAAAATATGAGAGTGAAGCTAAATAAAACATACCCGCACACATATATTCACACGTCTCCGCTCTCTGCTCCTCTGCCTCCTTCTCGGGTCATAACTAGGTCACGCAGACAGTATGATGGAGAGTCTTCTCCAGCCTGATCAATACCTAATCACTGCTATTGACCCCCGCAGAGCATACCTTATTTCACAGCACCGGGGGTTTCGGCGTGTGCGTGCAATCATTCATTCTCTCCTCAGAGTGAATTTGTTCATGCTATCTTTTCAATCTCTCTTGATATTCCTCATCATTTTATTTAATCTCTTGACCATTTAAATTCTCAAAAATTCAATTTTAGTAACTGTAATGTTACATGTCGACACCGCTGTGGTTAAACTATTGCATTAGTATTAAATTGCATTAAACGCCTGGTTTTCTGTAACTTCCTTTAGTTGGGAAGTGAACATCTCAGTGTTTGAGTGTGCATGCGTTCCTCACAGCTCTGTGGTGTCCTTGGGAATGCCCTTGGGCAGGGAATGCAGCCCTCTGTTGCTGCATCGCACCACACCGTCTGAGCACGTGCAGACATCAGGGCAGCCAGATGCAGGAAGACAACCATTATCCTCCACGCCTAAAAGCGGGAAGAAAGAGAGAGAGAGTGAAAGAGGTTTCAGACAAATGAAAGGACAGAGAATTAAAGGACTCGGACAGACAAGAAAAGGAAGAAAAAGACAAGTTAGGGCAAAATGGAGAAGATGAATGGAGATGGCCAATGAGCTTTGAGGCACATGGTCGGATCTATTCTGTACAAACATGATTTTTATTTCTCTATAAGCCAAATCAAACGAGCTTTGACAATTTAAACCAGCTAACAAATAAAAACACGCAACATGTGGCTCAAAAAATGGATGTAATTGTTGATGTAGCATTGCTTTACTTCGATACTTAGGTTATGAAGGTTGTATGTGTGTTTTTCCCATAAAAAACGCACACTTGAACATGTTAATACATCCCAGAGCAGAGTACTGCTGCCTCCATATCCTTGATTGACTGACAAACACACAGCTATTATCTTGTGCTGTTCTCGTATGTAAATGGCTGAACTGGTCCCAGATGCACAACAATCTGAAGCAAAGTCATCATGGCGGATGATAAAGACCGAGCAATAAGCCAAACAATATAGCGCAGTGTGTGTGGAGACAGGAGAGGACTTTATATGCTCATCTTTGCTGCATTTTCTGCTTCTTTGTCATATGTAATTAGGTGCGTAAATGTGCACCCACTCAGGTTTGTGAAATGGTTATCTCCCTGCATCTCCTGGCCGTCTTCTTTTTAACTTTGCATTTCTTCCATTGGGCTAATGTCTGGAAGAAACAAGAGCGAGCTGCTCCTTATCTTCCGTGCAGCTCAGAGAGGTAACTAACATCTAAATGTGCACTAAATATATCCACATAAATTCAGTTTATTCCTCTTCCTGCTGCCTCTGACACCTTAACTACAATGCGCTGAACAAAAAATGTATCCAATTTAAGGACCTTGGATCCACACCCAGGTGCCTGTTTATGTCTTTTCTTTTGAGAACATTAGAATTCCCATGAGGTGACTGTTTATATTCATATAGAAGAGCTTAAAAATAGAGTTAAAACATAGATTCAGTAAAAAATGAATACATACACAACTGAATGAAACATGACTGCAACACTGAAAATTCTTTGATGTGCTCATAAATGAAATAAAAAATAAGAGAAGACTTTAGAGTCAAAGTCTGGGATTAAATCCGATTGGGATGACTTTAAAAAGACCATTCATGCTGAAAAATCTTCCAGCGTGGCTGAATTAAAACACTTCTGCAAAGAGGACGGGGCCAAAATTCCTCCACAGTGATGTGAAAGAGCCGCTGCCAGCTATTACAAACGCCTGATTACAGCTCTTGCTGCCAAGGGTGACACAAGCAGTTATTAGGTTTTGGGGGCAATTGCTCTCTCTCATGGGTGATATAGGTTTGGAAGAACTCTTTACCTTCAAAGAATGGATCATGATAATATTGGATTAAAGCTTTTTTTGATGATCTGAAGCATGTGGGAAAAGTGGGAAAAACAAGAAAAAGAGAAGAAATCCACGCGGACTGAACTGTCTAGAAAACATGACATGAGCAGGTGTATGTGGAGAATAAATATTACCATCTGATAAAATCTTGCTGGAGTTACTTCAGCCAAATGGTTGCAGCAGTTACAGGAAATAAGAAAATTTTAATGAACTCGGGAAAGAACCAAAGACTTGGAACGGGTCAAAAAAGAGATTATCTGAAGGCGTTTAAAGTGTAACAGGGGAAAAGAAAGATGTAATAGAGAGTCGAGCCAGACCAAACTTTGTCTGCAGCGTCACAATTGGCAGCAAAGCTGACAGCCCTAAGTTGCCATAGCGGCAGCAGCGGTCGTGGTAACGGCGACGTCATTGTAGAAACCGCACGCTGATGTCATCTGCGGCTGCTGTTTGACACTTGCAGATCATGCCGTCCTCACCAGACCCTTCTGAGGATGTGAATGTGTGTGACCTAAGACTGAGGCAATGGGAGATTTGGGATGGAGGTGTCTGGGACGCCTGGCGGGAGAAGCCGAGGATCTGGATGGAGCGACTGTAGTCCTGTCAGGTTTAAACCATGAGGCCTGATGTGGAGCACTTAGAGATTTATTTAAATGTTTGATGATGCAGCTAATAATCCTGCGTAAAACCCTGAATATGGACATTTTTTGTGGCTGCCGTTGCAACATTTGGCTGAATAGGAGCCGTGTGAGGCGCACCGTCACATGTGAAGTCTGGGGTGGCCACGTCCTGGATAGGGATCTCCTTCAGGAAGGCTGGCTTCTGACAGCGAGGGTTTCCGCTGACCACCCGTGTCTTCTTCAGCCACTGACCCAGCCAGGCCAAGTGACAGTCGCACACATATGGGTTGGACAGAAGATTGCTGTGAAAGAGAAACACAACTTAAAATCTTCTTAGATTTCTTAGATTCTTTTAATGAACACATGAATATGAACACAATTTTTTTTAAAATTTACTGTCATTTCTGGGTTTCACTTACTCGTTTCACTCAAAACTTGGTTGATATGTACATTTTCAACAACTAAATAATTATAAATAAATGAATCCCAGACAGAAACCAATTTCTCTTTATTAAATGATTTTATAATTCTCTCTCTCAAACTGTTTGTGATGTTAAAAGCAGATGGATACGCCACATTCTGATCTATTTCGGGTCAGAAACCTGCATAAATATGTGCATACTATAAAAGTCAAGAAGAAGTGGTGAGTGAGAAAACAAAAAGGAAAGGTTATCAGCTGGTTTTATTCATTTGGCAGAATACACAAGAGACAGGGAAGGGAAAAAAATGAAAGTGGCATAGAAAATGTGTGAAAGAGAGGAAAGGTTATCTGGACAGTGATTTTTGTTGATCAGTTCTCATTTCATTTGGCTTCTTTTGCAGCGCCGCTCATATAATATTTATGAGCGGCATGTAAACAGACTGCTGTGGAAGGAGACGCCCGAACCAGACAGACACGTGGTGGATTTAAATATGCTGGCACATGCAGGGCGGAGATGGGTGTTTGGGAATCCATTTTCTGTTGTGACCCACTTTTATATCAATGCTAAAGTGTGTTACATTACAAAACAAGGGTTTCTTTGACTAACTCAAAGCAAAAATCACATGTATTAATGAATGCTGTTAAAAGATTACACTACAGCTTCTACTGTCTGTCAGCCACTTTGGAGACACACCGTTGTTGTTGAAGAGATGTATTTCACTGGACTAATAAAGCTGAAGTTTGCTGTTTGCAATATTAATGGTTTGCTGCTATAGATAGGGACAAGTTATTTCCTCATTTCCTTGTAATGGGTTGACCTCACCACGCTTTATCCAGGCTGAAGGTAAATCCCTTCCTTCCTTTTCAGTGTGTTAATCTTTTAATTAAAAGGACAAACTCTGTTGGGGAAACGATGCATTAAAAGTGAGACAGATGCTTAGAACAGTAGGGGTGAGGGAGGCTGAAAGAGGTGGAGGAAAAACGGGGGAAAGATGACGAGCTGGTAAACTCTTTAGTGCTAATGCTGTGCGGGAACACTGCAGGGCAACAGCACCACATTATTTCTGGACTCATTAGAATATACTGTGTGCGGCATATATCTGCTCTACGCTATGCGCACGTTGCTTCAGTCCTCACCATCACCATTACTGGCACATCTGCACCAAAAACTCAGAGCTAATGAAAACTCAGCCCATAATCTTCTGAATTCTTCATCCAAGAATTCACATGGTGGCTGCAGCAGGTGTGGATGGAAACAAGACTGCGGTCTCATGCGTGTGTCCATATGTGTGTGTGCGTGGGTGGGTGGTCGGATGTGCAGATGCTGGGATATATTTAGCTTTGATAACAAATGTCCTGGGATACAGACCCATCTATTCACTAATGATGGCGAGCATCTGCGAGGAGAAGAGTCCAGAAAGTAATGTGCGTGCGTGTGTGTGTGTGTGTGTGTGTGTGTGTGTGTGTGTGTGTGTGTGTGTGTGTGTGTGTGTTATTGGCTAGATAACTCATAGAGCAGGAAGAGAGAAGAAAATTAGCAGACAGAGAAGAACAGAGGCAGAGAAATACACAGAAAACACAGACATTTAGCCAGATTCCAAGATGAACACTGTTCAGTAAGTAGAAATAACAACAAGAATGAAGTAAACAATGCCCGAGAAGTAATAAAAATACAAACAGTCAGCTATAACTCACATGGTGGACAAAGAGTGCAAGGTAGAAAAGGCTCCTGGGGCGATGCTGGAGATTCTGTTGTCATACAGTGACAGCAGGCGTACGGAACTGAGACCCGTAAAAGTGCTGTTGTCGATGCAGCTGATCTGGTTGCTCCGTAGCATTCTGAAAAACATTGAAAACAATCCACTTAAATATCTTCTTAATCTTGATCCTTTAGAGCATGTTTACAACCCTGATCTGAAATCAGTTCATTAGCTCATATACAGAACTGCTTCCAGAAGTTTTACTTTAACATAGGAAAGTGTGTGGGTCAGACATAGACAGACTTGTAATTATGGATGAAAGGTAAGACAGAGCTGGGGAAATTCAAACCAGACCCCTGCAGGACAGCTACGACACAGACTGCAATATGACATTAGCTTTTTGACATGCAGTCATGTGAGACCAGGCTAACTGAGTTAGTTAGCATCAGCCATCTCTGGGACAGGATAACCTAGTTAGCAGGGCTATTACTGGGACGGGGAGCCCCTTAACATGATACAGAGACAGGCATGATGCCATTAGAGAGTCAATAGACAGCATAAATATACATGATAGCATTAGCTAGTCATTACTGAGCATGTACAGGCAACATTAGCTCAGGATTTGAACACTATCCTGTAACCTTTAATTGGATGCCAGCCTTATTCACAGTGAGTTGCTAAATTAGAGAGAGATCAATATAGCATCATTAGCTACAGTTTCAGGATGCTTCAGTCGTGTCTTTTGTCTGAAAAGAGAAAAGTTAAATATAACAGCCAAAGCTCATATAAGCATTAAATAAAAACAAGCCCACTGGTTAAAATTCTTTAAAACACATTGTTTCATACTTTTTTTTTTAGTAAAAAAAAAAAGGGAAAAACTTACAGTGTTTTTAGGCCATTCAGGCCTCTGAACATTCGCCCCTGAAGTCCGGTTAACTTGTTTCCCGTCAACAACAGCTCCAAAACTCCACTCGCTCCATCAAACGCGCCCTCCCGAATGTCTCTCAGCTTATTGTTGCTCAGGTTGCTGCAGGCCGAACACACACACACACACACACACACACACACACACACACACACACACACACACACACACACACACACACACACACACACACACACACACACACACACACACACATTAAGACAGTGTTGCACACTCACCAGTAGATCTTTATTATGCATAGGCTTCAGTGTAGAGCTGAGGGCAACATAGGGCCCAAAACTTTGGCACTAATGTGAACAAAAACACTTTAAACTGACTATTTTTTATCCTAATCTCCTCTGTATTATCTTCACTCAACAGCTTTCAACACACACATACACACGCAACACATAAATAACATTTAATAACATAAATGATCACACAAAAAAGTTCACTATCGGTCGTCCTTGGAAACATAATGAAAAAAGGGAAATATAAAGAGAATGTTGGGGCACAAAAGCTATAAATTCAGATGACAGCTTGTAGCTTTCAATCATTGTTTTTTGTTTTCTCTTATCAACATTTTAGAAGATGAGAGGAAAAGGGCAGAAAGCAGATGGACAACATGGGGAGAAAAACACGTGCAATGAACGTACAAAACTTCACCGGTCATTCAGAATCATGCGATGAGAGTAAATGAAGAGATGATGAGATAAAGGAGAGGTGAAGAGCAGATTGAAGGAAAATGGAAATGAACGCTGCCCAATCTGTAGTTTATTGTTAGTGACACTGCTAGATGGTTAGCAATTTCCTCCCCAATAAATCAACTTTGCTCTCTGCTCTGCCTTTCACTATCAGAGTGACACACACGCAAACACTCACACACACACACACACACACACACACACATACACACAGATAAGGGCTGACTGTAAATCTGCACCGAAAGCTCATCTTCTATTTCAATTTATTTAATATTAGTTTCCTCCATACCTCCCACAGACACTTTCTCACTTCCTTCCTCTCCGTATTGCTCATTTTCTTGTTCTCCACTTATTAATCAGCCACTCCTCTCCCTCCTCTTCTTCTGTCTTACCCCCACCCTTCTACATAGCTTTTACTTTATTTTTCTTCATAATCATGTTGTTTTCTTCCAAAACACAGCTCTAAATATTCTACTATTCAATCTGTTCTTAGTCCAGCTCGTCATTGCTCCTTTAAGAATAATATCCCATGTGACCGGAAGTGAAGGACCCCTCTGCCCTAAACACATCATACTCACAATCATCTTTGCATCTTCTATTCATTAGAATACATGACAAAAAAACAAAGTATACACACATTTTTTTGAGGTTAGGCAACTTCTTAAAGATCCCTGCAGCCTCCAGGACGACAATCTCATTGTCATTTAACCTCCTGCAGAGAAAAAGATAAAGGAAAAATGACATTTTATATTTTTCATGAAACACACTGCTTGCAGCGCCATATAAGTAAGTGGGGGACTAATGACCACAGGGAGGTTAAATGGCCTGTCGTGTTTGTGCTGTGTGTTTTCTGCAGTCTGAGGTGCTGCGGCACAAAACCAGAAGACGAATAAAGAAAGGGGGATGGAGATGGATAAATCTCCTGGATGCGATCATCAATACCCTCACCGCCCTAAGCCAAGTGAAAACAGCTTGAAAAATAGTGAGTTTAACATCTGCATTATAGAGGTAATTTGTACTAAGAGGATGCTGCTAAAATGGTCCATTTTTTTCTGAGTGTGTGCGTGAGAAGGACAGATCAAGTGAAGGAGGAAAAGGTTCAGCCGGAGGAGCACGCCCTGTTTTGAAATGCAAGAGAAGATGGAGGAAATCTGCTGGGTTGAAGGTTCTAAACACTGTTGCAACTGTGGTTTCCCCGAAAACTCATCTTCATCTGTAATTTATGTGCAATATAATTGAATGATGTCATTTTCCAAGGCCTCGCTGCGTTATCAAAACAGGAAGTGCAGTATGTTTTATTTAGGACAAACCCAGTAATTCTCTTTTATATTCACTGGACATCCTAGAGGCCTTCTGTCACAGAAGATAGAAAAAGCAGTCAGTTCAGACGGCCCAGATGCCACCTGCGAAAGCAGGTTCTGAATGTGACAACTGGTGCTTCTGGCCTTCAACCACCAACAGACTGGGAGTGTTCTGGTGGCAGAGCTGAGAGACGGTGTCAAGAACGGGAGATGCTCTGATCGGCCATCTAACCAACCATAAAGGACAGAGTTTATATTTTTGACAGGACGCACTTTGGGAAAAGAGAGAGGAGGAAGGCGAGAAGGACCGGTGGATATGAAGGATCTCAGAGAAACAGGAGAACACAGAGAAGGCCGAATGTTCCGAAGGACAGTGGTGTGATGAGTTACTAACTGCAACTATCTCATTAACAAAACAGTGATATTCTCCAAGAAATTTTCAATTCACTCACGTTTTAGCTAAACTCTGCCACTGGCTAGTTTCCTATTTCCTCTGGTTAAAAATATTATTCGATAATAGTGTCAGGTGCTGAAAATGCCCTTTTTTTTTGTTGCTGGCAACGCACTTTGTCGCAATTTAGAATAAACACTTTATGGTTAATTTTTGGAGACCCTTCCTCATAAAAAAAATCCACATTTAAAAAGAATTAAGATGGAACTAAAGCGAATTGTTAACAGCTGTATGACACCTACACATAATACCCCTTTATAATATTATTGTAATAATAGAGGGATTTGTGTGGGCATGCATGTGTGTGTGTGTGTGTGTGTGTGTGTGTGTGTGTGTGTGCGTGTGTGTGTATTTCAGATGAAAAAGATCGTTGAAAAGACGTTTTTGTGCTGGAGCTGAAAATGAAAGTGACTTTCATGATATTGCTCTGTTAGAGTGGAAAGGCTGGCATAAATGAGCTTTCTTTTGTGCCTGTGTGTGTGCATGTGCACGTGCACGTGTGTGCGTGTGTGTGTGTGTGTGTGTGTGTGTGTATGTGTGTGTGTGTGTGTGTGTGTGTTAGAGAGAGAGAGATTACATTTTGTATGCTTTCTTTAGGCCTGGTGTCTCATTTGATGCATTGATTGTGCATGTTAGAAATAAGAAGCAGCTGACTCACAGGTCTGTGGTGTGTTCAGGGATGTGTGGAGGAACACGGGTCAGTTTGAGATTGGAGCAGTCAACCACTGTGCCTTCGCAGCGACATTTCTCCGGACAAACCAGGTCCTGGAAGCACTCCCCATTCAGACGACTACGATAGTCCTCTTGACCTGTGAGGATAGATGGGAAGAACAAAAAAAGAGAAAGCAGAAGCAGAGAAATAAGAGGAAAAACAAAAGGTTGGTAGAGGGATGGAAGTGAAATAGTAGAAAAAGAAAAAGTTCTTGTCAAACACCCTAATCCACAAATACACTCAACCAATAGTAAAACAGAAAATTATGATGTTGCATTTTCCCCTAAAATACAGGAAAAGCAGAAAAATCAGGTTAATATTGAAAAAGTTTCTCAGTTGGAGGAAGTAACATAAGTAAAGCATGAAGGAGTTTGTGAAAGATCAGCCATGCAGGCCCAATGAAGCGCTGCCGTTGGTCGATTTGATAGCGGAGACTGATGTGTAGGTGTAGAAACAGGGTATGTAGGGTCATTCACAGCGTAGGACTTGCTCGGGGGTCAGGCTCTGTCTTTCTGGAAAGCGCCTGGAGACAACCCTGACTATAACAGATACCATATAAATAAAGTTTTTAGCAGATTTAATCAGGAAATAAACATTAATTCAGATGAAGTGTGTATCAAAATAACCCGTTAGATTTTGGCGTTTTAGAACTGTGTTGGAGGTGTGTGTTCTAACAAATGGCAGATGATGACATGATTACTCTGTGTGTGCATCTTTGTGGCATCTCACTCTATATTGTATTAAAGTAGGAGGTTCTGGTAAAAAATTAGGCTTAAATATTTGATAACTGCTGATCATTCTAGATCAAAGTAGCTGATCAATCCTGATATCACACAAAATCAGAAATTTAAAATATCAGAATAATTTATTACAAGTCATATCAACCATATATTTCCACATATAAGACACAAAAATGCAGATATATAGTCATTATTTTGCCCTTAAATCTGCTTTTGTTCCAGGATGTGTGACTGGCTGGGAGGGGCAGGTGGGTGTGTGCTGAGCGGTCCCTGGCGCTTGACGGAACCATGTGATTTCACAATAGGCGGGGCCACATGGTTAGATCAAGCACAAGAGACAGCCGCACGAGCCAATCAGAATGCAGGTCCACAAGTAAGAAGACGGGGCAACAGAGAGCCGCATCAATCAGTCAAGGGTGGGGGAGCAGGTTCCATATGGGGAGCAGGGGGAGGAGATGCAACAGACAGCTGCAGATCCACACAGAAAAGGAACGGGACCAGGCAGCCGTCCATCAACAGCAAAAAATTAAATAAATAAATAAATAAAACAAAATAAAATTATCCACAGCGGTCCAGACAGGAAGAGGAGATGCAAGGAGAGGCGTGAGACCACAGACAGGAGGGGCTGAAGCAGAGAGGATCGCCGTGACCGGGGTTAGGAGCGCCGCTGAGCTGGGACAGTATGCTAACCCCAAACACATACACCTTGGTCAAGGATACACATCGATGGGTCGAAAACAGCTTACACCGACGTTGGAGCAAATGATCTACATTCTAATGTCATGTTCATGTTCAGGCTCAGAATTTCAGACAAATCTGCAGTTACGGACATAAATAGGAATAATGCTTGATTAAAAAAAAAACATGAGGACAGGCTGGGGAGAGGGACTGAGGATGGTGAAGATAGAATGTCGCATACGCGGTCACACACTGATTCATTTGCTCACACAAGTGGGCAATCATAGCCTCAGGCTGGTCCCTGTTGAGGTAATTTTGGACTGCTGCAGCAAACAGGACTGGTTTGTCTTGTAAATAGTGAGACACCGGTGAATTAAATTAAAGGTAATAACAGTCTCCCAACACCGCCATCAAGAGAAAGAGACTGAGAGCTTGTTGCTGTGACATAAATCTAATATTTTCCCATGTTTTCACTGTAGATTTCCAGTTGTTTCACAGATATCTTACCTGTGCACCTGAACTTCTTGCCTTTCACCTGGCTGATGCGTTTATTAGCCAGCCGTCTGGGGTGGCTGCAGCGGGCGCCGCTGGTCTCGATGGGGTTGTCAAACAGGTAGTCGGCCAGCCACTTCAGGTGACAGTCACACATAAAGGGATTCTGGGCCAGGTGACTGGGAGAGAGCCAGAAAGCGAGGAGAGTAGAAGATGGTGAGAATGGACAAAGATGAAATGACCTCATGTATATGGTGTTTAATACAGCTGTAGATCAACTGTTAGTGATTTAATCAGTATGTTGGAGCTCAGCAGACTTCAAATGAACAAACTCCTCTTTACTCACAGAGTCTTGATGGAGCGCAGAGGTGCAAAGAGCCCCTTGCTGATGCTTTGCAATTTGTTGTCGTACAGCGACAGCAGATTGAGGTTCTGCAGGTCTTGGAAGGTGTTGACTCTCAGACAGTTGATTTTGTTGGCATTTAGCAGTCTGCAACATAAAGATTGAGAATGTGTTATTGATCTGAATTGTCTGGTTTCATTATCTTAGTGCACTGCAGGAAATAAAAACAGACCTTTGATGACATTTATTTAGCAAAAACATAAAGTAAAATATATTTATTATGAATAATTATATATCCACAGTTTTATACACAAATCAGTATTTTACAGATACTTTTTTTTAAATATTCATGTTAATGTAATTCAATGCTTTGTATCATGTAAATGCTGGATAGAAAATCACAGAATTAGATTTTGGAATTAAGGTGACTCCTATAGATGTGTCTCCACCTGCCACTGAATTACTGTATGTTCTAGTGGCCACATCATACAAAAAATACATATGCTGTTATTCTCCGTCCACACACACACACACACACACACACACACACACACACACACACACACACACACACACACACACACACACACACACACACACACACACACACACTGTACTGTGACATATTCACACCACATTAGGTAGCTCACAGGGGGAACTAATTATATGAAAATGCACCACGAAATCACAGCAACAGGGAGAATATAAGATTAACAACAGACCATAAATTGTACAAAACAATAAACACATCTTTTTCATGGACAGCTGACATTTAGTTTGATTAACCAGTGAAAGTATATATAGACTCAATCACCATTGCGCTATGGAAGAATAACTACGCTGGAGTTTCACCAGAGTTAGAGGTGAAATTCTCTGCAGCGTCTTTGTGAGATTGACCAATGAGGAGCTAGATTGACCAAAAAAGGTGATAAATATTTAAAAAGTCCTTCAGTCCCATACTTTATTTATTGATTTACAGAAATCCCTATGGTCAGGAACACAGATGATCATATTACAGAACATTCATGTGTAAACATATATAAAATATTCACAGCATCATGGGACAGGCTGAAGAAAGCTGTATCACAGGTTAATAAATATTAATGATATCACATCATAACCTGACATTAAAAGACTAATTTTTCAGGTTTCCTGGACGCTTTTCCCTAATCTTTATTGTATTTCTCCATATCCTTCTTCACATCTATCTATCTTCTCCATCTTCCAATCTCACTCCCATCTATTCACTAATTCATCCCCCGTCACCAAGCCCGACTATCCTGATGATTCACCTACTATGTAACATGTATTTGTGGATTAGGTTCACTCATCCTTATTCTTTCGCTTCACGTCACTTTACGACGAAAACACTGGGAACATTTGCTGTTTCTGCAGTGGACTGCGGCATTTACGGGGGACCATGTGCCACCATCCAAACTAACGCAACCATTAGACAAGAATTTTTACTGCATGCAGAAGCGTTGCTGCAGTGTGGGCCCGTGCACGCATTTATTGTATGTACTAAATGTTTGTGGGACTGTGGGAGATTGCAGCTTTTATTACAGTACACCAGTTTATCTCACGTTAATCATTTAAGAAAGATTTAGCGCACACAAGAGCACAGCAGATGGAGGGTTAATGCAGAGGATTTTTACGAGCTGCTTCTGTGCTATAGCAATGATTACCAAGCCATGCCCCTCCCCATAAAATTACCCCCGTACTGTACATTGGAGCAGTGAGACCCGAAATGTGATCATTATACCATAATGAATTTCTGGAGCCAAGTCTCCAAATCATAATCATAATTGAACTCCAGAATAAAGCAAATGTGAAAAGAAAAGAATTGAGGGTGTTATAATAAAGAGGGTGTTTTAATAAAAGTGCTGCAAATCGAGAAAAAAAGTGGTCTCTCCGTTGTGTATTTGTTCTTTAAAAGTTGTTTTTGTTGCTCTCCTTTGTAATGTCATTGTTATCTGTGGGGACCATACTTACACTTACAGTTTCTCACACACGAACACACACACACACACACACACACACACACACACACACA
>BJFM01001610.1:35242-60684 GCA_016586285.1 Arothron firmamentum
CACACACACACACACACACACACACACACACACACACAAAGGAAGAAATAATACAAAACCCCACACAAAGACAGTACTTACAGTAGCTGCAGGGAAACCAGTCCATCAAACAATCCCTTGGGCAGCTCTGTGATCTTGTTACCGTAGAGCACCCTGTACGGGGAAGACAAAACAATATAATATAGGCCACAGAGTTTAACAGGCTGTTTACACACAGGCTGAACCCTGCCTCAAAGCAAGGTAAGATCTGCAGTATCCACAAATACGGCACCAACTGACACATCAGCCTTTCAGCCTGGTTATTCTGGAAAATGGCACACAGGGGACATGCTGTTTTATTCATGCATTCAGTTAATATTCTTCTGCAGCCAGTTTGAAATGTTTAGGTTGTGGCTACATGGTTTTTGGTAACATTTAACACTAAATACGGATTCTTTAAACATTTTCTTTTGTTTTGATGTCAGTAGCACCAGTAAAATACTTTATCAGTATTATGATGTGCAGAAACATAGCTTGATTCCAGGTATTTGGCTTCATGTTCCATAAAAATAAAGAAATAAATAAATTAGAAAAACTTTATTAAATTGGGTTAAAGGATCAGGTTCGACCATTTATGGCATCTGGATGTCAAATCTGAAATAATGTTTCATATATACAGTTCCACCTGTGGTGTAAAGCATTTAATCCACTTGAGCAAATTCACAATTTGCGACCCTGCGCCTCGTCTGGCCTCTGCAGCAGCAGTCGTGCCTCCTGGTGACAGTACTGTTTGGCTGAATCGGTTACAATTGCTTTCTATCATTTTCAACGCCCAGTAGAGTTCACCTTGTCTGCTCCGTCTTGTCTGTCTGTCTGTTTCATTTTCATGCTCTAGATTGATTCAAATTAAACTGTCCTTCATGTTCTTATCGCGCTCACCCTCGGCGCTTACGGAGAATTACAGACAGACGTGCAAATCCAAACACACGACATGCACTGTGCTGCACTACAGCTGTCAACATCAACAGAGGCAGCAATGTCATTTGTTAAAGGCCTGGAAAGCCAATTACCTCCCAGCTTATGAATGTGTGTTTGTGTGTACTTGTACTTACAGTGAGGTGAGTGAGCGAAGGCCACTGAAAGCATCTGCAGCAATGTCGGAAATCTGGTTCTTACTCAAATCACTGGGGATGAGAGAAAGAGGGGAGTTGGAGGGTGCATTATTAAGGTAATGAGTCTGTGCTAGAAGCAGCAAACGCATTATCATAAATATATCAGCCGAAACCAATGTAAGGACAGCAGGTAATACAAAAACTGATTCAGTTATAACGTGATTTACATGAGTAAAATGATGTTCATTAGGGCCTGCTTGATTTAAGCACTATATTTTTATACTGCAAACCCTTAAAAATAATCCCCATCTATTGACAAGCCTGCTGTACTTTTTCTGAGTTCCCCAAGGCTGTATACTCGAACCCTTTTCTTTTCCACATTGACAACAATCTGAGCATTGACCATTAAATTGTTAACAGTAAAAGACTATAGGGACAGTAAATTAAAGTGTCACTTGTGCCATCTAGGTCCTTGTCAGCCTTGACATGGATTAAGGTTTGAATAGGGATTCTGTGTGGTCAAAGTTCTGTTTTAGATGGTGACCATGGCCCTCATTTATCAACCGTATATACGGCAGAAAACTGCACACGGCCATTTTCAGGCAACGCTCGGCATTTATCAGTCTGGACGTGAGTGTACGAGCCGCTCAAATCTCACATCAGCTCTGACATCGTGTACGCAAGTCAGTGTGGATTCGTGGTGCAGCACAGCAAAATGTTAAAAAATGTCAAAAAAAATAATGATTAAACAAACCTCAAACTGGCCATTAAGCACAGGCAGCCACATATTCCGTACAGATTAAAACGTAAACGAATATCACTGAATATATATATATATATATATATATATATATATATATATATATATATATATATTTGTTTTTTTCCCTGAGAAATTCATGATTGGTTTGTTTTTCGGTGTAATTATTTCTGTTTTTCAGACTTAATTTCTTTCTTTTTTTTTTGTTTTTTTTAAGCAAGCTTCAGGGCAGCAACACATTTGCCCGTCCACGGCGGCGCTGCTCCGGCCGCTGTCATCGAAAAAGATTCGTTTCTTTCTCAGATTTCTCCTTTCAACGTTTGACTTCAGTGGGCACGACCTCTGAATCATGAATACTTAAGGGTGTAACATGTTAATGAAAATCATCTTCAGCTGCTACATTTCACACTAAGACCCACTGAGTCGTGCGCTGGGATTGGCCATATACGACATTTTCATGAATCACATCTGCGTCATTTCGTACCACGACCCCTGCACTCAGATCTGCAAACAAATCTCAAACTTACATCCTCTTGAGCTTTTTATAGGTGCTGAAGGCTCCTGCAGGGACACTTTTGATCAAATTTTGCTCCAAACGACTGAAAGAGAAAGAAAAAGAAGTTAGTTGTGACAGAAAATCCTTAAAAAGTGTCCTTTTCATCCCTGTCTGTGTTTAATTTCAGTGAGGACTGAAATGATCATTTGTCGTCACCAAGAATTGGTTACCCAATACCCTCAGCCAAGCATGCGCGTACAGAAAGTTCAAAAGGTGGCTGTTCCAATCAAGCGGCTACAGGATATTTCTGCAGGTTGTTTTGCAGCAGGGAGCAGCGAAGGTCACTCAGTGTGAAATGTGTGTTACATTTTTGAGCTCAGCAGTTCCAACCAAAGCTTGAACTGTCAGGCAAGATTTGAGTTTTCTCACCGAGATTCAGACTTCCCGGAGCAACTGTGGGTAAAACAAATGCTGCACACTTTAGATGCAGAGCGACTGGCTTGAATGCAAACAGCAGAGAAGCATTAACATTTATCCAATTTAAATGTCATTCCTCTCTTTCTTGATACAGTCCAGCAATTATTCATAAAGATATCAGATTCCTAACACGTTTAGGCTCAGGTGCAAAGGAAATATTTTACATGTTTCGCTCTAGAAGGCTCCACACTCAATGCACCGCACTGGTTATATATCTTTATTTTCACACAGGGAGACATTAGAACCAGGCACAAGGCTTATGTTGGGTAAAATAGACAATACTTTAGGTCCTGCTTTCTGCATGGCCTCAGCAACACATTCATTTATGTGGCTCATGCATTCTTAATGTTACTCTGCTGCTTTGGTGAAAGAGGAGCCGGCAACAAAAGGACAAGGTGCGGAAAGGACGAGGGGAAAATGAGAAGTCACAGAAAGTTTCAAATAAAGAAGGATGGGAACATGAGGAAGAGCAAAGAAAACAAAGAAATACAGAAGTGGTAAATCAAAGAGGTGGGGAAGTGTGGACAACAGGGGAGGAGAGGGGAGAAATTAGAGCAGAAAAAGAGGCAGTGAGGTCCCAAGGCCAGCTACAGGGTCAGCTGTCAGAATGATAAATGGAAGCTAACCCACTCTTCTTCATCGCCTCCTCTTCCTCAGCTTCTATTATGTCTTGTTCATGACCCCCAATCTCATCCCTTGTTTTTACTTTCTTTGATTATTCAACTCATTAATCAATCTATCAGCTGTTGCCAGTCACTCTGGTTTCACAGATCCCCGAAATGAGGAGAACTTATAGTGAAATCATTTTTTAACTTTATCACAACATGTATGAATATAATAATGTTTGAAGATACAAAACACCAATTAGCCAGGGGTTTTAAATGCACCGTGACCTTGTTCATGTCCCCTAAATTGCCACAACTCCCTGGCAACCAAAAGCATCTTATTTCCAAACGGTCAATATAAATCAAAGTGCAGACGTATTGACAAGGGCAATCTGCACACAAAATAGGTAACAAATGATGTCTGAGGACTGAGGAACAAGGTTGAAATAAAGACACTTACAGGCTCAATATCCAAGGATGTATTGAAAGGACATTTTAAAAAGGCAATATCAAAAAATCCATAAGGTGAGGCAGAGATTAAATAAATTGCAACCTAAACACGAGTTGGATTTGGCAGGCGAGCGTGTTCTTTTTACAGACTCATACTTGGAGGATGACATTGTCTCAATCAAAGAGCCTGAAATACATCATCCTCTTACACCCTCTCGTTTCTGGCTACAGCAGTAGTTGATTTAATCAGTCCAATACTAATTCTGCATGTGTGTGTCCTATAGAAGGCATCAGACACATGATGAATATGCATGTGTATTAGGTATGACTTTGGCCCATCTAAGTCCTTGAAAACAAATGTTTTGTGCCAGTATGTACACGCACGGATGTGTATGTGAATGTGAGTCTATTACTTATGCCGGGGATGTACAGCAATATTTGGGTTTTGTTAGAGAGGAGAATTGCTTTCGCTCACACGAAGTAATCAAGCAACTATCCTCTGTACAAATAAACAGGATAGGACGATCAATACAGATATCAAACACGTCCTGCTGGGGCCTGCACCTTTAAATCTGGGTCCGAGAGAGGGAAGAAGAAAGGATTGAAAGAGCTTGATAGAGACTTTTGCTGCAATCTACTTTTCACGTGGGGGTGTGTTTCTCCAGGTCTGCCACTGGCTTCCAATACAGAAGGTACTCTAAAATCCCACTATGTTGTAAACCATTACACACTTTTCTTCATATAACTTGTATTTCTGACTTTTTAAAGAACCCAGCTCCATAAAGGCTTCAGAGTTCCTTTTTAGGTTGTTTCCCATAAGCTGAGGGATCAGATCAGCACTCTTACATCTCCACGATGCCCTCCGGAAGATTGCCTGGAATTTCAGTGAGACCTTTACGGCGGCAGTCCACGATGTTGTTGTTGCAGCTGCAGCTGAGAGGACACACTGCAACCTGAGGGACACACGTCCTCGGTTCCGTCAGTGCTGGACCTGCAGGAAGCAGCATAAAATGTTTGACTGTCTTCGATGGTCACTAGGCTGTTTTCAACATGTTTACTGAAGATTTGCGGACAGACAGGAAGGAGGTTGAGAGGAGAAACCAAAATGAGAGAGGCAGGTTTGCTGTTGACACGCGGGGCGAGGGTGGTCTGTAATGGAGGATGTAAGCAAAAAAAGGCCAGACTAAAGGCTTACAGAGAGAGCAGAGCCAGGCAGTCTATTACTATAGAAAGCTGAATCAGGAGGCTATAAATGCTTTCTATACCATTTTACCACTGATAACACCACCACTCCTCCACTGGCCTTTGTGCTGATTACACCCTCTACGTGGTGGTGATGCTTCCAACCCTATCAGGTCAGAGCTGAGCTGTCTGCTGCTGATAACAATGCTGCTTCTACTAATGGCCTTTATTACCATCGCTGTATTTTATATGTCAGGGTTTTCTGTGTACTAGCAGTGACATAAAATTGAACTATGGATCTTTACTTGAATTTCTCCTCCTACTGCCTCTTGACATCAAAAGAAAATGTAAAGGTAAATAAGTCTTAAAGTATGCGTGAGTTATATCTGATGATAAGCAGAAAATATGTTGCAATAAGTGCTATAAAGGAGCCTTGGTCCTCCCCTCCTTTGTGTGTAGGTGTGTTAATGTGAGCTCACCGTTGCAGACAAAATCTTTCTTTTGCACATCTGGGACATTGAGCCCCCTCATGTGGGCGGGGGCCATGCACTGGGTGAAAGGAGCCAAGCCTCGTCTGGCTCTGAGCCAGTCAGACAGCCAGGACAGGTGGCAGTCACAGTGGAGGTTGTTGGAGTGCAGACGCCTAAAAAGGGGGGAAAAAAAAGGCCTCAGCATCATTGTTTTTATCACATTCTCCTGCTGGATTGATGTGTGCCACATTTCTGTTGGTAAAATATGGTCTTAGCTGAAAACAGATGTTGTGTCTGTCATATTTATTGGCAATGTGGTAAGAAAATAACATTTCTTGGAATGTGTAAAATGTAAGCCGCGTGCACATTAGCTAATTCAAAAACAAAGCACAAACATTTATTCAATTTAGCCAATAAAATGGGCAGACTGGTCATGAAAGTCAAGGCCAGAATTGGATGTCTCCCTTCTTAGTGACCAGCTCCACTGATATCAGTGCTTGGTGCTAGAAAGAAATCAGTCTGTGGAAACTGGACTGCCGTGTGGCTTGGTCACAATCTCTCAGATATTATGAGTTATCCCTGGCTCAGTTATTGGATCCTATCTCTTCCATCCCATAATATAACTTTGGTGAGCTTCTGACTGAAGTTTCACGCTTCTTTCTCAGAGTTTCCTCCTCCACTGCAGCACCGCAGAAAGTAAGCAAACTTTATTTGTGGTGACCGCTGCATTGAAATTTTTTTTCCAGAAGTGATTTTCCTGTTGCCCAGATAAATCACATTAATTTTATTAGGAATACCTTTTTAGTGCAACGTTGTGTCAATTCCCAGTTTGTATTTTTTTTTAATCTTTTCAAAATAAAAAATAAAATAATTTCTTATCATACTTTTATTGTCATCTGTTTATTTTTTGGGTTGTATTGGCATTATTCTAAGCCCTTAAGCATCAGAAATTAAGATAATGAAGATTTTCTTGTCACGGCTCTAATTTTAACAGCATATACTGATGTACTAAAATTAATGAACTGATTATCTCTACCAATTTATACTTAACCCTCATTTCCATGTTAATAGACTTGGTGAAAATTTACATGGAGCTTTACTGTAATTTAACGGTAAAGCTCAGTGAAGAACGTTGAAGGTATTCAGAGCTTAGGGTCTCTCGGAAGAGCGAAAGATTGAGATGAGTGAGAAGGCCAATGAACAGCAGAATGTCTTGTCAGCGCATTATATGCCAGCTGGGATATCTAGCCTTTCACAAGACAGGCTTCCCTTTGTAATAAAGCTGAGGACAAATCCTGTTATGGAACAGAGATGGGCTCATTGATGCTAGCAGCGGGGGCAGCGAGTTTTAATACTGCTCAGCCATTATAAATCCAGTTTATAGTCAAACCCCTGCCTGGAGATAGCCACGTCCTCGCCCTCCCCCGGCTCAGTCTTAATTACTGACAAGTAGGATTAAAACTGGGGAGAATGGGTAGAGGCAGGGGGTATGAACTCTGCTGGTGCATGTGTTTGTGTGTGTGTGTGTCTGTGTGTGCTTGTACTTGCTACGTACCGAGTACCAAAGTACCCATTTTGCCAGAAAAGTGAGGACATTTTCACTGGTCCTTTTAAGGTTGGGGTTAGAATTGGGTTTAGGTTAGAATCAGGGCAAAGGTTAAGGTCAGGGAGTTAGTTGGGATGGTTAGGGTTAGCAGCTGGCTAATGCATTATGCCATAAGTCCTCATAAAGATGAAAGTACCAAGGAGTGTGTGTGTGTGTGTGTGTGTGTGTGTGTGTGTGTGTGTGTGTGTGTGTGTGTGTGTGTGTTGTTTTCTATTTTTCTCGCTGTGTTTGGGCGAAGCTGTAAGTCAGTGATAACTCTCTTGGGCTTCAGTTGCAGCTGATAAAGGGCATTGGCCCCTGTGTCTCCATACGCGCATGAGTTGATTCTTTGGGTTGGCCTTGCAGAACTTTTGTACAGAGTGTTTCACGTGGAGATGGAAGCAGTGGGAGTTCTTACATTTTTACAAGTACAAGTCTGTGAATGTAAGTTCTCAGAGGTCTTGCCAATTATGCTATTAGCTGGTAGCAACAGGATGGGCGAAAAGAGAGAGGAGGAAGGCTGGATGAATATGGAAATATGATAAAGAAGACAACATGGATGGGTTGAAAGCCTTTTAATACAAATACATATCATAAAACACATAAATTAATAAAGCTACCCTTATGACCATCCATTAACACTACACACAACAGTGGAAATTAATGTTATGGTGAAAAAAGCAGGAGATCTTGCTTCATTGTGGTGTGAAACAGTCACTGTGAAGGTCCTGCAGCAGATGTATACTTCTTCTATGTTATTATTATTATTATTATTATTATTATTATTATTATTATTATTATTATTATTATTATTATTATTATTATTATTATTATTATTTTTATTTTTTTATTTTATTTTATTTTTTTTTTACATGTTTAGGTTGGTAATCATGCTGATGTTCACTTGCAAACATTTGTTACTGGTCCAGGAAGCAGACTGAAGCAGGGGTCTTATGAAAGGTGCAAAACCTGAAGCAGATGGTAGTGTAGATCATCAAGCATCCTCATCACAGTTGTCAAGAGGACCCAGACAGCAAATTGGAAGGTACCATAGATCTTGTGCACCAGATCAGGTGTGCGCAGAGGAGAGTCACACATTTTTCATGCCATCACATTTTTGCACCACACTACTGTGGGACAGCTCTGAGAGTGGGGGAGACATTTCATTAAGAATAAAGTTTCCATTCACACTAATACACATATCTGAAGCTTCCCTGCTAATCAAATCAGAGACGCCTCTAAAGAGGTTTGATTGAATGAGTTGTTTTTATAAACGCAGAAATCCAATACTGGAGTCTGAGGACAGCAGAAAAGAACAGACAGCACTGAGAGATGAGTAGAGGTGGAGGACAGAGAAATGTGAATGTGAGGTGTGAAGATTACAGAAGATATGGGGGAAGCAAAATTAATGTTGAAAAAGGGGAACACACAACGAGGGGGCGAAAGAGGACATGCAGAAATCAGAGAAGAGAAAGTCAGTGTTGACAGAAAATGGAAGTGGACAGAGGCTTCTAAATAAAAGACATTAGAATCTGGTAACCCTCAACTAAATCTGCGAAACTGTGCTGCTGAGCTGCCATCCAAAATCCAATTTTAAAAGGCCAATTTCAGGTTGTACTTCCATTGAATGCAACCTTGTGCTGGACATAAAGCAACTGCCAGTCCTCAAATGTCCTCAAAGATAACTGCAGAGATTGTTCTCCTGTTTGGAATCTCTATTTCTGAACCTGAAAGGGGTCATTTGAAAATGCTTGATTCTGGGAGGAAATCCCATTCCTTGCATGTTGGTTTTGGCAGGATTCAACCCTAGTGTGGCCATTTCAAGACACCCCTGCGGGATTATGGGGAGACTTGACTGCCATGGCAGTAGCAACTGTCAGATCAACTCCACAACACACGCCAATACACAGGAAATGTGCAAAAAAAAACAAAACACAGTTACACACACCAAATTTCCATCAAATCTGTGTGTGTGAGGACATAATGGCTGCATGGTTATTCAGCCACAAAACAACACATGAACTGGCCTCTTATTATGGCAGCATAAGGCAGTGACGCATACACCCTGATGCCATGCCAGAGTGTGTGTGTGTGTGTGTGTGTGTTTGTGGTGTGTGTCAAGAGAAACATTACTTTACTCTATTTATATGCAGGCTGTGTCTATATTTACACAGTACAGACTAAAATACTGCTGAACACGCAGGTCTGCACCAGGAGAACATGTGTATGGTCTTCTGTAGGTGTGTGTGTGTGTGTGTGTGTGTGTGTGTGTGTGTGTGTGTGTGTGTGTGTGTGTGTGTGTGTGTGTGTGTGTGTGTGTGTGTGTGTGTACTTACAGTGTTCGCAGCTTGGGCATGTGGTTGAAGCTGGACAGAGGGATGAGGGTGATGTTGTTGTTGTTGAGGGTGCTGGATGGAAGTAAAGAGAAAGCAAACACAGTCAGAAAACCGCAAACAAAGGAAATAATATATTATTGTAACTGCAGAAAGACAGTCGACTTCTTCCTGATTTTATATTTCCCAAATAAATATTAAATACTGACAAAACTGTAAAACATTTTAATACACAGAGAAACATCTTGAATGTGAGACAATCAGAAGAACTAAACACATTAATAAGATATATTCATTATTATAATTTCCTCAAACCTCTGCCAAGGTCAACCAGTGTTCATGCATTTAAAATTCAAAGATCTGCCCTTTTATCTCAATCTGCAACAACATTTAATAGATTCTTCCATGGCCTGGTCGTCAGCCTCCCACCAAGGCTCTTTAAAATGTTTCAGTAGCTTTGCAATAATAATAATACAAAAAATCTTTCACCCAAGATCAGTTTGTTGAGTAAAAACACTGCAAACGCTGCACACCCTGAATTTCCGTTCAGGTTATACTGCAAAGTCATCAAAGACTCATTATTTATTGACACACATGAGAACACACAGCTTTCCCCCAGCTACCTTTCCTCCATCTCTAAATCCTAAGCAGGTCACTGCTGTCTCTGCCTGTTAGCTCACTCATAAACTAAACTCTGTCTCATGTGTAGTATTGACCTAAAGCCCAATGAAAAACAAGGCTGATGGTCATTCCAAACAAACACGCACACACCCAAGTCCCACTTGGTGTCTGGAAGAAACACCAAACCTATTGATTCTCTCCGGTTTTCTTAAAAAAAAACAAAACAAAAAAAAAACAGAAAGAAATGAGAGCAGAAAAGGAAAAACTTGTGGAAGCCAAACTCTTCCATCAAACCTTCCGCAGGAGAATCGGACTGCATTGACTTGTGCAATCTATAAAGCAGAGCAGATAAAACACTCACAGGGGAGGGAAATGCAAGATTCATCACGCCTGTGACAGTGTGTGCATTCTTAAAAAAGGAAAGCAGAAGACAGGGTCGAGTTGTCTTCTGATATTTGGCTAAAGTGATTATATTGTCATTAACGCCATGTCTGAAATATGCAGGGGGAAAAAAAGGTGGCTCGTTAAACCTGTTCATGGTTTCATGGAACCCCAGCTCATTACTGGGGTTCCTCAACTTTTCACAATAGTTTTTTTTTTTGTTTTTTTTAAATCCAGCTGCTGGTGGAAGCCAATATCCACACCAGTCAGTCCGAGTCTCTGCTTTGTTTTTCACAGATCATTAGTTTAACTGGAGAGAAACAAGCCTGGTTTACCGCCAACATCACCTGAAACCTTAAACATTCAGAGTTTTTGCGTTAAAAGCAGTGAGGACAGAGTGACAACTTATTGTAAATGAATCACGCGGATTGATGAATGAAGATGAAATTTCTTTTTGATCATATCTGTGCCCGAATATTCAGCGAGGCGCTGGTCAAAGTTTAGAAGAGCTCGGTTTGTTTTACACTTCGCAGAGGTGCCGAGGCGGGTCAGGAGCAGGGGTTTGATTTGTTGTGAGTGACACCCACTCTGCCCCAAAATAGACTGTTTTACTCGACTCCGTTGACGGTACCACTTTCCCCGTTCTTTAATTCTCACTCCGTCAGAGTCTTTTCCTACCTTCCCTTCACTGCCAGAATAGCCCGACTGGCCTTGGTGGATGGATTAAGTTTCACACTCGCTCGGACGTACGCACACATCAGTAGTGCGGCTATGCTTGGCCCTGCCAGGGGGTGATTCCAGCCTGTGTATATAATTTAATTGTGAAATAACAATCATTTCCCTCTGCAATTTCCCTGTCAGTTATTCGCTCTTTAACTCTGTTCAACACCCCCCGCTTGCCCCCTTAAGACAGCAGCGGCTGGACTGACTTAGGCCAACACAAACACCAAAAACATCATTTAAAAACACCACAACTATATTTCATGTTGTGGCTGCCTTCCCTTGCTTATTTTACACGCCTGAGGGAATGGCTGCACTTTCAAAAACACACCAACACTCGAGGATTTGAAGTGACAGCTTAAAAAAAAAAAAAAAAAAAAGGTGCATTTTGGCACCAAGGGAAGTTTAATATTCGAGTGATTGAACAGATTCAGTGAGCAGAAGTGTAATCATCTTACTCAGCGAGAGGAACCACGAAGACGAGCCAAATTTTGATAGCACGGCCTTCGTTTAAGGGAAGTAATTACACATACATCCAAATGCATTGAGCATCTGCTGAGCCCAGAATTACACAAATAGGATGAATCAAGGAAAAAATCTGGAAATTCTATCATTCTTTTGCTTTGATAAGAGGAGACACTGGGTAATATCACCCGGGGGGAGCTGACCAGCACGCCGAGCACCTGTGAATAATTAAGCTAATCATTTAGCTTTTTGATTTTTACACTGTGCAAACATGGAAACCTTCCAACGGTGCTGCCTCCCGCCATATGTCCGTCTAACTCCCCCACAAAAAAAATTGCAAAACCAAAATTAAAGTGGAAGATTTATGGACAGGGTGAGACCAAAATGTGTTCGGATAAAAATGGGTCCAGTGTCCCTGCACATCTGAGGCCACCATCATTCTTATGTCTTTAACCTTGTGCTTGTTCAATATATCATAAGATTACCAGCCTGCTTCTCACACTGGATTCAAGTGCTGCAGCGTCAACCTCCTTTGCATGTAATGTGTGTAAATTCTGTTCAGTTTTTATATGAAAAGATATAAGATCAGTCTGGAAAAGGTCCAAGAATGTCCCAGTGCTGCTTCCAGCACTCTCTGTTTTAAAATGTCAGTTCAGCTCCATATTTTCCTTTTTATTTCACAAAGACTGCATTGACCCCTGACACGGAATTGTAAGACATCTATAATTCCTGAATTTTCGTGCACGGGCTGCTGCTACCATTAAATGCTGATCCCGGAGTCAGTATGTGCGGCCCAAGCTGCCGTCTGCACTGGTGTTTTTCAAAAGTAGTGGTCTCTCTGTTGCACTAAAATGGCCTCTGCAGTCAGTGATGGAGGAGGCTCTTTAGAGGCAACACACCAGGGAGATGCTATCGCTCGTGTTCATGCGCGCTGGTGTTTGTATGGAAGAGTGTCTCTGCATGTGCCTGAGAGAAAAAGAGCGATGTTATCATATATGTCTTTGCTGCAGCCTACACACTGAGGTCAGAGCCACGCTCGTCAATCTTCCCTCCCGCACGCATGCACACACACACACACACACACACACACACACACACACACACACACACACACACACACACACACACACACACACACACACACACACACACGTTCGGCTGTTCAGGGAGGTAAAGAAACATGGTTCTGCTCCACTTTTTAGGGTCCTGGATAGGAAGCCAGGCATGAAAAATACCTTAAATAATAAATAAATACTCCTTTTTATAAATGCTTTTTGGGATTCAACAGCGTTGCTGGAACACAGCACATGGCACGCACGAAGATCATAGTAATTAATCGCTTTACTCACAAGGATGAAGGTTTTTGAAACACAGCAGATACTTTTAAGACAATGTGGAAATTAGTCATTTCCAAAAACGATTGTTTGTCCCCTGCGAATTAAGCGCAGATGCACTGTAAAATTATCAAAAACAATGTATTTTCATGTAAAAATTCCTAATCAAACTCATTTATCTTTGTGCCTTAACTTCACCATTTTTCCAGGAAGTGAAAACCTGACCTGATCGGTTGAGCGGTCGATTTTCATTTTAGAAACTAATCTCTGTTAAATGTTTTTCTTTTTTTTTCCCCACATGAATTCGGCCACGTTGAGTCTCAACGTTTGTGCATAAAACAATTTCCTCGTAATCTTTTTTATGGTCAATCAGCCTTAACAGACACAGATCAATACACTGGCAGATTATTTGAATTTACACAGTCACTAAAGTGCAACGCAACAATTTAACTTTATGTCTTTGCTTATAACTAATATTGACTTTGCGTTCAATACTATTTTTCTCTTCTATAAGCACTGACATTAGCTGTACCTGTGAAAAGCATGAGCGTGAGTCGACCTCTGAATAAACTGTGATTACAGTTTCTCCTTAGAAGAGCTGATTTTGTGTGAAATATAAACATCTCTTGGTGTACGACTGCAATAAAAACCTACAAAATCTTGAAACAGCTCATTTATTGATTTAACAGCTTCATAGGGAGTCAGTGGAAATAACCCAGGTGCAGAACTTCATCGTTCTGAGAGCATACAGCTCATTTAATTTAATTTTTTTTTTTTGCAACCATCAGTATTCAAGTTTTTCCCCAGTCCCTGTGGAGGATTTCTGGATAACCACCCACTGGCATTCATGGTGAAATCAATAGACCGTCGTGAGAATGAAACCAACGGAATTTTTTGAGCTGACTTTAACGTGCGATGTGAGATTCACACATTGTGTCATTTTAGCCTATAATTCTGCAGAAGGAGAACATGAGGAGGTGCAACTGTTGGCTCATTACTGGGAATATCACGCAAACACAGCAGCTTCAGAAGCACAAACCTATCAAAATAAGAGTGAGTCAACACCAGCTAACAAAGTTAATTGTGGTTGTGCTTTAATTTGCGGGTTAATTCCTTCCATCTTATATTTAATGCTGATATGAAGAAATATGACATTCACAATTCTGATGAGTGCGTTCTGCTGCAGGTGTTTTCACTTAAAGGCCAGTTGAGGAGTAGCAGGAATTAATTTCCCTGTAAGCGCTCACACATAGAAAGTGAAAAGGGTTGCAAGTGTGAAAAGCGCCAAAAAGGCTCTTTGAGTTAGGTGAAGAGCCCTCAGCATCGTCCCCGAGGCCTCATTACAGCTTCGGGAGAGCGCGTAGAAGGGGAGAGCACGGACACTTCACTCCCTCAATCACGAGATGTGTTTAACCCCTGCACAGCCGCCATTCACTGCTGCAACGCCGAGAAACAGACCAGATAAGAGGCCTGAAAGACGGCTCTCAGTCAGCCGGGGTCATATGATTGTTTAACCTCCTCACTCTTCCTATTCAGTGCTTCACTCGGGGTGGGGGCGGGGGTGGTGGGGGGGTGATAGATCACCTGTCTATAGGTGGATGTCAAGATTAATATGTGGGGGTGTAGGAGTCAGGAATACTTTAACCTGCTTCGCTGAGTCAGCTGAGGCAATCTGTCATCTGAGAGTCGAGCGATTTGATGTCAGTGACAGAATCTGAGCGCATTTGCACAAGTGCGACGCTTAAAAACTTTTTACACTTTACATCAGCGGTTTCCTCTCTCCGAACATTTCAAAATAAGATACTTTTAAATGTTATTTGCAAGCCACGCACACCATGTACCTAATTTTGTGAGAATGATTATTATATTGCTTTTAATGGATTTCTTCAGTCAAGTTTTTTTACATACATCTTGCATGCATATGCACCATATTTCCAATAGACAATGTACAAACTGAAGGCTTTTTCTTGCATTGTGTGTATTGTTTCTTGAGAATTTATTTATATTTTAACTTTCCCACGGGGTGTTAAGGCCATGATTCTGCTTTACCTCAGCATTGTGGACCTACACCCGCGTTCGTGTGTGAGTGGGGGTGGGATAGTTTAATAAACTCTCAAGTGTTTAAACAACCAAAGTCTTGTAATTTACTCCTTCTCATTTCAAAGGAAATTGACATTTTCTCAGTGTTGCTCCTGGAAACCAGCATGGGAAAGATCAACTGTTTACAACCAGGAACTGAGGAGTTTCGGATAATTAGTACTGACTAAAGCGTGCTATAATTAGGAGCCTAATCCACATTTAAAGATAGCAAAATACCAGTGGCCATGTTCAGATGCAAATTTCAGTGGTTCACAAGTGAAAACACACCAATTTAAATCTGGGATATAATCTGACTAAGGAAGGATAAATTGATTTCTGGATCAGTACTCTTAACTTAGTAATGATTGTTTTCATTACTGCTCAATGAGACCAGAAGGTGCTTAAGGCTTTTTTTAAAAAAAAGAAAATCTGAATATGGTGTTTTTACGTTAGGAAAACAGATCTTGTATATTGGAACAAGGAAGAAAATTACAAAAGCTGCCATGAAAACATCTGATGATGTTGATTTTAATCAAATCATCTCAAACCTTGTTGAGAAACATAACAAGGTAATTATCACAGATTTACATGTGCTCCAGCTTCATTGTGCTCTCTTGTGCATCTCTGGATGTATTCCATTGTCCCTTCATCCTTTTTCTTATTTACGATTCTTCCCTTTTCTTCTGATCTACATTCCTTCTCTCACCTTACAGTATGTTTCTTCATTATCACCTTCATCTCATGTACGCACCTGCTCTCATTTCCATCTACTCTTCCTGCGGCACCTTTGAAAGACGCTGCAGCTCTTCCAGTCTGTCCCCGAACCAACAAACCCCACAGAGCTTTAGAACTATCATTATTCCCGTGGAAGCAGTCAACTATCACAGTGTTTCTTTATCGCTGTCGCAGGCCCCGCTCCTCTTTCATCCCTTCTTTATCCCCTTACAACATTCTCCCCGCTTAACTACTTTCTTTAAATCCCAAACAAACACATCTAAAACCACTGTCATTACCTTAAAGATAGTACTTGCCTTATCACAGGCTGTTATTATTATTATTATCTCTCCCCCTTTCCTTCATCCAGGAAATTACACGCAACTCTTTCTAAACCCTGTCTGTTGTTTTCTTCTGTTGTTTCTGAGCATCCATCTTTCTCTGTCCTTCTTCTCTTTCTCATCCCTCGTATCTCTTTGTTCTCTTGCTCTCATATTAAACCTTTATTTGTCACTGAGGTGGTTACTGGGGGGGGGGGGTGGCCCAGCTTGCTGACTCAAACAGGTCGAAAGGCCGCCCAAACAAAAACCACTGAATAGAGAGCTGAACGCCTGTTCTCTTCTGACCCTTATACGTGCACACACATACACACGCGCGCATGAAGACGCTGTCCACAGCAGAGATAACACCACCTGCTTCTAGACTAGCGTTTTGTCCCAAAAAAAAGTTCAGAACTGGTCTTGAGAGAGTCAAAGTTATGTTCCAGGAAGTTGAGTTTCAGGGATTTCCATCCAGAGCCTACGTGCACACGATAGAGGGCGGGGGTGGGGGAGGGGGCACTCACCAGCATCACTGCAGCCAAAATGCATGAAAACATGCAACACGCATGTACAGGTATAGAGTGTATGTAGAGGTACTGTAGGATAGTTATCAGTATCACCTGGCACAAACAGATAATTAATCTCAAGCTTGTAGCAACATCTATGTATACTTTTAATACACTGACATTTAATGCAAGAATGTGGGCTGGAAAATGATCATTTACTTTCCATTATGAGATATGTATAATAATAGTGTAAAAATAAAATATTAGATAATCCTTAGATAATCCTTATTCCAGTGCATCAGAGAAAAAACTGAATTAATATGTTAGCTGAACTTGTTCAGGGTGCGTCTGTACGTTCAGGGTAAGTAATTTCATTTGAACAGTGGCCGCCTTTGTGCATGAGATTATTTAATACCAGCGCCGTTGCAAACATTCTTTACACTCATTTCATCATGACAGCTTCATTTTAAGGATATATTCAAACTTGCAGCTGTGAATGTTTTCAGCAACTGGCAAGAACAAAAAAAAAAGTTTGAAGTAAGGGAGCAGTGAGGAAAGGAGGCTGAGAAGTCAACAGCTGAGTGGGCGGAAAATAATTCAAGCCTGCAGCTTACAAGTTTTATACACACCATTGTGTTTTAAAAACTTGCTCTCTCCCCACTGCTCACCAGCTCTAGTCAAAAACAGTTAAGATTCATTGAAATCCATCTTTTATTATCATGATTTTATCCCTGATGCAGGTCATGGGCGGTGTTGGTCCCTCTCCCACATGAGGAAGAGGCAGATCAACACTTTGAACAGTTGTGGGACGCACACATACAAACACACACACACACACACACACACACACACACACACACACACACACACACACACACACACACACACACACACACACACACACACACACACACACACACACAAGCTTTCCAGTGGCAACATAGTCTCCTGTCAACCTAACGTGTTTGGGCGGTGGGAGGAAAATACCGAAAATACAGAACACTGAAAAAAATCCTGCTGGGAATCGAACTCACGACAGTTGCAATGAGGCTTCAGTGGGGACCACAGATAAAACTGAAGGATTGAAGGAGGGCGGGACGGAGAGAGACAGACGGAGGCAGAGAAAGTCACCTTGTGGAGCTTCAGTGCACTCAGCTACTCTGTCTCCACTTATGAATTATGACAGTTCTGGTTGGCCGAAATCCACACACACACACACACACACACACACACACGCACTCTGCTCTGTCGTCTTCTCACTCTCTCACTTGTACACACTCCTCCAGCATGCTGTGCTTTGCAGAGAATCATAAAATATGCAGCTGCACCGCTGCTCTTTAGAGTGCTTTTCAGACCCGTGTGTGGCCGTGTCATGTCACGGCACTGAGAGTCTTCTCTTTACTCTCTTCCTCTACGAACCATCTTTTCCTCCCCTCTCTCCATCTGTCTCTTTTAGCCGCACACTGAGCCTAAGTCCATCCTCGTCCCGCATCGGCATCAGGAAAAAAATAAAAAAATATTGATTTGGCTTTGTTTTAGACGTTATTTCTCGACAATTCTGCTTCTTATTCACCCTGGCTGGTCCTCTGCGTTTTTCATTAGGATCAGCACATGGCTCGTCCTGCAGCAGATATTCAACAGACGTAGAAGTACTGAATTAAAAAAAAAAATAGAATAAAATACAAGCACAAAATGCAAACTGTCAAAACTTTGCTTGAATCGTATGTCTATCCTGAGTACCTGCACTCAAAAAAGACCTGTCAAATAGTGCAATGTCTCCATTTATAATACACATTAAAAAATTAGATATCTAGATTTGCAAAAGCATGTTTTTAGTCTTTTGGCTTGTCTGTGCAAATGCGTCATCTCCTATTAAACGGAACACTTTTCAGCGGAAAAGCTCAGAATCAATAAATGATGCTGATGGACACGTATGGAATTTTCAGGGACAGCGAGAGCAGAGACCATCTGATCAAAGATGCTATTGATTGTATAGGTGGAGGCAACATGGGGATTCTGGAATGAGTTTTAGCGCACAAAGGCCGTACCACCTTTAAACCTGTCAACAATCACGTGGGAGTGATCTGACAAAGCTGAGGTTTATGGATTGTAAATGTTTCGGCTCTGGGGATTCACTGATTGCTGTAATGGAGAAGATCTGATGCATGATGTGAAACTGGGAGCTGTGGTTTTGCTGGAAAATCCGAAGCAGCGTAGTTGAATCAGGAATGCACTGCTCTCAGACTTCGTGACAAATGATAGAGGCCCATGTGAAATATTAACCTGATTAATTCTATATATATATCTGGAAAAAAATGATCAAATCATCTATTTTCATCAATTGTAGTGAGCGGAGGAGGAGGAAAATGAGCCCGAAGATCAGCGAATAGAAATCACATTAAATGCAACTGGTTGAAAACTGATATGAATAATTATAAATTAATCAGGTTCATATTAGCCAGCTCTCATGGAGCGCCGGTGCACATACAACCACGCACACGCTCGGATGTTGTGTGTGTTGTGTGTCTGTCTGTGACTTTATGTGCTTCCCTGGAAATATTTCTGAATTGATGATTGATTATTCATGCATTTCCTAAAACACTGCTAAATGTTTTTCCTCTGTGAATTTAGTGTGTGTGTGTGTGTGTGTGTGTGTGTGTGTGCGCGTGTGTGTGCAAGTAAATGGGTGCCCTTTCCCTAGCTCATTGGGATGCGAGACAGCAGCTCGTGGAGAACGAGCCGGCCCGGCTAGCTTTGGAGTCATTAGTGCGCTCGTTAGTCCAGTTATGTTAAATCTAAATTACCATTCATCATCACACAGGGACACATCATTTATTCTGATGCGGCCTGGCAGACACAGGCGCTAACTGGATTAACTCATTCAGAGACACGCACACACCCTTGCTAAAACAGGGTGGAATTCCAAATCAGGTGTTAGCTCAGAGGTAAGTGTTTAAAACAGATCAAATATTATTGATTAATACATTACAGGTCATTAGCAAAGATTGGTGTGCCCTTGTGAATGCAAACCACTTTGCAACTGTGTTCTACTCATGGAAACTAATACGTCAGGAAATGACTTAAACATTTAGGTCTACAGAGGAACACTGATATGCTAATACAGCTGAAGTTGCTATGAAGCTTGATAAAGCCTTCCTATTTCAAAATGATTTTCCTGCCTTTCGACATCCAATATCACACAGAAATACTTTTGAGGGCTGGTCTGTATTCATCACTGACTGTAAGCGTTAAATTAGCTGTCTCGGAGTCGAAAAACACCCTGCTCCAGAGTCATTAGTCGCTGCAGGAGGAATGCCTGCAATCTGCAAGGAGGAGAAATTCCTGGGAATCAGAGTGGATGCGCCGGCTTCCTCTGTCAAATATCAAGACTGTGTTTATCACATAATTACATTTCCACTTCTACTGTGTTTATTGGTCTTACAAGTTTGAGCACGCTCTGATTTGGCCATGAAGAGGTAAAAAAAAAAAAAAAAGTTTAAAAAATGGTAGAAATGCAGTATTAGGGTTTTCAAAGTTGACAGCAGGACCACTGGGCTTAATGGTCTTTAAGGAAAGTTTCTTTTCTCTGGCAACAGCAGAGCTCTGAGCATCGAGACAATGACCTTAAAACGTCAGCTTATGTTATCTTCTATCAGTAGTAGGTGAATATGAACTCGTTCCTTTTCAATGAAACTAAAAAAAAAAAAAGGTTTGAATCCACAGGTTTTTATCATCAGTGGACAATCAGAGACATTTCCACAGTGCTCAGCTTTCAACAGCCTGTTTCAGAGATGATAAGTGCTCTCAAGTGCGTCATTAACATAAAGCGTGACATTAAAAGCATCAGTGGCATTGACCACTGTGGAATAATGTGCTTCCAATTATCAGTCACTCAGGCTGATTCTGATAGGTGTTTAATGACAAACATAATCCATAGGCCATTATGGTCAGCAGTCTGTTCATGATTTTATAAAAATGAGGCAAATTTGGGTTTGTTGGGATGCTTTGATTCCACTTTGTGTAACCAAATAACAGGTGCTTTTACAGCATTTAGAACATAATCGGTGAGACCAATTCTTGGCAGAATAGCACGGAAAATGGGCTGATCTGGCTAATCTTGCTAAACAAAAGCTAGTCAGATAATTCATGTAGTTTAACTATTAAAAAAACATGAATGCACCACATATCAGTGGGGAAGTTAACCTTACTCTTGTACAATGATCGTTGTGTAAATGCATACAGTTGGACTAAAACAGGGGACTTGTGGGTAATATTTTAGTTGGTAAAGTTACTTGCAAGTGTTCTTTGGCAATTACCCAGTAGCAAACTGAATGTACTCCCAATAAAAGCCTCCATAAAATCAGCAGAGAATGTTAATTTCCTACTTTCATTTTTCACCATGACAGTGGTAGAGTTTATCGCCGCTGCATGGCAATGGAGAAATGATTGCACGGATATTAAGTGATGACCTCCAGCAGAGGTCAAACTGTACTTTCAACATGATTTTAAATACAGCTAAAGGTCCAGTGTGTGAGCTGTGAGGGATGCTATTCTCATAATTATGATTTTGTCTGAAAATGATATTTGAACATGTGATTTTGCTGCTTTGAGGTTACATATTGAGGCTTTTTTCAGTTAATGTTGGCTGTACAAGTCGCTAATTTTTACAAAAAGAAGGTCTCTTTAGCACTGGAGAGGTCGCCCGTTGGTCCACATTTGCGCTGATCCCCTACAAACCTGCTCATCAGTGACCCAGTTGGAATCTTCATCTGTACTTTGACAAATGCTGCTCTGACTCTGACAGTCTGGTGATTTGGAAACAACAAAGGGCCAAATTGAGTCAGTCAGTCAGACATTTGTTTCATCAATAATTAATGCTCCCCTGCTCCTCTCTCTCTCAGCCTTTCAATCTATTTTCCATCAGTCACATTTTTTCCTCTCTGCTAACATCACACGAGTCTCTTCTTGCTTTTCTGTCTCGTGTTTCATCTCTTGTTTTCTCTTTGATGTATTTAGCGGACATGCTGATTTTTCAGATCTTACATGTGATCGCTTTATCTCTCTTTCTCCATATCTTTCAGGATTCCCTTTCTCTGATCACATGTTAACATTTTTCCTTCTCGTGCCTTCAGGAATTCCCTCCTCTCTTCCTTTCTGCTCCTCTGTCTGGGCTGGTTTTTCTTCAGGTCCAACATCTCATTAATAAGTAATGTCCAGGAAACAGGCTGCTTTTACAACAGTGAGATCACACTTCTATCTCCCACCACCACCCTGAAAACCCTCTCGCCTCTGCGAGCACAAAAATAAGGAAGGGATAGTAACCGTGGCCCTTTTTGGGACTAAATAAATCATGGCCCAGCACTGCCTTGCTTTTAGAACACAGATCTTCCCCTTTTATCCTGGTAGGCATGAAAGAGAGAGCAGGGATTGGTTGAGCGGGAGATTTTCTAAGGACAGATAACTAAAAAGAGTAGGTATCAAAGGCAGCGGTGAATGTAAAAGTGTCTTTAGTCACATCTGTCAGGTTCGCTAAACCTCTCCAGGAAGAAAAACCCTTCCGTCACAGTAGAACCTAGTTCAAAAAGGGCTGCACTGGGCTTCACGGAGAGCGTTACATTCAGAGACTACTGCTGTTGCACCAGCAGGAATCAAAGATTGTTTACTGGTTTGTGTCAGCATTACCAGTATAGATCATGATTTCACAAAAAAATCTATTAGGACCTGCATGAAAACATTTAAGACTGTTAAACCCACCATGCAGTAAAAGTAGGAGCATTTTCATTTTGCCGACTGCCTCTTTAGCTTTAGCTTTGGCCATCAAATGTTTCTCCAAAAGCCACCACATCCCCTTGTTTTACATTTCTAACCTGTCAAATTGAATGAAAAACACAATCACTCCCCATTAAGGTGGGAATCGCTCAAGTACGATAAATGAAGCTCACAACTTAAAATCCATTAAGCATTATTTCAAAATGAGCCTGGCGCCCCAATATTCAGCTTCTGACGCCAACACTGCCCCTGTGAAACATATTAAGCAGCTCAGAAAAAGCTAGTCTACCAAGAAACAGTGGCTAATTAAAACGACTAGATTAATTAATGTGGAGATTGATTAGTGGCATTAGAGACACACACAGCGCTCAGCGTGACGTTCTCTTCAACAGCTTTTTTTGTTATGCAGGTAAGTAAAATTTAAAGCCAACTTGTTGAATTACAATTCAATCTTTTTAAATAGTTATTTGCAGACCTATAATGCATTTATTCATTGCTAAAGATTCTACAGCAGACAGACTATCTATTTATAGTGAAATACGGTCCATATATTTAGATATTTTGACTTTAATGACTGCCTGCACTGATGAAACCGATCCAAGCTCCAGTAGAATCTCTGGTAATCCCATAATGAGGGCTTTTATAATCTTTTATTGATGCTCATTATTAAAATCTAAAATCAAAAAACAATATAGGCTATATGTTGAAAGAAAATAACAAAATCCTGATTGAAAATCTGATGAATTATTCCATTAATAACTGGTTTTCATCAGAATCTGTTATTGTTGCCCCTAACAGTAATTACAGGTCCATAAAATTACAGGTCCATAAAATCACAAAAAATCTATCTGAGAAATGGAAACTGATCCTGCAACGACATCAGAACAAGGCTGACACACACACAGACACACAGACAGAAACAGACAGACAGACAGACAGACAGACAGACAGACAGACAGACAGACAGACGGACGGACGGACACACACACACACACACACACACACACACACACACACACACACACACACACACACACACACACACACACACGCACAAACCTACCTGATGGTGACAAACACATGACCTCCAATCGCTGTTATCCTGCTCACCCCATTTTGTAATGCGGTCACGAAATCAACCCCAGGAACTGAACAGATGGAGCTGCTAGTGTGTTTGTGCGTGTGTGTGAATGTTTGTGAATGCACGTGTGAGAATAGGTATACATCTGTGCGTGTGTGTGTGTGTGTGTGTGTGTGTGTGTGTGTGTGTGTGTGTGTGTGTGTGTGTGTGTGTGTTGAAATGACTGAAATGAAGATCAAGAACCGCTCACTGTCATTCATGCCCTTTGCCTGTGCGGACACACGTGCGTACGCACACACACACACCCACCCACACCCACCCACACACACACATCCGCTGTTATTAAAACATCACATTCAGTAAATATATGGTGCTGCCATGCTGTCTGCTGTGAATGGGAATGGCTGCGTATTTACAGTGAATAGTAAATCCTGTCGAGTACTCAGCTGTCAGAGGCTTATGAATTGCTAATATGCTGTATCTCCCGCTGCTGATCCCCGTCTATCTGCCCCATCACGTCTATTGTGAGATTACTGAAAATCTGAGCAGGAGAACAGGAAAAGCTCACTTTGCTTACAAGAAATACGAACAAGAAAACCTGTTAAATTAAGGCAGCATATATAGCTGCATGTCAGAATAATGAACCCCTACATTTGTTTTAGTCACCACAGCAGAATTTATGCAAAACTTTTAACTGATTACCTGTAAATCTGACACAATTGAAAGCATTTTCTCCTGAATCCTGTTTTTTTTTTTTTAATTATCTTGTGTTTTCCTTAATATCAGATGATGAGGGTCACTTATTTCCATTTCAGACAAAAGGACACATGCACCAAAAAAACATTTAACCCATTTCCATGCAGTTACAGCACATATTATACGTATTCTACAATATAGATTTGAGATTAATTTATCTCCTTCACTGCAAAAGCTCATTATGTGATAAAGCAACAGTTGTTCAGGAGCAGCTCAGCACTGCTCAGTGGCTTTATTTGCTCTTGATCAAAATGTATGAAAGACAACATGTTACAAATCAGACCCAAAATGAGCAGATTGGGAGCTGAGGCAGCCTTTGCTTTCTTTGTTTTGGCATTTTTCTTTAAGCCCCTGTTTATTCAGGAAATATTAGCCTTTTGCCTCTCAGCACCATTTGTGCTTCTGGAACATTGTGTGTTATCTGTAGCAGCATGATTTAAAACAGTCTTTTCTGTCACTTTAATGGGAAATCACAGAGGCACATCCTGCCTCTGCTCACAATGATGCTCAGTCTTCAACACTCGAGACACAAGTTCACCTGAAACTGCACGCTTTTTTGGAGGATCGACTCTCAAAGAGACACTTGAAGATCAGAACAGATCAGACGCATGAAGCCACAAGCATGCAGTCGCACGCACGGGCAAACGTGCAGCAGCATCAGCGTGTTTTACAATCGCTGAGGGAATCACCGATGTGCGCTAATGCACGCTGCAGGAGCGGCGCAGGTGGTTGGTACAGTTTAGTCACTCTGTGCTCGTGTGTCGGTGGACTTCAAGGACACCACATTTGTCAGTGAGTGAAAGAGCTACGAGCTGCCTTGAAGCACTTGGGATGTGCAACTTAGCACAGTGATGCAGCAAAGATAAATCAGAAACATGGACATTTTCCTCAGAAAAAAAACATCTTAAACATTTTTTGCTATTACTAACAAGATTAAGACAAAACTGGAAATGTACAGGAGGACGTTTAAGTGTGGAAAGGTGGAAGAAAATGTTTTTAAATAAAAGAAATGAAACTAAAAAGGAGTTGAGTGATGAAAAGCACACAGAGGAGGAGAGGAAGAGAGGTGGAGAAGCGTCAGGATTTTTGAAATGCACTCACAGAATCTCCAAATCGCGCAGCGCTCGGAAAGCTCCATCTTCGATGCAGCTGATGTGGTTGCTGTCCAGTTGCCTGCAGCACAAACACACATATCAGGCACACAAAAATGCAAACGCACATGCACACGTACACACAGAGATAAGGGA
>BJFM01001610.1:60689-74709 GCA_016586285.1 Arothron firmamentum
GAGAGAGAGAGAGAGAGAGAGAGAGAGAGAGTCAGGCGTCAAGTAGGTAGATGCGCTCAGATGGGGGAGGGACTAACAAAAGACACTGAATGAGTGTGTGAGGGTGTGCGAGAGGTGATTCCCCTGCAAGTGTGTTCAAGGTAGCACCAGTGTCAAAACGCACACACACACACACACACACACACACACACACACACACACACACACACACACACACACGCACACACACACAGTGTCTCTGGATACCCAGTCTAGACGGGAGAGTCTCACCTGTGTCCAGCCCTGAGGAGCGGAGGAGAGGAAAAGGAGAGCGCGACTGAGGAGAGCGATATGCTGAAGTGGCCTGCCTAGCGTCAGCCTATCACCTCCTTCCCCTGTTGCACGCCCGGCACACACTGGCCACCAGGAGAGAGAGGAACGAGAGAGGTAGCCCCAGAGTGGAGGAGAGTGAGCGAGCGAGCTGTAGAGCCCACCCTGCTTGTCTGTTCTGTAAATATTAATTGCATTTTCTGCTCTTCTACCCTCCTCCTCTCATCCTCCTCTTCCTCTCCCCTCCTCCAACGGTCTTTTTTATTCTTTATTTTCCTCTCTGGAGTGAAAGAGGGAGTAATTTCATTACATTAGGCCAGCCAATCCATTAAGGGCCTTTTACCGGCTCTGTCACTGAAACAATTTCATTAAAAGGAAAGCCTCCGTAAATCAACCTACAGTCACGACTCTGCCTCTCGTTTCTCGTTCTTTTTCCTTCCTCTCTCGATGTCACTCCTCCTCTTCCATCACTCGTACTTGGATTCCCAGATGCACCCTGTACCCCACCATCATCTATCCTTTGCTTTTACCTTAATTTGCTCAGCTTTAGGTATTCAGCAGCCCCATCTCGCTTCCACCAACCATCCGTTCATCCGTGAACCCAGCAACCCCAGAGTCCACCCCCAGCTACTCCCTGTCCTCCCTCCGCTACGTCCCATCTATTCCTCCATCTTTACATCTGCAGAGGGCAGATGGAAATATATAAAAAATTAACCATATATTGCAGCCCTTATGTGCCTGATTGAAATCAATAAGACTGTCATTAGAACAGATTATTCAATAAAAATTAAGACTTGGAGTATAATTCATTCTTGTCTGCATATGAAGTTTTGAATGTAAGACAGGACAGTCTGAAATATCTTCCTCTTGAAAAAATTCGTGGAAATAAGTCCATAATTAGCTCTAATGGTGTGGTGAGAATTTCCAAAAGCCGTAGAGGAGACATTCCCTGGTGGAGTACCGCCATGGTTTTTTAACTGAACCAGGAAGAGTGAGTGGCACTTAGGCCGCTGTAGTCACTCACAAACAGATGGAAGCCTAGATAAATGGAGGAAAAGATGAAACCAAACACAGAGAAAAAAGTCACACATACACACGCACACACCACTGCGGCTTACCGTCTGCTTTCCACACAGCAGAAGATAAAAGCATATCACTTCACCTTAATCTCCTCATTCTTGTCCCATTCCCTGCTCTCTCCATCTCTCCACCTGGAATCCTTTGTTTCCCTTTTCTTTCATTGTTCTATATCACCTTTCTTTGGTTTTTACATCTCCGTTACTCTGCAGCCATACCTTCTCCGCTCCCCCTCCATCTGTCTTCCATTCAACTTCTTCCCTCTCAGTTCACCATGCCCTAATCCAGTTAGCCTCTGTTGTCTGGCTTCCGTCTAAAATGGCCATTTTTACCCAGTGGTGGTGGTTGCAAAATATCTGATTTAGAATGAACTTCACACTTCATTTGTCTACATTGAGCTGCAGAAATAAATGCATCGGATAGAAAAAAAAAAAAAAGACCACTGACCGGGTTGTCGGGTTACTGGTTAGTTAATGGTTCAGTTGGGACTCGAGACTGTAAATATGACTGTGTGCTCACCGGCTGCGAGCGGGTCCCTATATTACCCAACCCCCCCAATGTCGTGGTTCCAAACACCGAAGCCATGTTTGAATCAGCTTTGATGCAACGCAATTAGATTTTAAAGGTAATTTTGAGAGATGCTGTTTACGGTCGAGATATGCGGCTCAGGATTAATTGAGCGTAATGGTACAGACTGCTGCATCAACACACAGCTCCTTTAGTGCAAAAGATAATAGGCTAATTTCTGTCTTTGTTTGGTTTAATGACTCTAAAATGCAGGAACATATAACATTGCCATGTTTTTTTGTAATTAAAAATCATGTTTACTTATGTAGGTGAACTGGTCCAGAGCCTGATCAACCATGAGGATGCTAATATTCTAATTAAAGCTGTTAAATTCTGTTGTTCTTACATGGTTTAAAGGCTGACATCTGTCAAAAGTCATCTGTTTTTATTATTTTTATTCATTTAAGTGCTCTGATGTCTGTGTTTGGCCGTCCTGTAATAAATGCAAATGCTGTCGGGCCGCTGAGCCGACGTTTCACTCAGACAACCTTGTTTGAGGCTACAAATTTCTGATAAATTTAATGAAACACAGGGAGAATTAAGCTCTGTTTGTCTTAAAACTAAATAGTTTTTTTTTTTTTTTTCTAACTGTGGGTTTCTGGGGTCGTTATTGTTGCAGTCCATTAATGAAGAGAGCAAAAAAAAAAAAAACATGTTTTCCCTGATTCACATTATATTAAATTATCAAGGTAAATTCTCTTTTTTGTTGCAGCAATTTCTTTTTTCCAGGTGGAATAATAACTCGTGATGAATTTTTTTTTTTTTTTTTTTTTTGCTGCATTGAAAAATTGCTTCAGCTTTTAGCCACTTGCTCAAACTGTGCCGTCATCCTGTTTGCAGATTGTGACAACAGGACAACAGCTCCAGTAACTGATAGCAGTCATTTCGAAAAGGTCTGAAGTGGCTCCAGTCCAGATAGACAAAATCTGCTCCTCTTCCAGCGTCCATTATCAGGAGCGAAGCATCTGTGAGTGTCAGTGTCACCGCGGTCAGCTGATGGCATGGCAGGACGCCACCGCTCTGCAGAGCCCACAGTGAGAGAGTCAAGGAATAGCTTCCACTCTTAAACCCCACGCAATATTACAGAATTATGTTTTGATCATTTTAGAACATACGTTCGCTGTCCTCTGGAACCCTCACATTGTTTTAGAGTAAATGATGGATTCATATTGGCGCGCATGTACCTCATCTTCCATCCACATCCATAGTAAATGACTTCATCAGCTGGGATATGATTGGATTCTTCTGACAACTTTGTACATCAAGCACCCTGATTAGCAGCGACGCGACTCCGATCAGCCCCAAATCAGCGTGTGTCCTCTATAGGCTGCCAGTATGCATGGAGTTGTAGTGTGTGTGTTTGTTGGAATACGACAGAGGGAATTAATTTCCTTCCATATTTATATTGTTTAATCATGAAACTGATTGATAGATCAATTCAACACTACACACACACACACACACACACACACACACACACACACACACACACAGACTGCAGAACTGTTGCTCCACAAATCTATCGGTGAGCAACAACTACTGATTGAGTAATAAATGAAAGTGCAGCGAAATGGAGATCTATGTTTTCACCCAATCAATTCCAGCAAACAACAGCTCATGTGTATTTATGTTATGGTATTAAAATCTTATTATATATCTTGTATTTTTCAGTTTGCACCACAGTCACAACACCACACAACAATTACTTCTAGTGTGTTATTATGTTATTAATTTGTATTTTATCTGTTCTTCAAAGTTCAACCCAAAAGCTAAGTTGCTTTGTTACCTTGGCGACCCTGAACTCCAGCATCACTCAGATATGCACAGGAAAAAAAATCACCAGGATAATTAAAGAAAGGACTGAAGGGGAAAAAATTATATTAATGAGTGAAAGATGAAAAAAACTCAAGAAATAAAAGAAAGAGAACAATTATAGAGACTGACGGAAAAAAATCAAAGATCCAACAAAAGAGAAAGCTTGAAGACTAAATTAAAGGCTAAAACAGTTTGTCTAAGATGGAACCTCCGTCTTTATTTCCATCAGGTCTCCATTCACGGAGGTTTGCTGCGCTGCAGACATCAGATTAATGGCGGCCGAGCGGAAGTGTGCATGGACTGCTTCTGCATTTCAGACATGATAAAGAGGAGAAAACACAGCACTCAATTTAAACTTTTTTTTTTTTTTTTTTTTTTGCATGGATTCAGGCGAGTGCTTTGACCTTCTGCCAGCATCAGGGGTTGGAGGTAAATGGCCAAAATCGTTTGCATTTTACTTTTAAATATATTTACCTGTAGGCCACTGAGTAGGGAATAAGCAGAAGCGCCCCAGTCTCTGCTTTAATTAAGTTTGTACAAAAACTGAATCACAAATTTGTGACTGTCAGAATATAACTGGCTAAATGTTCTACGGTTACAGACAGAGCTATAATACAATCTTCCTCTTCATCCTTTCCTCTGGAAATGCAATTATCTTTTTAAATTCACAGTGGCTTCATCAAAGCTGGCATTAGCATGTGGCTACATTAGGGCAGTGAAGTGCAAGAAGCCATCTGCAGTGCAGAGATACAGAGGTCAGAGGCTTCTCTGTGCGTTTGCGTGCACACACTGTTCTCACCTCTCTGAGCTGCTGTAGCCATAATTCAAGCAAACAACCATCCTGAGCTGACTTGTGGGTGTGGAAGCATGAAGTGTGGAGGTGTTTTATGAGGAACGGAAGAGAGGAGAGGAGGGAGAAGGGTTGGAGAAGAGAAGAGAGTTTCTCCTTATTCTAGTCAATACATTCAGTTTGTATTGTTTAAATTCATCTATATTACTTCAAAGTTTATGTTCTATATTTATAAAGGATGGTAACATATTTTTCTAAGGTATATGTTTGCTGTAATTTAAACCTTTAATAAGCTTTTCTTTACAAACTAAGCAGAAACCGTCTCATCTGATCTGAGTACAAAAATATATTAAACCCTTTTAAATGCTAGAGTAACATTGAAAAGTCGATAAATATTTATAAATGTTATGTGAGATTCTACAGCTGACGTGAGGGAAGGCTGCGTTACTTTTAATATTTACTATTTGTTCCATTAATTTTAAAATGACAACTCATCAGTTTTAGGTTTTGAACTTCATGCAGAAGTGTGCAGCATGTGTCAAAGGGTTTATGGGGATTTTACAGGAGACATGCACTAAATAGAAGCCAGCAGGAAGCGTGCATGTGGAATCATACCAAATGAGTTGCCCGTTTATGCAATTAAATGAATTTATCGCTGCAAGTGCAGAGCTCGCAGCGGAAGCCTTTATTTGAAAGTTTAACACATCAGTGGGATGTTTGCTGGGCTGCAGAACAGCATCAGCAAGATTTAGGCGATATTTCGCTCATTCTAATGTTTGCATTCTTGACCCTCATGTAATCCTGCTGCCCTGCTGGAGCTCACTCCAAACACAGCGCAACAAAACACACCAATATCCAAACTGTTCATGCAATGAGGAAAATCTGCAAGCTTCTGGCTTTACCTCTGAGCTCCGAACTCTCTAACATTTGTAACTAATCCTAACCTGGAAAATCCCTGGTGTGTGTTGCACAAGTGAACTCCCAAATTCTCGATCTGATTGTTTTTCTAATGTTTCATCAGATTTTCAGTTTTTAAGGTGTGTAAAAAAAGCGAAAGAAAAAAAAAACAACTTTGGAATTTGTGAATATTGGTTTGTATTTTTTTCTAGCGCTGCTTCTGAAGCAGCAAAATGGGGCAAGACATTGTGAGCCAAAATGAAATGAAATTAAATTAAATTACATTAGATGATGTCCTGATATGATAGGAATCCGGAATATGACATAAAACCATGACACGCTGAGCATGTAGCAGGATTTCTGTCCTCCCTAATGTGCCCTCCACCTTCATCATCTGTATTCTGAGTGACAAGCAGGGTTTAGTGGGTGACAGGACTGCTCGTCAGCACAACACAAGGGATAACAGCGCACACACACACACACACACACACACACACACACACACACACACACACACACACACAAACCTATATGCAGAACCCTATAACGTATAGCTGTCCCCTCAGGTTAGCAGAAGTTCTCAGTAATCGTGTTTGCTAAGTTCTTGGCAGTTTCAGCAAAGCAGTCAACCTGACTGATAGGTGAGTTGAAAAGGCCCGTCTGGATGTATGTGTGCATCCATGAGTGTGTTGGTGTGTGAAAGAGGTGCAATATATTGGCACTGTAATGCAATGCTAGCCACTGGGCAGCATGAAAGGGAACAACTGACAGAGAGTCAGATAGAGACCCTGCCCTCTGAGCAAGAGAGGGGTGAGACGGGATGGGAGAGAGACACAGACTCAGACTGAGAGAGGGAGTCAGAGGAGAAGGAGAAAGAGAGGTAGGGGAGAGACATGAGAGGAAAAATCAATGCTGTGTCCACCAGGGACATAATGTCATGGCATTTTTTTTTACCGCGTGGTATAATGGAGGGCTGGAGCGTTTTACTGCAAAAGTCACCTTCTCTAATGGAGGCATGGATGGACAGATGATAGAAAAGAAAGGATTTGAAATGGAAAAAGGGGATAGATGTGCATGCAAAGGAGTGAGATTTCAAGGAGTTGCACTAGTTAAAGGAGGTGCACTGAAACAGCATAATGATGTGATTACAAAAGAGTGGAAAAAGATGAAGATGAAAATGTGAATGATGATTAGAGCAGAGTGGAGCAGATAAGAGAAAAATCTGGAGAAAGATGACAAATACATGATAGATGAAGGGGAAATGACTTTTCTTTATATGCCCGAGTCACAGAAAATTTAAAATGACTCACTTTGTGGGTTAAAGCAATTTACTGCAACATATCTGAGGAGCGGGCGGGTTGATTGATATGATCTCGTAGCTTCGATAGAAATTGAAGGGCCGAGCTAAGAGAGAAAGACTTGCTAAAGAGCCGAGGGCAAGGTGTGACACATCAGCGCTGAGTGGAAAACACTGAAACAGAGTGCTTCTACTGCGGCCTGTGTTGAGCTCCACACTTCAGATTACGGTGAAATAGTCATGTGGCTGTCGTTGGAGAAGGAGATTTGGGCTCAGTTCAGTCTGGATGGTGAGCGAAATGACAATGAACATTTAGAACTGGGGTAAAGGCGACCACGTCTGGGGATTTTTTTTCCTAGAGGAAGCTAACCCACAGGGCATGTGGGAATTGTAGTAATTTCAAGATTTGTTAGGAATATTAAATTGTCAAAATACTTCTCCAGGGTTCAAAAGCTTCATTCTCATCCTACATTTCAACAACAGCAGATGCTGAAATGAAAAATGTCCCTGCTATTGTTACCTGCTTCAGATTGCATAAATAAAACTTCCCAGCCATCGCCAGAATTTGCTAACCTCTTCTCTCGTCTCATGCTGATGAATATTTCATCAGCAAGACATGTCAGCCTTCATGTCTTGCTCAACTGAAAGTTTATTCAACAGGAAGCATTTTCTTTCTGGAATAAACCCTAAAAAGGGTGGGGTTGAGGCCAGGGTCAGGTGGAGGCCCACACCCATGTCAGTGACCCCGCAGACAGGCACTTACTTCCTGTTTAAAATCAAGCACGCCTAAGTCACACCTATGTCAGTCAAACGTTGCCAACTTCCTCTTTAGTTGTGTAGGGTTTTTTGTGTTCTTTTTTTTTTTGTTCAAAGGGATAATTAACAATTGATGGGAGATAAATGAGGGGTGACAGTGACAAACAACACCAGCTGCTTTATTAGCCTCTGAAAACGGGAACGCCATCGTGGAATTCTCCACCAATCCCCTTCGCTATTGGACTCCCTCGCACTGGCCGCACCACTGTTGGTTCGTCTAGTTCCTTATGCCACATCAGGCCACATCGATCAGCTATTATTGATGGAAAACATTGATCAGGCAGAGTATTGATCACACTTTTGGTGATTAGGATGTCATGAATAAATGACAGGGAGTTATCGAGCGCAGGACAGGAAGACAAAACCTCAATAGTGCAGGAAAAAGAGTAGGAAGAGGGAAAATGGGGAAAGGGAAGAATATGAATAAAAAAATGCAACGAAGGACTTCAATAATTTTGTAAGAGGAAAAAAATTGAATGCATAATTCAGGCTTGGTGCCACAGAAATTCACATAATACTTTGGTATTTTTTTCCCCAGTGTTACACTGTGTGACAATGAAACACAAACACATTTGTTTTATTGGTGCTGAATTAAATATTTAAAGAATATAAGCAATGTTCTTATGGTTATACATTTCAATATAATGGAACTATTCAACATCCTGGAAGCATCTATCACACTTTTCCTCTCCTGGTTTAAAAAAAAAAAAAAATCTAAAACTTATCTTTCAAAGAATTTTTGATACAAAAATCCCCCGATTATACTTAAAGTAACAGGAATTCATGCAAACCTGGGCTACATCAGCTGTTAAAAAAAGGGTATAGCAGTCACTTCCAGTAAGTAGTAAAAAGAAGGCAGAACACATGTTGGTTGAGGTTATGGAAAGATGCTTACAGGTTTTTGACGCTTGTGATTCCTCTGAAAGCTTTCCTGGGAATGGCCTGGATCTGGTTCTCGCTGAGGTCTCTGCAGACGGAAAAGTGACAAAGAGAAAAAAAGAGAGACGGAGAGAATGAGATGTTAATCGAGGTATTCCCAGAACGCATATAATGCATGTGATGCCAAAATCAAAAAAAACATCTGATAAATTCTGCAAAAATAATCACAAACATCAAAGGAGAAGGAGCGACGGGGGTAGACGGAGGAGGAGGATGGGCGGATGTGACATTTATGATCAGTGGAACAATTTGGTCTAAAGAGCTTCAAAGACAGAAATGGCGGCGGCTTTAGTCCATCTGTGGAGTGTGCACGCTTATGTTTGCGTGCGTGATTGAATGAAAGCAGCGGCTGGGAAAGAACAAGCGAAGTGGGAATAAGAATAAAAGAGTGTGAGGGTCTATTTGTGTCCCACTCACGTTTGTAATGTAACGCTTCCTTCTTTTTTTTTTTATTTAAATGCACACAGTTGAAAAATGAAACAATCACAACCCTGCCATGAAACCACAGAACACAAACACGCGAAAACACGCGCACATAGATGCACATACTTAAATAGCGACAACACTCTTTAATGCATGACTTTTTTCCCGTACATTTTAATGAATACTGATGTAAACACAATGTTGTTTTTTTTCACGACAGCACCGACTGACCTCAACTCAGTGTTTGCTGAGAAGAGGGTCTGGCGGCAGACAAATGCAATTAGAAAGAAAAGGAAACAGTCGTATGAAACATCAGACAAGCTAATCACCCTTTATTCTTCTGCTTGGGTTTCAGACGGTTTATTTATGGGGATGTTGTGGCAGCTCAAAATGTGTCTTCGGAGACAATCAATCAACATGCAGGTGGAGAAAAATGTATATGTTCATGCGTGTTGAAGTGCAAGAAATCATGAGCAGAGCCTCAGTGGACAAACAGAAGAGCACATGGAGCCAAAGTTAATTCAGTTGTGTCAGCGCATGGAGAGAAGTGCTGCGCTCAGACAATCAGGGTCATTCAACGCATCATTAATGAGCCCGATCGCTGAACTGCACTCTTTCCATGATCATATGTATGCACTATATATGTATTATCTTCATTTACAGCAAGGGTACCTTATATTTTATGGGAGCTTTATCATCCTGATAAACACCATGACTGAATATTATCGATCTAGTTTGACTTCCTTTTGACCTTGTCCCCCATAAGATGCAAACATACATTACACACTGTCATCAGTCACATAAAATAAAGATAGATGCGGCAGAGTTTTTCCTCCCAATGAACAAAAAGAATAAAGCTGAAAGTTCCGGCCCCTGAGCACTCTTATATTGGAGTGAGGCTGCGGTCCAGACCTCGACAGATCTAAGCTGCCGGATATGACGTTTGTAATATCCAGATAAGACTAAACCTATCAGAGAAACCAACTCTTAAATGTGCATCATTAGAATGATCTATGATGGCAGAAATGTATTTATTCATTTTCAACAGAGGACAGTCGAGTTGTTTTGACCTGAGCGTTGGGCTCTTTTTCCGTCTGCCTTCAGATACATGAAACAGACACAAACAGGTAGACAAACACTATGGAAACCTTCCCAAGAAAATAGGTTGTCCATCATTCCTGAGTCAATCAGCTTTCATTGTAGCCATGAATGTTAACTAGCCAGCCTCACAGAAACGACAAAACTCAATTTCTCCAGGTTTTATTGTCGTGGACGTGTCTCCATCAGCCCCTCTGTAATTCCCCTTTTATGACAATTTATGTCTCCCCCGGCCAAACGGGAAGAGATGTGTGTAGCCCTGTTTATATTTCAAGTTAATAAAAGATGTTCTTCTGCGGTCAAAATAAAAATGTAACGCAGAAAAGCAAACATTTATAGATGCCACCACCTCTTAAACACTGTGCACCTTTAAATGCCTAATGCTGTTTTTACTGTTGCCAGGGCGATGCAGTAACACAGCTATCACTCACACACACACACACACACACACACACACACACACACACACACACACACACACACACACACACACACACACACACACACACACACACACACACACACACAGTGTCTTCTGGCCTCAGTAATGTTCTTCTGGTGTTTTATTTTGAAATCTGCCCATCACTACATCTGTCTCTGTATTATATATAGGAATAAAAATCTTCTGCGCGCCGCTCTCAGCATGACCTACTGAGCACCTCAGAGAGCATGAAGACAAAAAATTAAGAGAAATAAAAAGCAACAGATTAAGAATGCAATAAATAAAACATCAAGTGATATTTTTAGAGTTCCATGGCGAATATATATTTTATTGTTTTGTTTACCATCATAATTAGTTATTGTTTTCCAGCAGAGAGAAAGCCATTCGAGTCAAAGTCATTACGGGACCGTGTCTCCGTTAGCCTTTACGACTTCTGCTGCCTGGATAAAATATGCGTGTAGGTCTGGGGAACCCAGCCCCCCCCCACTGTGAGGCTGCAAATCTAACCATGGTACCACTGCACTGGAAACCTAATGGGATCAAACTGGTCCTGAAATCACGAAAAATGCAAAACCCATTTGAAAAATTAAATCAAGACAACAAAGCATTCACTAAAGACTTTAAATCCAGCAAGTACTTAGAATTTATGACAAGAAAATTCAACTGGATTGAAGCTACACCTGCTGCGCTGCCTTGAAAACACTGCCAGGACCTGAATTTAGAAAAACAGCATCAAATATCTTTGATAAACTATCATTTACAACGGTTTGAATGACCTTCTATGCAGATGTCAGCTCTGCATCATCATGTATGAGCAGGCTGTATAGATCCAGTCCTGAGAGCTACGGCTCGTCTCGGTGTAAACAGTTTTCCTCCATCTCTCTGTGACTCATACCTGCTGACCTTTTGGTACAGCCAGCTATCATCAACAGGAGATTGGCCTGTGATCCTTGAAAAGGACACTCGCTGATAAACTAACTACCCGATCGCAAAACCAGGCACACCGACATGAGTTATTTGGATGACGGTGTTTTCAGCTCCGGGATTTAGCCGTTTTCGTCATCTTTTATTACCGCAGCGTTTGAGGGACAGACCGATTCATCTTTAAAAAATTCTATTAAAGAGACAGATGGCTGCTTGGATTATACGTCACTTCAATTAGGATGACAAATTCTGGAAATTAGAGTGATACTGAGCACACAAACAACTGGACGTTTGAGGGAAATGGGGAGTCTGAAGAACTAAATGGAGATGACATAAACACCAGAATGGAGGAATCAAAGAAAAGGCACATGAGCAAGTAAGGCCAACAAAAACAGCAACAGAAAAACGGTATTTTATACTGGTTCTCCAGACCTCCCACCCTTAGTAGGTTCCTCAGCCAAGGCCTCTTCTGCCTGGACACTGTGACTCTGTAGCCCCTGGAAGTCTGGAGGAACTGAAAATGAGTCTCCTTGGGTAGAAGTAATGGTGGTGTGTCTGCTCCCAGCTATCACCTCCTCAATATTAAGTTCCATTATTGATGTGAAGAGAATAATAACACTCGCCAGGTCGCCCTTTGCCACTTCGGATATTACTGTTAACCCTTTGATGGACACAAATACACAGATGCAAAACAGGCCACAGACGTTCATGTCAGCCCTTAACACAAACACACGATTACACACACAGATATAAAACCTGGGCCGTGGGCCCACATCCAAAAGAAAGAAAAAAGAGTGTTTCACTTACATCTCAGGCTGTAATATTTTGTGCACCAACTATAACAAGGCCCTGCCTTCAGGGTCGTCTATATGGGAATCAAGGCCACTCTGAACCATTAACCCCCCCCAAGCAAAGAAGTGGAAACCGGCCCATTTGATTTCATATGGATTTGTGTCAGAGGGCTTCACAGGAAGCCTCAGTCACTGAGGTGATGTGGAAGGTGTGCCAGGCGGAACCAGCAGGGGAGCGCGGGAGCACAGGTGGCAGTGTACCGAACGTGCCTTCATGCGGAGATTTCTGCACGTGTCTTTTCTTAAGAGAAGAAAGACTGGAATGAAAGAAAGAGATAGAAATGACCCTTGGCTGGGCTCCAGGTGAGAAATGAAATAGGAAAGTAGAGAGACAGGAATGGTTAGAGGAGGAAGAGACGGGTTGCACAATGTCTTCTTTGAAACCTGAGAGACTTTCAATGGTAAGCCTAAGCTTCTTTTCTTTTATCGCTTACTCTTCTCACACTCTTTTCTTCCAGCCTTCCTGCTATCTTTCTTTCTCTCTCTGTTTGTGTGTCTTTTTGTCTCCCCTGGGGGCCATAACACCATTTAATATTGTTCCATAAAGGCAGTAATAAATATCGACTGCTGGCTAGCTCATATTCCCCTTGTTTTTAAGCACCCGACTGTAGGGTAACAACAAAGTCAAGCAGCAGGTTTAACAGGTCGCCTCTATTCTGGAAATTAATTAAATATCATGTCATATGTGTAACCTTGAGAACGTTTATGTCCTTTATCCAATTTTAATCCACCTTTATCCCATTTTAACACCTGCGTACTACTTAAGAGCTGTGTTGTTGGGTGGTCATTTACGCTCTTATCCATGTCCACCTTTTCCTGGAAATGAATCAAGTTTTTATGCTCACAAACATTGTAATATGGTGTCGAGTACGCTGCCATGATGCCTGTTGAAGCCATTTTCTTTTCTTTAGTCGAAATGTGTGCAGGTTCAAAGCAAAGGACCAACACTCAACTGAAACTATGCCTGCCAGAAGCCTTTCCACTTTCCTCTGTCCACTCCTGGTTGACAGTTCTCTTCCTCTGTTGTGTTTTCTGGTTAGAAACCTCTACTCTTTCTACTTTTTGTCATCGCCACTTTGCCCATGCTGCCATCTGCCAGCGAAGCTACCGGAGTCCTGCGACTGGAAAAGTGCCAATTTGAAGTTAGGGGAGCTTTCAAATTATTCACTTTGAAGGGAGATCTGGTGCAGTTTAGGGTGGAAAGAACTCCCGTCCAGCCTTCAAATTTGATACTGTGACCATTGTTTTATTGGGCAAGTTGAAGAGACACTTTTAGCAATAGCCTTCTTCTATTTTGGAAAAAAAGTGGGCTATAAATCCCACATTTTGGCAATCCCGCGTGTGTATAGTTCAAACAAACTGTAGCCCCATGCATTAAAAAAGGGAGCCAACAACCATGGCCTTGGCTATGGAGTCATCAAGTGACTGAATGGTGCCAAAAAAACTGTGGGAAAATTATCCGAACACACTGGATTTGCACACAGCAGGACTGACACATGTATGGCCGAAATTCTGTCAAATAAAACGGCGTTTCAGGCAAGAAAGGGAAAAATATGCCCCTGCGCATTTCTAAAAATATATTTCCATCAAGTTGATACTCCATATGTGCACTATAGTGGTCACATCGAACAATTTCCTCCTCAGTTGTGCTTTTCTCCGTCCAGTCATCGTAAGTCTCCATTGGTCCTTCGACTGGTTGACCTTGCTCTGTCTTGTAACTGCCGCCTCCTCCCTCCTCCTCCCTCCTCCTCCCCCCCCAATTCAACCTTCCCACT
>BJFM01001611.1:0-10568 GCA_016586285.1 Arothron firmamentum
GATGCTAACAGGCAGTGGTCGTTTGGGGTGATCGTAATATCAACATTGTTAATTGAACAACACACGATTGTGGATTTTAACTGGATTCTTCTGCTCGTGTCTGATCTCTTCTTCTCTTTTCTGTGTTACCTCCCAGCCCCAAAACGCAGAGCAGTCTGACCCGACTGAATGATGATGGAGGTGCTACCTCCTCTCCAGTGTCAAATGGTTTCTTCACCAAGGAGATATTTGATCCCCACATACCACCCAAACCAGCCTTGGGGAAGACCAGAGACTCAGGGGACAGAGGGTCCTTCAGCAGGAAAGAACCAGAACAAGATCCTCCAGATCCCTTCCTGTCCAAAAGACCTGCACCCCTGCAGCTTCAAGGTGAAGCCCTTCCAGCCACACAGCTACGTCATGTTTAGGGTGAAACACCCAGTTTGTGCTGGTTTCAGTGCAAATTTTACTAACCTGTCTGCAAATGAAAATTGCACAATTCAGTGACTAAAATTCAGTTAATAGATGAACTTCTAGGGTGGGTTAACACTCTGAAGCAGTGTAAATAGAAGACCAATAATGTCCTAACGGAGCAGCGGTGAGACATGACTGAATGTGGGACTAAGGTCTGGAAGACCAAATTTCCCCTCCTCAGCAACAGTGGCTGGTTGCAGATCAAGAGCACCTGTTGATAACAGTCTTCCTCAGCTGCTGCTGTCTGATAACACGGATTTAGTCATGTTTACAGCTTACTATACAAATAACAGGCCTTTACACACAACGCTGCTGTTAGCACCTCAGAGACGACATGCTGGGGTGGGCGGAGGGTTAGCGGGCGGGTGGAGGAGTTGATGTGTTTTCTGTGTTTAAAGGCAGGATCCTGCTTGGACTGTTGCTGCAGCAGCCTTTGTCTCCCAGCAGCCTCGGCCTCTCTCACCTGCTGTCCATGAGTCTGACCTCCAGGTAAACACAGGGTGGAGTTCATTAGAGCGTGCACAGTCACGTGCACATCACATCATACATCTTTATGGTTGACTCCATGGAAACAGTTGACACTTGAGTTGTGAGCAGCACTTGACGACTGCTTCCAGACCTGTTCTCCAGAGACAGTGAACCGACTCAGGTGCACCTGCTCCTGGTCTCCTCTCTTGTCTTTTCAGCGCTCTCTCAGCAGGCTCTCTGCAACCTTCTGAGCATGCAGCCAGGCGTGACACCAGCAGAGCTTCTTTGAGCCACGTCCAGAGTCTTGCTAGAAATGGACTCAACATGTTAAGTCAGAGCCCAACGCACGTTTCATCTGGCACCAAAAACCAAAGGTAACCAGTGAGTCAGGCGCTCGTGTCCTGGACATGGACTCGCTTCCAGCGCCACCCCCCCTCTTGTTACTTTGACAAAATGTAAAATCATGGTCAATGTAAGGTGGCTTTTTCATCAAACATTTGCAAAAGAACATTCTTTCCTGTGAACATGAAAACCAATTTGGTTTCAAAAGTTTCAAAGACAAACTGCAACTTCTGAAGTGGCCAAGTCAAAGTCTAGATTTCAGTCCAGCTGAGGGTTTCTGGCTGGACTGGAGAGCAGTGACGGAGGCCAGTCCTGCACAGCCTGGCCACCTCAGCTGCAGGGTGAGGAGGGCCTGCTCACAGCGTCCAGGTTATCTATGACAGCGCTGGACTTTAGTTTGGAAAAATCTGTCTTCACTTTGACAGAAAAGTGTGGTTTTCCTTTGCAAATTCTTGTGACAAAAGTAAAAAAAAGTATTTCATGTATGAAAGCAACAAAAGGGGAAACCAAGGGAGCAGAAGCCTATGTTGGATTGCAGTGTCCCTATTCTGAGCTGAAGTTGACTCATTTGATGTGTGTGTGCGTGCGTGCGTGCGTGCGTGTGTGTGCGTGTGTGTGTGTGTGTTTTGCGCTGTAGTGCATGTCTCGGTGCCGTCCTCTTCCTTCCTCTGGTGGACCATCACCTGTGCAAGTGCCTGGAGTCCCTCTGCTCCTCTGCTGCTGCTGCTGGCCCGGACTCTGCTGCTGTCACATCCACCGCTCTCACAAACGCTGGTGCCGCCCGTGAACCCAGGAGGCTGGACACTGGTCTAACTGGCTCCAGCGTGGAGGAAGCTGCTTTGGCTGCGTTGAGGCTCCTCCACCTGCTGGTGTCCCACAGTGATGAGGTGATGTCACCAGTTCAACCTGAAGCACACATAGTAGGTAAAATAACAAACCAGGGTCATAGGTCAACGGTGATGTAAGTGCGGTCTCTTTATTTATGCAGCCTTTGCAAACATCACTTCAGTTTTCACAAGAACAAAATTGTGATTTGTTAATATTTCAGTCACATGTCTTTTCCATGTTTCTACATCTCATGGTCTAAGATGTCGACTTAAACCAGCTTTATTAATAATAATACATACATGCTCAACTCAGAATTGTAGAATTGAACAGATTTTTCAAAGCTTAAACAGTTGAGTTTTTGTGGAGGGAAAAAGATGAGAGCAGGCTGCGGTTATGGGCTGCCTGGACCGTGCACGTGGATGTTCATTCCTGTGTGATGCTTTCAGGTTGTGGAGGCTGTGTTCAAAGAGAGCCCGAGCTCAGATGCAGAGAAGAAGGTATCAGTGGAAGTATCACTCTACTATTAGTTCATTCATTGTGTTTCCGCACGTTAATTGCCATAAAGGATGGTAATGTAATAGTCTGACCTTAATTCTAATTCTGCAGGTTGAGCTATGAAGGAATTTTTAACTGTAAAACTTAGCTGTAAGATGTTCCTAATAACAGATGATACCAGTGATCCCTTGACTAAGACTGAAGTTAAACATGCTGCTTTTTTAAGAGAATTAGTACCCAAGTTTAGTTTTGGCCTTTACAGTTTTTCACTTTTGTTGTTGTGTTAATTGGGGCAGCGGTTAGCGCTGTTGTTGCTAACGTCTCCTCCCCCAGCGGTTAGCGCTGTTGTTGCTAACCGCTGGGGGAGGAGACTGTGGACTCCCCCCACTTTAACTGGCTCCTTTAGACTTGTGAGGCCAAATTAGTTGGCTACATTCCCTCACTAGGACTTTGACTGTAACCGTTCAGAAACCAGAGCTCCTCTCCTGCTCCTGTAGGACTCTGCAGTGGGTCTGTGCTCCCAGAATGCTTTGCTGCAGTCATTGCTGCGGCTGTGTGAAGGTGGCGTTGGCGGCAGCGTTGGGTCACACATGGAGAAGCTTGGTCTCAGTGCTCTGAAGACCTTGTGTGTTCTGATTCAGAGGGCTCCTCACAGTCACAATAACAGGTAACACACACACACACATACACACACACTCAGACTGTGGAGATCCCTGTGTTCTGGCCCTTGTCTGAACTGGGTTCTGGTGCAGCTGCTGTAACTGATGCTTCTCTGTGCCAGCTGGGAGCGCGTGCTGCAGGTGATGGCTGCAGGCTTCTCCACAGACAGCCCAGTCAGGACGGTCTCGGCCTATGTCCACGTCCTCATGTCTCTGTGCGACCAGCCCAGCCTGGGCCAACACCTGTGCGTTCAGCACGGTGAGCTTTTTGGACATTTCACATCCATCCCAGGCTAAAATGATGCTGGTGGTCAGCTGGGTGTGTTTTTTTTTTTTTCAGACCATTGTGTTTTCTTGAAGTTGTTCCAGTTTATCAGAACCAGACCAGACGAACACGCAACACAACGAGACTGGGTACAGCTGGATCTGCAGGTGAACACATCCTCTCTCTCTCTCTCTCTCTCTCTCTCTCTCTCTCTCTCTCTCTCTCTCTCTCTCTCTCTCTCTCTCTCTCTCTCTCTCTCTCTCTCTCTCTCTCACAAACACACACAGATCACAGTCAGAAATCATGTTGTTAAAGTTTCTCTCAGCACACAAACACGAGAAGAAACAATCTGATTGAAGTGTGTGTGTGTGTGTGTGTGTGCGTGTGCGTGCGTGCGTGCGTGTGTGTGTGTGTGTGTGTGTGTGTGTGCGTGCGTGCGTGCGTGCGTGTGTGTGTGTGTGTGCCAGGTGGTGCGTTTGCTGAGCAGGATGATGACCCAGCGGTCGGAGGGCAGGCTCCGCAGGCAGCAGCAGTGCCGGTGCTCCTCGGAGGTAAGGCCGTCCCCCTCCGTCCCAGCAGGCTGCCTGTCCCCCTGGTCAACACCGTGTGTCCCGTGTCTGTCTCAGATGGTCCAGACCATGCTCATTGTCTTCCACCGACAGTGGTTGAGCCTTTCTGATTCTCAACATCCCAGAAGCTCAGCAGCTTTGTCCCAGTTCCAGTTTGACCATCAACACCAGCAAAGCTCTGTAGCTGCAGGCGTGGCTGCGTGGGCGCCGTGGTGGCTCCGCCCAGCTGCGTCTCTGCTCAGAGAGGCTCTGCTGCTGCTGCACTGGCTGCTGCTGCACCACAGCAGCTTCTCAGAGAGCTGCAGGCCGCTGCTGCACATGTACGACCAGGTGGTTCCTGCCGTGCAGGACCTGCTGAGGCGCATTCCTGAGCGGAGCGAGAGTGAGGGTGAGCACATGCACATGCACATGCACATGCACGCTTGCCTTTCATCCTGCTGGAAAAGTGCTCTTTCGTGATTCTAATCGAAGCACTGAAGTAGCGATCGTCCTGCTGAGCCGTGTCTCTGCCTGTTAATAGACCTGGTGACTGTGTCCACCGTCTCTGCCTGACCTTCTCTCTCTCTGACCTTCTGTCTGACCCTCTCTCTGACCTCTCTCTGACCCTTTCTCTGACCTTCTGTCTGACCTTCTGTCTGACCTTCTGTCTGACCCTCTCTGACCTTCTGTCTGACCTTCTGTCTGACCTTCTGTCTGACCCTCTCTGACCTTCTGTCTGACCTTCTGTCTGACCTTCTGTCTGACCCTCTCTCTTACCTTCTGTCTGACCTTCTGTCTGACCCTCTCTGACCTTCTGTCTGACCTTCTGTCTGACCCTCTCTCTGACCTCTCTGACCTTCTGTCTGACCCTCTCTCTGACCTTCTCTCTGACCTCTCTGATCTTCTCTCTGACCCCTCTGACCTCTCTCTGACCTCTCTCTCTGTCAGAGGTGGCTCTGGAGGAGATCTGCCGCTCGGACGCTGACGACCCTGACGACATGGCCCTTGATGCTGTCTGATGTCTCCTGATGGGCTCTGACCTGAGGCCTCCTGAAAGGTTGAGCTGTGGAGTCTGAGTGAAGGAATCACATGACGCTCTGCTCCTCTGGCAGCCAGCGGTGCTGCCAGCTAAAATCTTGTCTTTTATTTCTTCTTCTGTCGTCTGCTCCGTGTGCGTGAAAGGAGCTCAGCTCCAGAGCCTCAGCACAGCTGACCCCTGTCAGCTGACCCCTCAGCTGACCCCTCAGCTGACCCCTGCTGAGGGGACGTGAGCAGCGGGCTTGCAGGTGTTGTGAACCCAGGTCTGCTGATGCTCCCTCTTGCCTTGAAAATAAACCAGGCCAAAACCGAAGCTTCTCTCTTTTATTCTCCTGCTGCAGCTGGTTGATGACAGTGGTGGCTCCTCACAGAATGGAGACGCTGCTCTAACTTAACCGTTGGAACTTTTGCTTTCGCTCTTTCCAACTCTGAAGACACAACAGAAACAGACTCAACATGGGAGGAAACGCGACTGAAAAAACAATCAAGATCAAAGCAGAGAGACGCCAGCCACTTCCTGCTTCATCCTGAGCTGGAGCTGGAGGACAGGAAGGACAGTTGAGCAGGAGACAGTTTGTGGGTGAATCCTGGTTCTGGCAGGAGGAAGGCCTCTGGGTCAGGGTCAAGTCATTCAGGATCAGACTAGTGTTTACTATCTTTGTGAGGACATTTGGTCTGAAGGTCTTAAAGTGTTTGGGGATCAGGGTGATCTGAGTGTGTGAGCAGCGTTCTCAGTGGGCTTTTTCTGTCCATGTGGGGACCACCTGGTTGTCCTCTGGCCTGACCCGGAGTGTCTGCAGTGCACGGCGCTGCGCCTTGTGCACGCTGTGCTGTGGTGCGGGGGGGCTGCTCAGCCAGGGGTGCATCAGCAGCTCTGCGGCCCTCAGGCGCTGCGCGGGCGCCTTCCTCAGCATGCAGCTGAGCAGGCACCTGGCGCCCGCTGACAGCCAGGCCGGCAGGCTGAACGCCCCCTGCCGGATTTTGGCAAACAGAGCGGCGGGCTTGGTGTCCTGGAACGGGTAGCGTCCCACCAGCATGGTGTAGAGAGACACGCCCAGGCTCCAGACGTCGGCGGCGCGGCCCGAGTACGAGCCCGTGCCGCTGAGCAGCAGCTCGGGGCTGACGTAGGCGGGGCAGCCGTGCCTGTCCGTCAGCCAGTCATCGTCATGGTTACCCAGCGTGAGGACGCAGTCTTCTAGACCCAGCAGGGCCACCTTGGTTCTGCAAGAGGCAGCAGGGTTGGTGGTGAGTGGGTGGGGTTAGGGGTGGGGCAGCAGAAGGTGCAGCTGTCTGCATCCGTCTCACCTGAGCGGGTCGCTGAAGACGAACCTGCGCAGCTTCACGTCCCTCAGGATGACTCCGTGCTGGTGGCAGTGGGACACGGCCCGCAGCACCTGGGTGAAGAGACACCGCGTCTCCTCCTCGCTCAGCTGCTTCCTGCTGCGCACGTGCATGTGCATGTCGCCGTAGTGGGCAGGCAGGAAGGCGAAGGCCCGATCCTGGCAAATCACCGTGTCCAGGAAGCTGGAGATGTTGTCATGGCGACCCATTCTGTTATAGGCAGCCAAACACTGCTGGTAGCTCCGCAAGGGAAGAACCTGGGAAGATCACACACACACACACACACACACACACGTATTTACCTTTACATCTTATATTCAAATATAAATAAATGAGTGAGCAGTATCTGGTGCTCTGTGCTCACCTGGCAGGTGAGCTGCTGCCTGGTCTGGGCATGTTCGGCCCGGTAAAGCTCCTGTCCCTCGTAGCGCTCCAGCAGGACGTACTGTCCAACCCTGGACGGGGGTGGCTTGTGAGTGGAGCGTCTGGGTGCGAGGCAGGCTGGCAGGGCCTCGGTGGCTGGAGTCAGACGGGCCTGTTTACGCCTGGCTGAAGCATCTGGAGGCTGGTCCAGAAGCCTCTTCAGGCTTGGCTGAGACCCGGCTGTGATGGCCGCCGAGCTCATCTGGGAAGAGACGAGACGAACCAGCCTCGGGTTAGAACAGCCCCCCAGAACCTGCAGGAGGTCCAGCAGCCAGTGGTGCTGGGCTGGACCACACCTGAACCAGGCAGAGCTGGACCTGAACCAGGCAGGGATGGACCACAGCTGAACCAGGCAGGGCTGGACCACAGCTGAACCAGGCAGAGCTGGACCACAGCTGAACCAGGCAGGGATGGACCACAGCTGAACCAGGCAGAGCTGGACCACAGCTGAACCAGGCAGAGCTGGACCACAGCTGAACCAGGCAGGGATGGACCACAGCTGAACCAGGCAGGGATGGACCACAGCTGAACCACGCAGGGCTGGACCACACCTGAACCAGGCAGAGCTGGACCACACCTGAACCAGGCAGGGCTGGACCACACCTGAACCAGGCAGGGCTGGACCACACCTGAACCAGGCAGGGCTTCACAGTGTTATTACTTCTCTTCCTAAGTTCCAGTAATAATATTGAGCCATTTTTTACACACTTTTGCTGTTTTTCTCTTTTTTCTCAGCTGAAGACATTTGACAGCGTGTCCAGCTGATTTGTTTGCGTTTGTCTTTTCAAGGCTTTCCCAGGACTCCCAGGACTCCCAGGACTCCCAGGACTCATTTCTGCGCCGCAGCGCCATCTGCCGGTGACACCTGACTAGCCCTGCCTCTCTGACCTGAAGGTTTCCACCAGCAGAGGAGAAGATGCATCAGCATCCATCTGCCTGCTCCGCCCTCACATGGAGGTCTGTCTATAGGCGTCATGATGCAACTTCCTGTAAGCTGACAGATGCTTTAGCTTTCATGTTGTTGCATCAGAACACAACAGTTTATATTTTAAACAGGCTTGAAATACAGTGGCCACCCAGCCCAGAGTGTGTGTGTGGTTTCCATGACGCTGCTGTTGGCTAACTGGTTTCACTCTGGTGAAACCTTCTGAGTCACAGCTGCTCCACAACAACAAAGGCAGGAACCTCGGTTTCGTTATGACTGTCAGAGTCCAGCTAGAACTTCACACAAGTGAGGACATTTAGCAGCTAATATTCACTGAAACCTGATTTTAATAAAAAGAATAAGACAAACACCCCCCATGACCCACCTGACAGGTGACAAATAAGCTTCTTTACTTTCTAAAAGAACCAACTTTCATTTGGCAAAAGTGTCTGGTCTTTTTGGGCCGAGCTGACAGGACAGAAGTCAGCCGGGAGCAGGTTGCTCTGGTTTTTATTCCTCTCTAATTCTGAGTCTTTCACTATTTTGGTTTCTCTTTCCCTGAGCAGCTGAAGCTGCTCTCACTCTCAGAGCTGAGCAGCCTGTCCTCCACCATGTCCTCCACCATGTCCTCCACCATGTCCTCCACCATGTCCTGCCGTCTGCCCAGGGTGGCCCCAGGTGCCTCTCTGGGGCCCAGGGTGGCCCTCTGTCAGCTGCTGTGGGGGGGAGCTTCCTACCTTGGGTTTGAGGTTGACAGCAGATCAGCAGAAACCAGTCGAACCAGTGCCAATCCCAGCGTTTCCCGAGCGTGGAGTCCAGGTCTGGAGCAGTCCTGCAGCTCCGCTGTAGACCAGAAGCACGGGGACTGGGAGGACTGGGAGGACTGGGAGGACTGGAGCCGGCGGTCCGGGGGGACGTCTTTGTCCTTGTTGTGGTGGCGGTTGCGCAACCTGTCGTCGGTCAGCTGTTTTCCGCAGCTCGTGAGCTTCTAGCTTGATTTCTTGTCGGTCCAGAACTTTTGGCTTTCTTGTTTCTTTCCGATCCTGAACTCATGAAATCGCGAGTGGATTTCTTCAGCGTGGGAACTAAAAAGCTGTTTTTAAATCTCTGGGACTGAGCGAAGCCGAGTCTTTCTGCTTTCCTGTCCGAACTTGAAGCGGCCGCTGTGCTCTCGCCGTGGGTCCAGTCAGGGTTCCGTCTGCTCCAGAACTTTGGGGAGGACCCACTCGGACCCACTCGCTGTGTTCGCTTCTGTCGTTTCCTGCAGCGATGTCGTCATGTCGGGGGGCGGAGCCACGATGTTGCAACCCTGAGCCGAAACGTCGTCAGATTCCAGTTTGCACATGAGCAAACACCTCCGCGCAGATGGACGGACCTGCACACATGCACGCCCGCGGTGCGTGCTGGATTTGACCATTTTGGACCCTCAAAACAGAAGCGCTGTGCTCTTTTCTCGACTGCTCCCTTCAGGTGTGGTTGACTGGCTCCAACCAGCTGTCCAACGGTGCAAACTGGTTTGTGTTGGAACAGATTTGTTCTGAATTAAAAGTAGAGACAGGAAGCAACAAGATCCACAGAAGAGTGTCAACAGTCCAGAGTTGCAGAAAAGCGTGTAATGAATGTGTTATAAAGGCTTTCCTGCATTTGTACCAACTCCTCTGGGTGTGCTCTTAGAGCGGCAGCACTTTTACACTTTTATTCTTATTGTGCATTTATTCCTGCAAACTCTGCCAGCACCAAAGGACGGGGACTGAATTCATGTTTTTACTGATGAACACATGAATACATCGCTGGGGTTTACAGGCCGCCATTGATGACCTGCAGCTTTTCTGCAGCAGCAAATCTGGGAATGAGATCATTTGCACATTTTCTGAGTTGCCAGTGATGTTCCTGCATCTCCCTTCTGCTTTACTGGGGTGGACCAGGAGGGTGAACCAGGAGGAGGACCAGGAGGGAGGACCAGGAGGGTGGACCAGGAGGGTGAACCAGGAGGAGGACCAGGAGGGAGGACCAGGAGGGTGGACCAGGAGGGTGGACCAGGAGGGTGAATCAGGAGGGAGGACCAGGAGGGTGAATCAGGAGGGTGAATCAGGAGGGTGGACCAGGAGGGTGGACCAGGAGGGTGAATCAGGAGGGAGGACCAGGAGGGTGGACCAGGAGGGTGAATCAGGAGGGTGGACCAGGAGGGTGAATCAGGAGGGTGGACCAGGAGGGTGAATCAGGAGGGTGGACCAGGAGGGTGAATCAGGAGGGTGAATCAGGAGGGTGAACCAGGAGGAGGACCAGGAGGGAGGACCAGGAGGGTGGACCAGGAGGGTGAATCAGGAGGGTGGACCAGGAGGGTGGACCAGGAGGGTGAATCAGGAGGGTGGACCAGGAGGGTGAACCAGGAGGGAGGACCAGGAGGGTGGACCAGGAGGGTGGACCAGGAGGGTGAATCAGGAGGGTGGACCAGGAGGGTGAACCAGGAGGGTGGACCAGGAGGGTGAACCAGGAGGGTAGACCAAGAGGGTGGACCAGGAGGGTGAATCAGGAGGGTGGACCAGGAGGGTGAACCAGGAGGGTGAATCAGGAGGGTGGACCAGGAGGGTGAACCAGGAGGGTGGACCAGGAGGGTGAATCAGGAAGGTGGACCAGGAGGGAGGACCAGGAGGGAGGACCAGGTGGGTGAATCAGGAAGGTGGACCAGGAGGGTGGACCAGGAGGATGAATCAGGAGGGTGGACCAGGAGGGTGAACCAGGAGGGTGAATCAGGAAGCTGGACCAGGAGGGTGAACCAGGAG
>BJFM01001612.1:15834-36022 GCA_016586285.1 Arothron firmamentum
TTTTTTTGCCGTCTGCTGCATTTTATCCTCAATCAGGGTGTAAAAATTCAAAGCGGGTGCTAAGGTCGTTGTGATTGCCTGTTTTTCCCTGTCCTTACCCGTCATCCGTCCTAATTACGATTGTGCAAATACAAAATGGCGAGGGGGAAAAAAAAAACGATATGAGCTTGCGCCTTAGTCAGAGTAGCTAATCTAATCACACAACTTTTGCTGCTAGCGTGGTTAATTCTTTGAATTTGCCACAATTAAATCAACATTTTGAGTGTTAAATGCACATAATCACAAATATGTACTGTCAGACTTTAGACTGAGCTATTTTAATATATAAATGTTATTTATTTTAATTTGACAACAACCCAAGGCAGAAGTAAAATGTAAGAAATAGTTTCCTAGCACAAAAAAAACAAAACACAACACTTTTAAAAGGGAACATCATCATTGCTAAGTGCATCAAAGAACACTGCAGAATTTCTGGAGTACACACTCACTGCTGCCCCCCGCTGATCGAGGTGAAACGCAATGTGGGATACCGAGGCGTCCCGAGCCCACGCAGGTCGCGTCTGACGCATACTTGAGAAAAGAGGCGGAGTGAGCGTGCTTCCTTGGAGCACACTTGGCAGGCTGAGAATTTTGGAATCGCACCAGAATGCAAGGAAGTATGGAAGAAACAGCCAATATTATCATGGGCAGTGGCCTGACCAAAACTAGAGAAATTAATACAAAAAGGGAAAAAAAGAGATAGAATGACTCATCTTTGTCTGTAATAGCCCAGATTTTCAAGGAGGATTTTTACCTTTTCTTCTTTTGCAGTTCAATGACTTTTAATAACATCAGTTACACTTTGGTGCTGCTGTGAACTTTACGCACTCGTATCCCAAGTGTTTAACAATCTAAAGAGGCAGGAATTTTTGATTTACTCTTCCGATTGCACCCTACTCCCCCCGCTTCCCCCCTTTTCCCCCTCCTCTTTTGTGCTTTGTAAATTGCAAATAAACAAGAACCAAAGGATGTGGTTATATACTCGAGTTGCCCAGACTTATCTTGGAAAATGACTCCAGCAACTCTGGCATAAACAAGATTATTTACCGTATTTACATCGGCCGTAACTCTTGGGGCCCCAATGAACCATCTTCCCATCCTGTAGAAGCTGATTCAGAAATTAGTCATGCTAATTACGGTGCTTTATCCAAAAAGAGCACTTCAGTTCCAGCATCCTCATTTATTCACACAGAGGGGAAAAAAAATAGTCCCATTTGCCAAGGTTTCCCCGGCTTATTTCTGATGTGAGGGTTATTCACGATGGTAACTGGAGAATGGGAGCATGTCATCTGTGACAGCATGCCCTTCATGCTCTGGTGGTTTCGTGTTTGTTCTCGGGGAAAAGAGTGAAAGAAAGAATGGTATTTCTTTTTTCTCTTCTAGCCTTCAACCAACCAAGGGGGTGAAAGGTGAGTGTGGTCGCTTCCCTTTGGTAAAACCCTCTAACTTTTAATCTCATTTTGTAATTCTGTTTCAAGGTGAAAGAGTGCAGCCTCGAGTGTTTTCTTTACGTTGGAACATAGTGCAAGACGGCTTCATCTGAGCGATATGGCTTACAAGCTACATCTTTTTAAGATGGCGCGTAAAGGATTAGCCAGAGGTCAGAGATACGGTTAATACAAGAACAGCCGTGATAAGAGCAAATTCCAAATAGCTGGAATGAACTTTTCCCACTCGGCCTGGGCCTGGGATTGGTTATCTACACTTGATCTTCAACCTGGTGTGACTCTCCTATCAATAATCATAATGAATTTCATTATAAGGCCGTCGAACAAACACACACACACACACACACACACACACACACACACACACACACACACACACACACACACACACACACACTTGTTCTTCTGCCTTTGTGAGGACTTTAATGGGCACTACAGTATGTATTATCCAGCCCCTTACACTAACGCTAACAATCCCAAATAACCCCTGACCCTAACCATTACCTTAACCCTAACCTAAAACGAATTCTATCCCACACCATAAAACCAAATCTTAACCCTGAAACAGTCCTTTGAAGTGATGAGGACCAGTCAAAATCCCCTCACTTCCCACAAATGTCCTCCTTTCGCGAGCAGAATGAGGATAGTGGTACTCAACATGTAGCAAGTATGTGAACACAGACACACACACACACACTCAAAGAGGGTAGTGAGCAGCTAGACTGAAAGAGACAAGTGGAAAGGAAAGAATGTCAGAGACAGGAGAAAGCTGCCATTCACTGTCTGTAAATAGCGATGTCCTCTCTCGCCGTCGATGGAAATAAGGACAATTAGGAGTGCTGCCGCACCAATTTTAGAAAAGAGAAAATTTGCGTGGATGTACCATGCACATTTCCATTCTACTTCTTTTTTCAGTGAGTCGTAACCCTTGTGTCCAGTAACCACGGTGACCAAGGAGGCCCTGGGGCTAAGCAACTATCCAGACTGCTATGAGTCAGTGTGTGCAAATGGATGACTCATGATGTTTTGAGGGCTAAAAAAGCCCTTTCGTTAGTATCGCTTGCTTGTGGTCTTTATTTCTCTCTTCGTTTTGCACTTTCTCTCCGGATCTTTCCCTCCAGCGGGGAAAACGTGGTCTTCTTTAGCCATATTTATACTTCTCCTTTTGCGTTACATATTGGGGATTTAAATTTGGGGGACGCTGCAGAGCGATCTGCTAAAATCTCTATGTCTTCCGCTTTATTGGTAGGAAGTTGCACCACCCACGGAGTCATTCTCCTTCTGGTTGCGTTATTTTCATACAGTGACTGTGTTGTTTGGTTATTAAGGAAGTGAACAGTGGACCAATCATTTAGAGCTCATCACTATTATGTTACAACTGGAGAAGTTGCAGGACAAAAAAAAAAGAAAAAGCTTCCCCAAGTTAATTTTTTTTAAAGGATCTTGTGTAAATCAGCAACACTTATTCAAAAGGGCAGCAAGTTTTTTGTGTTTGTTCTAATTTAAATCAATCCTCAGATGTCAACCTCTTGATAAGCTATTGCAGGACAGAGCGCTGGTGTTTACCCCGCCCCCCTCCTCCGTTTTCATCATGTTGGTGCCGCAAAAGTGATTTCCCAAATGGGAAATAATGTCAGACTAAAAATATGAGGTGAACGCTTAATGCAGACTCTTGAGTGCTTTTATTTTGTGAAATAGCGGTTCGATGAATCGACTCTATCTTGTGCGAGTAAATCAAATCTCATTACGCTGGATGGTCATTGTGTAAAAACCCTCAGTGGATGAGGAGAACGTGGCCATGGAATTGTTCGTCTGCTGTGTCTCTAATATGTATTTTTGAGCTAGTAGTGTGTGTGTCCCTACAGGTAAACCTTGAGCAGTACATTATTCTGGCTGAAATGATTACTAATACTGTTATACGATTATTTGCCTTTATGCTGTGTATGTCATGCGAGAGTAATGAAAAGTGATTCTAGGCTAGTTTAGCTTTAACTCCAGATCTCAAAAAGAACTGATTCGCTGTCTCCTCCCCTCGGATTCGAAATAATGAACCTTGGTCTGGCTCCAATGTGACACTAGAGCTATCCCATTAGTGTCATGTTGAACATAAGAAAATGAGTTCTTGACAGTTTTTGGCATTACAGTTAGTGACATTTATCTTTTACAGTAAAATGATATCAGAGACTCTAAACTGCTAATAAACTGCTGGTGTTCCAAGCCATGTTGGCTTGGCTACTTTCAAGGTGTGCTGTAATAGATTTATGCACATCGACATTATAGCTAAAACCCAAACAAGTTTTAAGGAAAAAATGCCCAACCATTAGCAATCATTTTAGGTATGCTGCTATAAGCCAAAGTTTACAAAATCACCCCTCCCTACACTACGTGACAAGAAGGAACTAGAATTTGAACACAAATGCATGAAAAAAGTAGAATCACTCTTTTAAGGAACAAAACTGTAACGAGAAACTACCAACAAAAATTCACTCTCTCCAGGCAAATGACAAAGAAGGGAAAATATTTATAAATTTAAAAAAAAAACAACTTGACAGGATCAAGACGAGGACAAAGGCATGAAGCACAGATCAAAGGGAACCGCAGGCTATATATATATATATACACACCTGAGGTTATAGGGAACAGGTGGAGACAGGCAGCAGGGAAATGGCAAGTTACCTGTCACAAGAGGAGAGCAGGTTTTCAAAATAAAACAGGAAGCCACAAAACATGGACAAAATTAAAAATGTAAAAATGACCAACTTGACCTAAGATTCAGGGCATCTCTATTGTAGTGGTGTCCGAACAAAGCAAAACATCCTATCATCCTTTACGGCTGCAAGCGAGAAGCTCGACATGATGCTAATTATTAATTTATCAACTCCGAATAATGAAGTTTATGCGTTTGGGGCCTACAGAAAGAAAAACACTAAAATGAAATCCGTCCTCAGTGTCAACTATGCCATCCGTTTTTGTCCTTGTGTCTTTACCTCATCTGCTTGGCTGTTTTCCGTATCTCCTGCTCCACTCTCCGAAATTCTAATCCCTCCAGCGCGCCCTCGCTTTCAGCTATTCAAGAAGTACATTCCATTCCTCCCTTCAGCTCTTGTTCTTTAATTCAGGTCTTTTGACCTTCTGTTCTGCGCTCCTCCAACGCGCTACCAAACGGCACCGCCTTGAAGAGCACTCTCGTTTCATTCTGTTTTTTCTCTTTTTTTGTCATTTTCTCCTGTTTCTTCTTTTGTTTACCTCCTGTTGCTGCCTCGCAATTGTGCGCTTTCTGTCTTTTTATCCTGCACAGCTGTTGTGACCTTTCCCCTCTTAACCTCAAGCGAGTGCTCCTCCCGTGTGCACATCCTCTAATTCGTTTCTTTAGCATATGCGTATACAATATAGCTTAATTTCCTAACCTCTGTGACTTTCTCCACCACGCAAACACCATTATCTGGTATGAGGCCCACGTGCACGCCAGCACCTTGTCGCCTCGGCGACGTGACTGCACAGAGGTGACACCGCGTCTGTCATCCTGACAGCTGGCATTTTTCAACCACCCGCTAACTGCAGGACTCGCGGCGAAGACAAAAGACGGACAGGAGGAGGCAGTGAGGAGGAGAAAGAGGGAGAGCGAGGTTAATGTGGCAAGCGAGGATCAGCAGAAAAATAACTCAGATGAAATAAAAATACCGTGATGGATGGACAGTTTTGCTTTCATTTTCTGCCCTTATTACAACCTTGTCAGGGCGGATGAGCGTCTGCATTTGTTTTTATTTTTTTTGTTGTTGTCACTCAGTACCATGATATAAATGCACCGTGCAACATTGAAACACTGGAATAGTCTGTTTTAATTAATTACACCTCAAGGTCACCTGAGTCCACATTTTGAACAGGAAGTGAGGGGTGATCAAAAAGGAGCCCCAAACACATCAGTTACATCCCTTTCACAACAATGTTAGCAGGAAAATGTGTTGTTGTTTGAGACCTCATGATGTATACGATCTCGAAAGAAGCCAAACGAAATGGGGAAAAATAGCAATGCCAGTTATAATATCGCTAGGGCATGAGCAGTCGTCGTTACTGAAATTAGTGGTCTCCTGTTTTACACTGTTTAAAGGATTTGGTTTAAAGCTGTTTCCCTTTTCATTGACCCCATCGTTGACAAACTGGCGGACCTACAGCAGAGACAACTACCAAAACAATGACATTTTCCATCTCTTTTGGGTGTGGTGGAAACATGAACCAATACAAATTACCACATCATTTTTTTGTTTTTTCTTTTTGCACAGGTTCCTTAACTCCTCATTATCAAAACTTTCCAGAAAAATTGACGGAAAAGCGGCTACGGCGACTTTTAATCCTCATGTCGTGACATGTTTTGTCCTCATTTCGGTGGAACAATCTCTTCAAATGCGATAGAGAAACGAGTCCAGACGCTTGACTTGACATGGAGGCCACGCTACACTGTTGTCGCTCCAGAGAAATACCAACGTGAGAGAGTTACTGTAAGAAGATGTGATACAGTGACGAAGAGGCGCATGGTCAGTGCTCCCCTCCCAGGGCGATGTCAGATTCGATAAACATAGCTTCACATTATGGAGGCATAAGGAAAGTAGCCGTGATGCAAGTCATACTTATACTCATACATATACACAAATATGTGTTTGGGAGGATGTCATGCTCATTGTGGGCAAATATTGTTTCTTTTGGTTGAATAATGTAACGTTTCTCAAGAAACTGTTCCTTTTTTAGAGACACCCAAGTGTGTTTTGATGTTAGCCAAGGAGGTAAAAACCATTCCTTTTTGTTTCCTGTCTTTTTCCAGCTGTAATTCTTTTCAAATCTTGGATTACTTTGGTCAGTTTATTTCCTTATTTGTATAGCATCCATCTGAAAGGGGATAGAAAAACAGCCGCTAAATGTTTAAACAATTGAATCGCCGGGTTCACTGATACATCATTTAGTGGAATTAGAAACTGACATTCACAGAGATACAAATGCTTTTTTATTATTATTTTTTTTTTTACAGCATTAAAAATAATGGCTTCATTTAGTGTGTTGTTTAATACTCAATTCTGAGTCAATGACGTGCATAAAATGACTAGCTGAATACATAAAAAGCATTTCGATTCTTCAAAACATATTAACAAACTTTGTTTTTGAAGTCTGCAAATTTTTACAACAAATCGCGTAAGACTTAAAGGCATGCGGACGGTTAGCAGTATGTGGAAGGGCAGGGCAGCCCCCCCCCCCCAACAATGGAAGACTACTGCACGCCTGTTGTCAAGGCTAACTGCTAAATTTTGCCTGCCTCAAAGCACAGGATCGGTACCGAAGCTTTGGTTGCCTGAACATTGCTGTCGTAGTAAATCACACAATCACCCCTGAAAGATCCCGAAGGTCATACTTAGACCAAATCAAATTGGCTGCATGTAGCGAAAGAGAATATTGATATTGATTGATATTAAAACAGCCGGACAAAAAAAAACAACAAAATTTTTAAAAAAGTCTGGCTCCGCATTGTTCCGTCGCATAAGAGAAGGCAATTAGCATCAGATGGAAATGGAACTGGAATCTGAGCATTGAGTGACATTGAGATTTCAATTATTCTTAATTATTAAGCATGACAGAGCCTTCGTATTAATTATGTTATGTAAAGGATCGACAGTTCTATCCTGTTGTTGTAGCAGTTGCTGTCAGACTTAGCCAAAACTGTAGCCGCAACCATCAAATTGCTATGATTTTGGCATTGACTGCAAGTGCTCTTGCTTTTTTGCACCCCAGACCAATTTTAACCACTCAACTTCTTTTTTTTTTTCTTTTCTTTTTTTTTTGGCAGCAACAATGCTTTTTGTGCTCTTGTGCCTTTACGACTTTCCAGAAGGCCTTAATGAGACAGTGCTGTGGTCATGGTGGAGGATCAACGAGCTGCAGCCTGGAGAGAAATTATCCCTCAGTAGCAAATTCCAAATGTGGCTCTTGGGAGGATTTCAACCAATAAATGCTCCTTTTATGATAAGGAGGGGGGGGGGGGGAGATGTAACTGTGGACAGTCTGATCTCTGAGAAGCATTAGTTGGATACACCACTGCTTCTCCTAGCACTTCTCTTGCAAACATAAATGATAATAATTAGCTAATTGAGGATGAGATGCTAAAAAAAAAAAAGACTGGTAATCCACAGAAGCTGCGATATTAGCTGTGTCTATAATATCAGAGATTTCTTTGACATGCTTGGCATGGGAAAGGGGAGGTTCCGTTTACACGGATGCTAACGTCATGCTAACACACACAACTTGTGGTGTAGCAAGCAACTGCTCCAGCACAACTTCAACGGACACTTTGACAAACCACATGTTCAAATTTTAAGCTGGGCCTGTTCCAGCTTTTTCGTTAGCTGTAAAAAAAGTAGTACTACATTGTTTTTTGGTGATTAATACATAATGATTTCGCATTTTTTGGAGTGTTTTGACAAGTCGCGCTGTTGAAGTTGAACCGAGCACGCGCCTGCCCGCGCCAGACTTATTGTCTCGGCAGCAATGCACTCACTTTTCTAATTTTCTCTTCCTCCTCCTGTTTCACTCACCAAATCCTCCAATTACCTCTCTCTTTTTTTCCCTCAATCATTCCCCTATTTAGCATATGAATTGGACCCAGAGCATCTCGGCGCTGTTTGTTTATTATGTTTTCGCACGCAGATGTACGAAAAGTCTTTGGCACTAACGAAGTACATGCGTATTCAATAACCGCCCTGCCTTTTAACATAAGCTGAGAGTTGGTAAATAAGTGTTGTCTTGATGCAATAGTCCTGTATGTGACCTTCAACCATTATTCAACAGCAAACAAGTGCAATTGCAGTCATCATTGTTCGCCACGTCTGTATATTGTCTTCTTATTTTCCCCAGCATTTACTCTGCTTTCCATTTTTTACTCATTATTTAATTATATTATTTACATTCAAATAAGTTGCTAAGCTTGCGTCGGCACTTCGCGTGGCGTTAAAATAATGAAATATTTGCCGATTAGCCATCCTCAAAATGGCTTTTTGCTGCTAGATTGGTGTCCAGGGCAGACAGTCCTGCAACAATAGAAGGCAAACATCCCTGGGTGGGCTCAAACCGCTAACCTTTTAGGTAACAGCCGAATGCGCTGACCTATCTCGATACAGAGCCTGCAGTACCGCTACTCACCATGTTCCTTCAGACAGGGCACTATTCTTGTTTTAATGTGACATTAAAATACTAAATGTCAACCAAGAAAATTAAATCGCAAAGGTAATGTTAGCAGCTAACGTTGATAAGCCAGTTAGCCTATGGTGTGGCAGAGACTGTGACCAAGATGTGGAATGTGATTGAGTGGTCAGTTGCTAAGCTTGCATCGGTACTTTACATAGTGTTAAAATAATGAGATATTTGCCGATTACCATCCTCACGATGGCTTTTTTATGCTAGACTGGTGTCCATAATCCAGCAACAAGAGGAAACAAGCGAAACCTCCGTAGGTGGGCTCAAACCACCAACCTTTAGGTTAATAGCAGAATGTGTTGACCTTTTGCAACAGAGACTGCAGTAGTGCTACTCACCATGTCGCTTCCTGCGCTAGTGTTGGCATCCTGTAGCATTAAAGACCTAAACCGTAAGCCAATAAGATTAAATTGCAAAAGTAACATGGGGAGCTCACATTTTTTTGAACAGTAAGGGAAGGGAAATGTCTCTTGGGTGGAACCACCAACCTTTGTTGTGGAAATGCTCTATCTTGATCTGAACTGACCGGTCGATGGACTGCATCGCATTAAAAGGAGAAGATTACTCCGACGTAGGTTACTACATTAAACAGTGTAGCCCACTGGTGAACTGTCCCCAAAATATGAGCCTGGGTCCTGCTCAAGGATTTTGCCTAGTAAAAGGGAGTTTCTGTTGCCAGTGTTGCTTGCTCAGGAGACAAGTTCTTGGTTTCTGTGAAACATAGGAAACAATGCTGCACAAAGTTTCAACCGCACCTGTGATCCTCACTGCTCCCCGTTTCCTTGTGCTTCTTCAAGTGTGCACATTTCAGGACCCCTCTACCTCTTTGAAATCTTTGCCTTTTGTGCCGACGCCGTAAATCTACCCCATGTCTTGCTGCCATGCTCTGACTTTCAAGGGTGTTTGAGCTGTGAAGCAAAACCCCCGCAACCTCGCTTTGGCAGCGGAGCTCGGCTATTCCTTGTACTGTTTCTCCAGCCTCCTACAAAGATGTTCTTTGTTTCTGTCGATCGCTTGCTCATCATTTTGTAAACTGGTGACAATAAACAGTCATTAACACCTTCTGTGTGTTCCTTTCCAAAAATTCAAAAGGCTAGCCTTCAAAAGGAATGCAATCAGCTGTCATGTTTCGTATCTCTGAGTCGGTAGCCTACGCTATCAATGACAGCAACGGCAGCTTGTCAATCAACAACCGAAACCCCGTGACAGCATTTATAACTTGAAACAACCAAGAAAATTATGTCGTTACCCTGCTCTCTCATATAAATTGCAGACTTGCTCCGTCATGCTCTCTCCCTCAGCTTCTGTTGCTTTTTTCCAAAACAGGGCTGTAAAGCAAGGATTAAAGCAGAGACCAGCCAACCGTGTGGTTAATTTCACACACTGAGGAAAATGTAACGTAAACATTTTTAACCAAGTGTGAACCACCTGCTACTGCACTAGAGCCTGGCCAGTATGACAAATCTATGCAATGACGTAAGCCACAAATAGCCTGTCAAATTTACCCTTATTTTACCCTTTTTTTCCCTTGTGACTCCATGGCATCAGCAGATCCACTTAGGTGATCCTGGTCCCGCTCAAGGTTTCTTCCTGTTAAAAGGAAGATTTTCTGCATATGTGCACGTGTAGAACCAATGTCAACGAACTCTTTTGCTGTCGACAGGATCAGAATAAGGCGACATCCCTGGATGGGTTCAACCCACCATCCTTTTGGTTAACAGCTGAACGCACTAGCCTATTGCCACAGAGACTGACAAAAAGCTAATCACCATCATGCGCTAGTGGTGTGAAAGACCTAAAGTGTTATCCAAGAAGATTAAATTGCAAAAGCAATGAAGGCAGCTCACATTTTTTTTAGAGAGTCTTTACCTCAACTTTTACGACATTAATGACTTCCTGTTTAGCCAATGTTTTCCAGTTAACAGGTCTTGATGCTTTTTAGGTAAACTGACATTTGTTCTTCCTTGTACTTGTCAAGAAAGAAGCCCTTAATTACACTCCTCCTTTTGGTCACTCTGAGGGATTTATCCTGTTTCTGGGGTGAATATCTGCCTTTTCTGCACGTGTTGATTCAACCTCGACCTACGTTGTATTTTATTGAATTAACTTTAATTTCTCATCTTGAAATGAAAACCATTCCAACCTTTAAGGCCTCGCCAGTGGCAGACGCCTCAGGAAAGCAACAGGTCTGAATGTTTGGTGTTTGGAAGAATGTCGGGTGCACAGATCAAAGCCACCGCCGCCAGGAACCATCCATCAGGGTCGGCGCTATCAAAGTCGGCGCTCCAGTCTTGTCTTCCAAGGAACAGTGAGGCGGTGGCACGTCAGGCCCTGGATGAAAAGAGAGTGTTTCATTCACAGCCGTCAAGGAAAAGGTGGAAGCGAGACACGAGGAACAGAAGGAACCAGCCGCAAATCAGACCGCGAACCCCTTGAACCCGAGCGTCTGTTTAATGAGGATCATGGAGCAGGTGTCATCTCAGTGGTGTCATTACACTATTGCAGGATACATCAGTTTTACCTGTATTATTACCTTCCCACTGGATTGAAATTCAATATTTATTTCTTATTATCAGTTTCCAACATGGAACACAAAGGGTTTTGGAGGTTGACCGTGAACATTTCTTTACCACTCTTTACCCTTTATTAGAACTACAGTATTCATATTATCATATGAATGTATTGTTTAAGAGTTCTATCATTTCAAGGAAGAAAAACAATGCTGAATTGTTCACCAACCCATTCTAACAGAAAAAAAAATTCACAACCGCGCAAAGTATGTTTGCATCACCTAGGTTTTCTGACACATGGTGCCCCTGTCTTTTAACCAATGACTAAAATCTTAAGGCAAACAAAGCCTAAGCTACGCGATAGTCCTATTGCGAGCGAGCAGTTTTCCTTGACCAAATCTTGACTGAAAGCAGTTTCACCCTGTCAAAGCAAAAGTAAAAAAAAGATGGAGGCGGGAAATGTGTGCGTTGATAGAGACAAGGAGACAGGAGGTTGTTGGTGAGCCAGGGGTGATTTCACTGTGTGCGTGTGGACGTGTGTGCGAGGTGGATTTATGAGTCATAGACACACGCGAGTGTGCCGCGCTGGCGGTCTCCATCACGGGAGGCCTAATGCGAAGGGACGCGACACGTCAGAACGGGGGGGAGGCGAGTGACACTTACATCCATCCACAGGCCACGATGAGAGAGGGAAAACCCCCGCACAGGCAACCACACGGCTAGCTGTCACCGCCGAGGTCAGCAAACTGGATGCACGCTTTGCCACACGATGTAAAGATTTGCATCAGCCCGGCGGGACACCCCTCCTGCCCCCCTGCTGAGCATTCCAGCTGTGGAACAATGTCACCCCTGCCTTCATAAGAGGAGCTTTTCCCTTTCTCCACGGGCAAACACGTCCACATGACGCGCACGAGCAGGCAGGGGATCTTCCCGTCACGGCCGTGAGGATTTTCACGCAGCCGGGGAAGCGGCTGACAATGTCATTGAAATAAACCCAGCTCCACTAACACGGGCTTTTCTTTTAGAAAATGGACAAAGGGAAGGAAAGGAAACAGACTGCCCCTACCCCGGGAGCATGATGGATCCACTCAGGCTGTTTATTACAGAATGTGTTAAATCTATTCAAGTGCCAAAGAGAGACATGTCCTCTTACACGTCAAGCCGAATCAACCCACTTTCAGAGCGAGCCAGTAGTGAACCAGCCCAGGTTAACCGTTTTTCCCTCAGGGGCATCTAAAAGGTCACTTTTTTTTGTTTTCTTTTTTTTTCAGCCTGGCTGCTCTTCCAATGACTTCTTGACATTTGGTATTTATTACATGTTTTTCATATTTATAATTTACTTTGCTGTTTTTAATGCTGATGGGAGAACAAAAAGTGCTAGAACCTCCAGGTGAGGAATAAATGACAAAACAAAAAATTGCTGGGAAAGTCCAGGAGGTAATGAAAAAAAGGCTTTAGATAAACTAGGAGTACTGGTACAAGACTTTGATCTGGCAACAGCGATGTGAGAGGCCTGATATACTGTCATTAACGGGAGCTGTGCCACAACCAGCCCTGAAAAGAAAAGGCAAAACCAGAAACAAAACAGGAAACAGAACTAACAGACAGTCAACCAAAATAAAAGGATTACAGGAACATGTTACACTGAGCCTACTGATTAACAAAACACCACTGCAAATCAGAGGGAAAACAAAGACACTCAACAGGTAGCGGTATTGTATTAAACCTTGAAAATTTGCCACTGACCAAAACAACTACTGTTATGCGAGGACACCCAAAAACCACGATGTCACTAAAAGCTTACCGCGAGTTTATGCATTTAATGGAAACATATTTGTGCAGCTAGGTTGTTTGGGACTAAAGTTATAATTCTATCTTTTTGGGTTGTTGATTGATTTGCTCGGAATTTCACTCAAGTTGCAGACTTTTCTTTACTTCTGTTGGATTTGTGGTGCGCACTCTCGCTGCAAGTACAGCACTCACTTCCTGTCTCTCTGTATCAGAGACATGGCGGCGCCATCATTTTTCATTTCATCAGCTCCTTCCCCACAACTGTAAACACTCCTTCACCTCGTGTTCCACAGCTGTGATCTCCAGCTTAAATATCCCATGGGAGCTGAAGTCCTACTGATGTGACCATGCCCCGGTCATCTCCCGGGACGTTTTTCTGGAGCAGTGGAGAAGGTCTCTGAGGGATTTTCCTTGGGCGACCAGGCTCGACCTGACCTGGGTCACTGGCTGGGGAAAAGCCTCACAAACCAATACTCTCCAGGGACAACTCGGACGACTGTGTGACTGTTTTTTTTTTTTTTTTTTGTACGCTTGTCAGCTGTTTCCACAAACCCAGAGGATTTTGACACAAACAGCAGAAATATTAGCATGAACATGCATAACATGAAAATACAAAAATCACATGCGATCATTGAGGCGAGAGGGAAGGTAGTCTAGTAGCTGGCTAGTTGATCGTGAGCTAATCCAGTAGCTGGCCAGTAAACCCAGAGCTAGTCCAGTAGCCAGTGGCCTGGGAGCTAGTCCAGTAGTTGGCTAGTGGACCAGGACCTAGTTGAGTAGCTGGCTCGTGGACTGGAAGCAAGAACATAAGCTGGCTGGGAGTCAGAGGGTTTCTAGTTAAAGCCCTGAATGTGGACCAAAAAAACTGAAAAGCAGGCAGGAGTGGTGCTCGGCCCTTGAACAAGTTACTGAAGGCCGGGGATCGAATTCACTCCTCTCACATGGCATTCCTATTCTACCAATCAACTACTCAGTAAAAAAAAGTCCATAGAAATTTTAGTAAAAAACTGTCAAATAGCAACAGTCAAAAGCCTTAAAATCTAAAATCACCATAGTAAATGCATTGAATTACCGTAAATAATGACATAAAACAAAACCAGGTTTTTTTCAGTTGTAATACGCAGAAAACACACATTTTATTCTGTGAAAATAAAAAAAGGTAAAAATTAATGGGAAAAGACCATAAAGTCACAAAAGAGCAATTACCCTAAAAGTAATGGCATTATTCTGTCTGAATTAAATATTTTGCTGGTGTGTTGAGATGTGAATTGACAGTATAAAACTGTTAAACATTCTGACAAATCATACCTTCATTTTTACAACAAGAATATAGAACAAGGCCTCCATATACACCCTTTAAGCTATTGTGATACCCACTCAATCAAAGTGATTAATGGGTGTTGTAATCAATTACATTTTTATGTGAAATTTAAAAAAAAAAAAATAAAGCATGAATCTGTGGTCTGTTCTTTCTGTAGGCCTACAGTCCCTATTTAGTTACCATCCAGGAGTAAATTCAAGAGCTACATCATCATCCTCAGGAAGCTGTTATTCGCGTGGGTAAAACTGGGTAGACACTTTTCAGATACCAAGGCAGAAGCTCCCTGAAGCGTTAGTACAGTTTGGAAATACAGAAAAGGCAAAGTGCCCTACTACGGCAAGAAATGATAAAGATTGTGATTTCCGAGATGATGAAGAAATTAAGCCAGGAATGGCCATTTTTGTTTATAGGAAGTCAATATGACAACGCATTTCCAAGAACTGACTGGCGTGAGTTTGATTGAGTCCTTCCTTGCCAATGTGGACAAAAAAGGGGCACGTCTCTTGAATGTCTTCAAAAGTGTTGATGCACATAAACACAAACAAGTTCTGGATGCTCTTCTCAAGCTTCAAACTAAAAGAGGTCAGTCCACTGGTTGCTCAGAAGCAGGAAGATGGTGCTTCTTTATTGGAAGAGAATTCGTTACATTTCGTTGAGGAGACCGGCCTTGCTGAAGAGGTTCAGATGGAGAGTGTACCACAGCACCCTGCCTTATTGTGTGTGATAAGTAAATTGAACCAAACCTGCAAGCTTTCTCCACCGGTATACTAACACCCACTTTTACTATTGGCTTGGTTACTTTCATGTTAGCTTGTAGCCCACTTTGAGACACTGGCTTACATTTTACCAGATTACAAGTTCTGCCAGCAGTATGATTCTCGTCCTATATTGTAATAAGTACCATTGAATTTCTATCCATGGTTGATATTGAAGCCCTTGTCATTAAAGTAGATTTTCTTTCATGTTTTTTATGCTCAGGGTCCTCCTGCTTTGCCGCTGAGACATTTATGTTGAGCATCAACTAAAAGGTTGTCAACGACCACATCACTTCCTTCACATCTGCCATCTGCCTGATGTTTGGCATCTACCTCTGCTTTAATGTACACTACCCACTGGAACTACGGTCTACACCTCTAGTTTCTTCAAAGGTAAAATTTCTTTCTTTTTATTATATTTGAAAATGCAACACATTTGAAATCCCACCTGAATTGTTCTCTCTCTCTCTCTCTCTTTCTCTCTCTCTCTCCCTCTCTTTAATAAAGATGTTTCTTTTCAATAAATCCAGAGAAATTCACCAAAGTCGAGTGGAAGAAGAAAAAAAAAGTGTTCTCGGTCAATCCCAGAGTCTTCACTCTGATCTCATACTTTGCTGAACATGAATGAATCTTCCACTGACGTTGAGGGATAATATGATGAAAGGTACACTGGATGTTATAGACAGTACAGATACTATGTTAGTAACATTTCTGAAAGTTTAACAAGATGTATAGTTTAACTGAAAAAAATTGTCTGGTGCAGTTTGTACATGCTCAGCTTTACTACGCTGGTTTGATACTTTAAATAAGAAGTAAATTTGCTAGTTCCAGGAATGTATTAGTGTATATATTATTGTATAACTGGAGGTATACAATTAATATACTTAAAGGAGCAGTTCCCTTTAAAGTTAAATTTAGACATTATCTACTCAATGTCATGCAGATGAGAAGTCTAGTGTCCTTTTTTTGATTCATAAAACACTAATGGAGTTACAGAGCAAAACAGCTTTCAGCATTTCTTCCAAAACAACAGAAGTCTATACAGATCAGTGATAAAACATAATAAAAATAATTGTATGTCTTCAAAAAACTATAGACTTCCATCATTTTGGAAAAATCCTGAAAGCTGTTGGTGTTTTGTGGATTTGATTTTTTTTTTTTTTTGGATTGTTAGTGTTTTTGAAGATTTGCTCCCCTGCAGGGATGATTTTATTTTGATAATGTGAAAATTATACACTTTATGTACACTGATATCACTTTATTTGAAACATGCAATTAAATGTCCTGGAAATGTTCTCAAATTTAGCGTAAGGGTTTCTTCGCAAAACGCCACAGTAACAGTTTGTTCAAATAAAGAGATTCTATATTTCAAATTTTAAGGTGGATGGTTTTTTATGGCTGTTTTGGCAACAATTTTAATGTAAAATTTTCAGGTAAACAAGATTTTTAAAAAAAAATGTTAAAAATGTTTTTTTTACTGGTAAAATATCGAAATGAGCAAATTTTTTAACCATAAAATCAACAGTATCAATATGTTCTTTTGTGAATGAATTTTTTTTAATCATAACTAAACAATTATTGTGATGTAAATTTTCAAGTAAAATATACTTTTTAATATGTAAAACCTTTTTTTAAACCATAAAATCTTGAACTAAGTACATTTTATAACTGTAAAATCAGCATCATCAGTACATTTTTTAACCGGAAATGTAGAAAATGTGTTTTTGTGAAAATGTGAATTTTGGCGACCACAGCTACCGGTATTTTACTCTAAAAACAACAATTTTTTTTTGCATTGCAGCATGTAGGAATAATTACTGTAGATGTTGATATCAGACACCATGAGTATGACATCCACCTGATGTTTTTTTCTAGTTTAATTCACTTGTTATCAGAAATTGAACTTCCAGGAGCTGTCGTTTTATTGTTTGTTTTGATTTCCCACGTTGCACATTGCTTCAGCGCCAGTCCGTGTGTCTCAGTTCATCCAGCTGAGTGGAAAAACTCATAATGAATTCATGATGAATCAAACAGATCTTTGTTGATCCTGAGCAAACCGCAGAGGGCTGATGTGTTCTGGTTTTTCCTCTCTGTGTTGCTGTCACTGAGAGGGTGTGCTTTTATTAAAAAGGGAGAAGAAAAGAAGTCTAAATGTCTGTTTGTTACACTGCTGGCCTTCTTGCATTTGGATTATTACCAGATAATTAAACATTAAAAGGTTTCATTGCTCTTTTTCAGCTTACTTCCTTATAAACATAAAAAAGAAAACTATGACACATCCTCACCCTATCTCCGTCTTTGCAGCAGCAATTACACCATATCCTGAATAAGATTAGGGTTCTGTGCTCTCATGCCTAGCCCCTTGAATCCCTTAAGGACAGCGATTCGTCTGACCTGCATGTGACTGTGCTTCCGAGGTTTGCTTCAGGTTCGTGGAATCGCGCTTCACCGCGCGGCTAATTTCCCAGGGCTCTGCACACCGGGCCATTAGCGCTGTGGCTAAACATACGCTCACACAAGTTGAGAGGGAACCATGAGATCTCAGACACACTGAAGGCTTTTTGCCCTGGCTGGTCATGCATGTAGCTGTAGTCCCCAACACATATTTTCCACTAATGGGGGCTATTTCAGCAGGTAGGTTTCTGCTTAAGTGCCAGCTGCGAGCGTAATTAAACAGCCCAGTTTCATGTTTTGAGTAAATTGTAAAAATCTGTTCCAAGAGTGACACAAACATGCTGCTTCATCAGTGCCTTATTTCGCAATTGTGCATTTTTTTTGTTTGTTTGATTTGGCCAGCTGTTTTGGGGTGTTCAGACCCAGCCCAGTCAAGGACCGCAATCCTGTCAGGTTTTCGGTGCTACCAGGTGACCTTTTACCTGCGATCCCACGTTCCTGGGTAAAAGCGCGTTCTGCCTGGTAGGTCAGAAAACTCTCTAGGTCTGGATCAGAACACCCCTAGGGGGCAAATCCAGTCCTTGATGGCCGGATTTCAACCGGGTTTTCTATCTTACTGGCCATCACATGTGGTAACCAAAAGGTTGGTGGTTCGAGCTCAAACAGGGATGTAGCTTCAGATATTCACATAACTTTACCTCAACCAGAGTGGGAACTATACTTTTTTCTATGATCAACATTTCACAGTGGACACTAAAGGTCTCATAAGCGGAAATCTTGCTTTTGGACATGAGGCCGTCACGCTTGAAATGGCATTATAGAGTCACATAATAAATGCATATCAGGTTGATGTCAGTGTTGGTCGAATAATTAAAATGGACTCAAATGGCTTCAGTCTCATCAACCTCAACGTTCATTAGAAAATATCACAATAGAATTTGTGGGTATTTAATATTGTGTGAATAGAGGCTGCGCGCGTCACCATGAAGTGCTCTGAGCCTGACAGTGGGGACAAACACTGCCTCCAAACATATAACCTTTATGCAGTCACAATGGAAACACAGAACGAGTGCCCTCCGCCCAACTCTCAGTCACAGCTGTGTGATAAGCGGCTTTTGACTGTCAACCAGTCCAAGCTTTGCTACTCCCAAACCGCCCAGTTACCACTACAGTTGCCAAAAGGCCAGTTAGAAGACCACGCACGGAAGCTGCTATCGCTCGGTCCACTCGGGTGAGCGGTGACAACCCAGAGACGGCAACAACTCCGGGCGTATTTGGCAACTTAATCCCCTCCCTCCCAGTGCTGGTTAATGATCTTACCGGTAACTCTCTCTGACTCCATCAGAGCAAAACTGAAGCAAGTGGTACAAATCACACATGACTCTCTCCTTTCTTCAGACAACCATTTACCCTGCTGAGCGAGGATGTCCACAGTAAGAGAACCAAGAGTCTTTATTGCCATTGTACAGTTGTACGAAGTACAATAGCACAACCAAATTGGGGCGATGAGATATATTAGTTCTTTTTAATCATCAAGTTGTGATAAGCGTGCCTTTGGTGTAAGCACGTCCGTCCTCGCGCTGCTTTTCCCCGCTGCTGCCGCCGTTTTCTATATTTGAACCGTGGCCTTTTGGCTTAAAGCCATGAGCTTATGGTTAACTGGCTCCACTTAAGGACAGCTGATCCCCTGAGACTCAATTGCCCACATGGGCTCTCTTCCTTCTCCTTCTGACAGGGTAATCCCGTGGAAAGGTGCCTCGGCACCCCCCCGTCCGGAAAGCACCCCTAAAGAGAACTTCCTCTCTCCGGAGCTTTGAACAGGTTCCCCAAGGGTCTTTATTCTCCTATGAGACACAACCGGCAATCCTCTGTGATCCTCAGGATTAGCCGCGAAAACGCTGCACCTAGAAGATCTTTGGCCCAGGCGAGCCAATGTCAGCCAGTTACATACGTAACAACCCGGAATCGTCAATTTCCTGAGGATGGAAGACAGGGATGCGGGGATGGGGCTAACCATGCGTGATCCTCAGCAGGCAGTGATGCATTGTTTTTTTTTCTTTCCATCTGACAGAGGCTGCATTTAAGAACCCTGATTCTGATCGTCACACTCTGTGATGGAATGCACTCGCGTGTATCTCCTTGTTTGAAGAAAATCCCAAAGCTTCAAAATCAATTGTACTTTCTTGTTCAACAGGCATTCCATTTGAAAAACCAAGATAGAAGCTAATTCCCAACCCATTTTCGCTTAAAAAGTAACGGACTTTATTCATAATCCCTCAATTAAATGCCCATATTTCAGAAAATAAATAGGTACGGGGGACGCGGCCAAGCGCCACGGTGAGTGCATGTTTTGGCAGCTTAACCTCAGAGCGCAATTTAGTTGTTTTGTAAGAAGGAAGCTGATTAGCATCACGCCACCCGGCCAGTTTCTCTTTAGGATCGCATTGCGCGAACATCTGCATGTTTAGTTAAGCTCCTCGCGTTCCTAATCGGGGGCTTGCCGGGATCTGTTCCAGGAGTTATTGTGCAGGGGAAGGTCGTAAAAAATACACAGCCACCACATTTTCCCCCCCCTGAACAACTCCCACTTTCCCCGAGCATTGTCAACAAGTTCTCCACTAGCAATTTTAGCACCGCCCTCAATCACATTCAACCACTAATAAAGTCAGCTCTGTTCTGTTTTTCTTGCTTTGTGGT
>BJFM01001612.1:51452-86828 GCA_016586285.1 Arothron firmamentum
CCCCCCCCCGGTGTGGGGAAAGCTGTGGAGCAGAGAGGGAGCTAATGTCACAGACAGTATTAGCAGCAGACTCGCATGTCTGTTTTGACAGTCAGTCGCTGGGTATGTATCACGGATTTCTGCCATTGTTGAGGCCTATCAGGGTGAACTTAGCTAGCTCGTTGATTGATGGGCCTTCTTTCTTGCTAAAGACATTTTCCTCCAGGTGTCCGGCTTAGCCACTATTCACTGACTAGCCCCACACTGCTTCCAGGCTTTGGGGGAGGTGGGTCTCCTCACATACAGGCCAGCGGGGGTCCGCTATCTTTGTTTTCCCTTTGTTTTACCACCTGCCAGTGGATCGTGAGGTACTGTTTGAATAACGTGACTTTGGACCTTCATAGTGGGACGTCTTACTCATTTGGTCTACCGAACCCATGAACGTGACCTCACCCGGCCTTTAATTCCAGCAGAGGAGCCATCATATAAATTCATGCCATGCTTGTTAACCAGGGCTGTACCTTAGGTTGGGCTATGACATTTAAGTCGCCGGTGTAAACACAGACTCAGCCCAGCAGTTATGTCTGGGAGCAATGAGTAAAATATATGAAGTATAATAAAAAATAAATAAATAAAAAGTGATGATGTTACTCATAACAAAGAAAGGTCTACAAATAAAGCAGAATTATTCCCCAAACTGGAATCTGACAACTTTAAATTTTCCACCTGCAATTCATGAGAATTTCCCCGAAAGTCCACGATGCCATTAGCGGAGCTGCACGGTGTATCGAAAACACTCTGGGTATTTCCTGCTTCACAAGCAGGGGGAGCCGCAGAAAAAACGTGCGCAAGATGTGCCCTGGGATGCTACAAATGTCAAAGGTGACGTCCAAGCGCTGTTGCTGCCTCGCACCCTTTATAACCTGCTGGTCACGCTACTCGGCTCCATGGTTAGCAATTGGTACTGCACGCGATTCGCATGATCAACCTATGACTTGTAGATAGTTCATATGTTAAAATGAATCACCTCTTTCTCTCTCTGGGTGAGGAAAGACAAAAAAACAAAAAAATGAATATTGAAATCCAGACTATTAAATATGCCACATCGGTCCAGTGTAAACTCTTACACTCATATTTCATCATGGGAGCCCCACAGAACATGAAACCGTTTTATTTGGAGAAATATTTTAGTTGCATCAATACTGAGTACAATATTAATGTAAAGCCTTTTCATGTTGTGGCCGCCTTTTTTCAGCTTTCAACAACAGTGCTGCAGACTAAATAACCTTGACGTCTTTTTTTTACTTTTTAAGACTTTACATAAAAAAAAAAACGTTTTCTCGTTACACTTTTTTGATAGTTTGTATTGAAATGAATGAGGTGTAGTTTTTCTTAAAAACTGGAAAACCTATAATTAGCAAAATTGATAAACGATCATTTCCACTGGGGGCGCTAGCATCCTGTGTCATTGAATCGCGCTGCAACCTGTGTCTCAAAATTGTTACTGTGACATAACTTTTCATGGAACGCGACCGTCTCTCCTGATTCTTAAGAGCTCCAGGTGGTTCGGAGGTTAACCAGGAGATACTTGCTTTTTACCACATAGCATTTCTATTCGTTCAGAGCAGTTGCGGTAAGACGTTCCACCACTGCTAAAGAATGCTAAAAATCCAGCCTCTCTCTTTTTATTGTTCTCTTTTTACTTCTGTGAAACCGGGAGACGTCGGCATAATAAACCATGAAAATACAGAACGTCTGCTTTGTCCAAGCAAAGCCAGCGGTCTGGTGGCGGCTTACTTCTTGCACAAACGTGAGGGTAAGTAGTGCTGAAAGGACAGCCACGTGGTTGAGTCATTGCAGTGGACAGTTCCTTCCCTCGGCCTACGCTGCCTCTACTCTTCTGTTTCCAAACCAAGGGATTGTTTTGAAAGGGAGGAAGAAGGGTTTTCAGAACCTCGGCTAGCTCCTTTTCCTAGGCTTTGGCAGAGGAGCTGTCCTTTCAGAACCACACCCTGGACAGCTCCCTGCAGAAGAAGAGCTGGTCTTAATCTTTAAAAAAGATTAGAGGTGTGTATGTGTGGGTTTAAAGGAGGAGTTTAAGCTCCCATCTTCATCCCCTGCCCCAGCCTACTTGGGCTCTCACGTCGTTTGTCTTTGTGTCGAATTTTACTGACTGAAAGGCGGTCCTCGACAAAAGGCGGTCCGCCAAAGGACCTGGTTTCCTGGGCTGGACTAGTGGTTCCTCAAGCTGCTGTTTTTAATAATTATTGACTTTGGAAGCGCTTGTGGCCCTCATGGGGGGAAGTCTGTGATGATTACTGTCTGAGTTATAGCACTCGGTTTCCTCGGTGATGGGTTGGCTTTCTTCCGCTCCTTTTTCACTCAAACTCCAACCAACTTTCCTCAACGTTTCCACATTTAATACGTGCTACATAAGACTGTGGTTTGAATGGAAATTATGAAACAAGCTCAGAAGCAACACCGATTTGCACATTAATGCTTACGGGCAGTGTATGTTTATGCACGTAAGGAAGGCTAACCTTTAACATGCCAATTGTGGCAGCTGATAGCACCTTCCCCTCTCGCAGATGGCCCAGACGGCCTCCACCGACAGAGCAAGACAGATCGTTCAATATGCAACTTACATCCTAATATATACCTTATTATTCCCTCCCGAGCAGGTCGGGTGTGCCCTTTGACCCTTGCAAGGACAAAACTGAAAAGCTAATTTGTGCTATCCGACTCACTCTTAGCCATGGTAAAATAATCGTAACCATCGATTTCTGTTCCCAAACTCAGCCGACGTATTAAGCTATAATTTACAATAAAATAGGCTAGCAACAACAACAATAAAAAATCCCTGTGTGTTTTCTTTCTTTTTGTTTTTTCCGACACATCACTTCAGGCGGCAGGATACGCTCATTATAGGGCTAAGTGGCGTTATTCAGCCCAAGGCAAAGCAATGTTTTCATTTTCTTAATTGAAGTTCAGTTCAGTTCACTTTATTTTATACAGCACCTTTTATAATAAAAATTGTCTCTAGGTGCTTTACAGAGGCATAAACCCAAAGCCTGAACCCCCAGGTAACCACAGAGACAAGGAAAATCTCCCTATTAGCAGGAAGAAACCTTGAGCAGGACCAGGCTTACAAGGGGGAACCATCCTGTTAAAAGCCAGCTAGGTAAAAGTGGAGAAAAAAATGGAGACAGGACAGAGAGAATAAAAGAGAGAGAGAGAGAGAGAGAGAGAGAGAGAGAGAGAGAGAGAGAGAGAGAAATTAAAGCACTAACTGAAGTGTACCCAGTGTTACTGCCGGGAGGGAGATCGCTCCCAGGGTTTGTTTTGGTTTACAAACCTGCAGATGAACAAGATGTTGTACCGATTCAGAACTTCCCGCTCGCATGTTGCTTCACCTGATGCTTTGTGTCCTCTCTCCGTCATGTCATGTTAATCTTTACGGAATTACCTAAAGCTTAACGCGCATCCAAAAAGGGCTGCCCCACGGCCAGACGGGCATGCGAAAACATCGCCGAGTACTTGGGCAAAGGAGAAAATAAAGGATCGTGAATTTGGGTTAAGGTGAAAGAAGTGATAGCAATAAGAAGAAAAATGAAGTGGAAAACAAAATAATGGGGTAATTTTTTGGTGGAGGGGAGGAGAGGTGATTTGAGAAGACATTAAAAAGATGGTGGGGAGGAAAAGAGCGGTGGGGGTGGGAATGTTTTTACTAAACACAGTCAGAGTCTGTGAGGCCAAAAGAAAAGGACGGCGCGAGTGCAGACAGCAACCTACTGTTTGACTTTGATTCACCTTGGCTGGCGGATGGCCGGAGAGGAGGGTTATCTCTTTTTCTCAGCCCACCCCCTGCTGTTTGAAGGAATTCATTAAGGCCCTGGGAACTTATTAAAGGAGATTGACAAAAGACTGGGCAGCTGCACAGTTCGTTTTCCAAGTTACTTCCTGGAGAAATGCATTATCGGGCATTTAGTCAGTCGAATTTCAAATGATGACCTTTTGTTATGGGGTGGCTGAGATCTGTCCTGTCTGTTGCATTGGCAGTCCTGTCGACGCTCAAGTCCAGCACAGTTAAAGGAAGGCCCCCTTGGGTAGTCAAGATGCCCGCGTGGATCGAGGCTTGCTTTTTTTCCCACTCCGTCCGGATGTCTCGTCTTGCTATCAAACCATCACATCCTTCTTTTCTGTGCTCCAAAGAGGAAGCCTGGGAAGCATCTGCAGAGAGATAGCACGGTGAGCTGCAGGGGTGGGTGGGGGCAGCCGTTGGGATGGATGGGGGGGGGGGGAATGCAGTATCATCCATTCTTATTAGATGCGACGGGGGCCGGCAGGGGAGGGATACAGGAGACAATAAGTCAAAAATGCCGAGAGGTGATTCCAAGTCCACCCATCTAATATGTACTTGACTTTTTTTTTTTTAAAGTAGTTTGCTTTAAAATTAATTGGGGGGTTTTTCAGCTACCGTCAAGTCGATTTATGCTTAAAATGTATTGGGAATACGAAATACAGATTGTTTTTCCATCAGGATTGATTCATTACATCTGATAACCAGAGATGACCACCTTTGGCCACATGAGGGAGACCTACCAGAAGTGTTGGGTCCAAATGGTTCCAAAGGCTGCTACGTATTTCGTTGAACTTCTCAGCATTTGGGTCGAAATGGTATCAAATCTTAACATAATCTTTGCTCCCAGAGGGAACAACAATGTTGACACACCATTGAGTGGTTAAAAGGTAACCAACCTGAAGACTGAATTTTTAAAAAAAAAAATGAATAAAAGGCTTTTCTGCACACTCACTAAAGGGCATGATCAAGAAAACCATAGATCTGAATTGCGCTATAAAACTTGAAAGGTGGTAAACATTCATAATATATAACAGATATTGAAACATTGCAGTTAAATAGCCGTCTTGTGATATCAGCAGCATAGTATTACTATTAAAGGTCTGTTGTGAGTTTTTAAGGCCTTTTCCCCCACCGCAGTTGAGGCTAAATTGCTTTATAATGCTGCCCTTGAGAAGTTAAAATAAAGAAAACCAGAACAGTATAGTGGCGGCGCAGTATGCTAAAGACATTAACGATTAATTAAAATAATTGTTTATGCATTATTTATTGGTTCTATGACTCCACTCTGATGCGAAGATGAGGATAACAGGAAAAGGAGGATCGGAGCACTGATAAAGAAGACTGAACCAACTTTGACTTTCCGTGAACGTCTTTTTGGGCATTCAAATGAGATTTGAGCCATTTAAATAAAATGTCATAATGACACACACCCCCACCCCTGCTTTTCTAAGGTACAGCTAAGTCATTGTTTCCTCTTCTCTTTTTTTTTCAGTCTGACATGCATTTTCTCCCCCACCGAGCATGTTTTGACACTATCTTGCTTCTGAGGTGAAATTTTGACTCGGGTGCTCCGATTTAGCCCAATACATCAGGCTCCCTCCTTATCTTGATGCGGTTTAGTTATTAGCTGTGTTAGCATCCAAATTACACAAATATAAATTACTCCTAACAACACGTTTGGGCGTGATGTCTGCGGGAGCAGGTGCTAGCAGGTGCTGCTAGCCATCTGACGGCGACCCGTTTATTGAGCACGATGGGATTTTCTTTCCTGCCATCGAGGGAACGGCACAAGATTAATGTGCAATATAACCAGGTCCAAGCAAACTGAACGCGCTTTGCAAAAAACAAAAAACAAAAAAAAAACAAAAACTGCTTCTTTTTTTGGGATGCGTCAGAGTTTGGCTGTGTTGGTTTGGCTCACCACGGATGTGTTTATGCGATCTGTGGTGAGTCATTACGGCTGCCTGCTGCTGCTGCCACTGGTCGCGCCACGTCCCTCCATGTGTGGCACTCACAGGAACATTCATCAAGATGCCTAATGGCCGAAAACAGGGACCAGGCCACGTTTTCTACCCTTCTGGGACATGGTTCCAGCCAACATTTTAGCATTCATTGCACAGAATCAGAAACAGGCTAATTAGAAAGGAGCAAGTCCTTATTTTTTACATGCTGGTGGATTATTTAGATTTAAATTTGCTGAAGCCACCTACAACATTCTAGTTGCAGGGACTCACTGAAGCAATGCGCTTGTGTCTTTTTCTCAACATAAGGACGTGTTTCTGTGTTGGTTGTCCTTTAGAGGGATATTGAGTATAGTCATCCCACCGCTCTAAGCTAGGAACTTCACTATTTAGCATTTACAACCTGAGAAAAGGTTCCAAATCCTGAAGGTCAGTGAGTTGATTAATTGGTCTTAGTGGCCTCAAAGTCACCCACTGAACTGTGTTTTTGTGATTGAAGTAAACAAGGCCAGTCAAAACAGACACCACGAGGGAGTTAAATAAATAAAATATAATTATCTGATCAGAAATGATGCAGCTAATTCAAACAGACATTCAGCAATGTCAATGCTGACGGGTTTAAGGGGCTCTGATTATAATGTGACTGTGGTCTTTTTTGATTTAAAAAAAAAAAGCTTTATTTGGTAGAAAATGGGACCAAAATAGGAACAATTTATAAGCAAAAGGAAACTAACAGGAATCAGTATGAGCTAACTCAGCTTCAGCACATAGACGACGTCTTGGAAATGAGCGAGGAACAAAACACTCGCAGTGGGGAAGTGCGAAAGTAATGGGGAACAGGTGGAAAGCTGAAATGGACGGAAACGCACAGAACCACCCGAGACAAACGGTGTTGATTATGTGAAAAACTGACCTGAGAAGTGTGGACTATAACACAATTTTTGAACCCCCACCAGGTATAAAGAAAGACGGTTTTATTATGGGGACGTCAACTAAATGAGCGACTGCTGGGAAACGCCAGTTTGCAGAGGAAATGGATAAGACGGCGTCATAGCGAACTGACTTCCCGAGCAGTGGCACCAACTGTCAGATTACAGCTAGGGGACGGCGATGCCAAAAAACCCGAGAGGAGATGCCTGAACTTTTCACCGCTCACACGCGTCCCGTAGCCACTTTTTTTTCTTTTAAAAGGCATTAGCTGTCACTCCGCATGAACTCGGGCAATGCAGCTCTCCCGTCATTTATGCTTGGCATAGCTCTCCTGTGACGCTGGCTAGCTCTTCGCTGTAGTGGGAAGTAGCACAGTTGCCTCGGGTGGCTCCGCGTTTAATGTTGTGTGTTTTTTTTCCCCCAGCAGAAGTCCTCAGGCAAATCTGGCATTCATGAAATAATATGTTTGTATTTTTTTTTTACCTAGCTTGCTGCTCTTTCTCTTTCTTTTATCATGAAATTTGTAACATTTGTCATCGATGTTACATGTCGTAACCTTTTGTTATGGGGTGGCTGAGAACGTAATTTGCTTATCGTATCATAGCTAAATCATGCCAGAGCTCAAAAATCCTATAATTCTTCTGTCCCTGGACACCTCAAGACAAAAACTAATGACATCATTGAAGCTTATTGAGTTTTTCTTGTTTTGTTTTTTTTTCATTTTCAGGACAAGAACTTGTAACTGGTTTGCTAAGCATATAGCTACTGATGAGGCCTTAAATACATGAGTTCCAAACTATTCAAGGGTTTCAATGGTTAAATTTTTTTTATTGAATGTTAAAGGAAACAGTGAGCCAGTGAAGAGGTGTAACTTCCTGTTAAAGGACAAGCTAATGCATTTTGGGCTAACTATAAGCATGCCACAAAAAATTAAAAAAAAAAATCCACAAACAAAAACAAAAAAACCTACCATCATTTTTTACTGTGTTCATCAGATGTCAGTGGTGTTTGCCGCATTTCAAAAAACATTTGATCCATTGATTTCTATGAGTCTTTTCTACAATTGGATTGTGTTTGTGAAAAATACTTAAGAAATCATATTTGCTCATAGCATTTATCCAACACCCTTTTTTTCGTCAAGCTCCATTTAACCTCGAAGCTCCATGTTTCATTATATCCTCAAACAGAAAGTGTCAACAGTCAGGGCCAGTGCGCTCAGCTGAGCTGCGCCTAGATAAAACTTTCAGTTTTTTCTGTCCATCTGTCTTTCCGACAATGAAACGATTACAGCGACATAGCCTTCGAGCTGATGGATGGTGAAAAAAAAAAACACACTCCCAGAAGTATCGATCCGATCATCTTGCTGCTGACATCGACGTTGTTTACCGAGCCCAGTAGGGATAAAGAATGTCGTGGTGTTCCGAGAGAAATTTAAAAATTTAAAGTGAGATGCTTTTATGTGCACAGCGGTAAACTCGATCACTTTCTCTTCAGTAATGTGGTAGTTATACCTGCGCGAGTCAAGCCGTCTATTACATGTCAGAGTCACAAGAGGGACAATGATTAGAAACAAGCTTTGATCCCATTGGCAGAAGTTTTTTTCTAAAAACACAGGTTATCTTGGCGACAAGTGTGTTTAGTTCCCACTCCGACCACTAGCTGGCGACAAAATACCTCCCTTTCCTACTTGGATTGGGACGTGCATTAAGCCACCTACAGACTACACGACCTTTTTGAGTTGGCGAGTTGCTGGGCCATTCACACTACGCAACTAGAGAGCGTAGTGTGGATGGGAGGAGCATTGTGTTCACACTAGAATTGTTCGCACTATGCGATTCTCTCCGTCAGGAGGCATGACCGACTGCGCTGCCAGTTTCTAAACAAGGACTGACACAGGAAGTACGTGGCTGCAGCCTGTTGTTCTTTATGAAATGTGTATTGTTGGTCCTGGATTTTGGAAAAATAAATTTCCCCTTTCGGACTTATGGTCCGAAAAACACGTTATGACTTTTTTCAAGCACACCTTTATTAAAACTACAAAACAACTGTGCAGCTTGCCTGCGACTCCACGCGGCGTCGCCAGGGTCATTACTCAAGTCTTCGATGTACTTAAGCTTTGTCGCCAAGTGGATTAGTGACTCACCCCGATTTGGGTGAGGGCAATTACCTGACAATATCTAGAAGCAGTTAACAATTTAAAGTGTTCCATAAAACACTCTGCTGTCACAAGTTTTATATATATATATATATATATATATATATGAGTACATTACTATAGTGCAGTGTACTGTGCAGTTTACTCACATTGTCCTTGACCAGTCTCGCACTCAACGTACTTCCACACATCTACACCGAATCCTCAAACGCGTTCTTACTAAGCAAGCATTCAAGGCAGCACACATCACTGGGCAAGGCAGAATCTCACAACTTTGAGAAAGGTCTTTGTTTTCGGAACCGGCTCTCTTGCACCCTCTTCGACATAAAAGAATGGAACAGGAGATGAATTCTACAAAGGCAGGTTGTCCTCGCTTTCTTTTCCTCAAAAGGCAATATTCAGAGATTGACTTTGGATCCTCGGCTCCTACGAAAGCACCTGGGACTTGTGCACGTTCTTGCGTGGAAGAGAGCCAGAATTAGCCACTTATACTCAAACAAATAATAAATATTTTTCAAGATCTCTTCCCCCCTCACCCCACTGCCCACACAGAGACGTTCCCTAGGGTGGCACCGACAGGAAGAAGTGCTGCTTCAAGCCCTCCTCAAGAAAACAACAACAACAAAGAGGAACAGGAAGCGAAGAGCTAACATTTGCCTTGTGGAGAGCTGGTGACCTGTCCAGGGTAAAGGAAAGAAAATGGGGTTAGGGATTAGGGGGGTCAGGGCTGGGCCTTGGGGTTAGAGCAAAACAGATGGATAGATGTTTATGTTTCTCTTCTATGTTTCTCTGTTTTAAATTGGTATTCATTTTGGTATTCTTCAATTTCCTCACATTTCCTCTCTCAGATTTATCCCCTGCAACCTCTAATATCCTAAGTGTCCACAAGGAGAGTATTCTGAACCAAGTATCGATCCATGGGTTGCCCTACTAAAGGATCCTTTTTCACGAGAAGATCAGGACTTTCCTTCATATTTATGAACTCCTACCCTCAGTAGCTGTCAAACACTTCCTGTGTCCCTCCAACCTAACATGTTCCACATCAGCGATACCCTGTATGTTTCAAAACAGTTGTCGGTAAAGGGTTGATGGCGTTCATGTGACCATTTGCACAAGAAGTTCTGTCTCATACGATCTGTTGAGTACAGATGTAGGACGTCCAGTACGTTCCTGAAGTTCAATGATAGAATGGCTGTGCATGAGCCATTAGCCATGGGCCATCTGCCATGTGCCACTAATGTGTCCTGTAGAAAATAGCGGCAATCTCTTCAGCAGGAAAAATAGCTGTGATGTGATGCTCAAAAGATGTCAGTTTTGAAAGCTGGTTTTTAAGAAACCACTGTGATGTGTCCATATTTTACACCATAAGTCAAATCTTCAGCAGATTGTACAAATTTAAGAAAATGCAAAGCTAAAGTGAACAGTAGTCTGCTTTGTGATGCTTTCAATGGCTTTTTTTTTTTTTTTTTTTAAAAAAGGAAATTTGATGCTTCTTTGATAAAATTCATTTGTTGTTATTGAGTTCATTTTAGGCGCCCTGGTTGTAATTGGAAAATCTCTAATTGCAGGGGTTTTCCTGCCTGTTAGCTAAACAGTTAATGCTGCTTTCCATTTGCCCCGGAAATTGCAAGTCGGAGCTGGGAATGACACAGCTGAGTTGTCAGCATTCTGCTTCCAAAGTAGCTCAGATAGTTACTTAGCCCCGGTTAGCACAGCCTGCCTTGTAATTTGCTCATTCCACTTAAAAAAAAGTAAATGATGCAAACAAGGCAGACGTACACAACTGATTGAGCGTGACATACATTTGTCAGAAGTGCTATGCAAATGAACAGAATATGACTATTGTCCACACGGAGGCAGCCATCTTTTAAAGCCAACTTGGGGGTTATGAGGATTCTCTGACTTTTCGAGTGAGAAATCTGACCCGGGGGGCGGTCTTCCATTCCGTTAGCACCGAGCAACAGTCAAGGAAACCCATCTACCATCTACCAGAACTCTTACCCGAAAAAGTGCGTGAAGCCCACGAGTTCTACCGGCCTTAGCAGTCAGATAGAGCCACGCTAACATCGCTGCTTTGTTTTTTTTTTTTTGTGGTGAAATTTTCACTGGGGAAAGATGAATCTGTGTGATGTACAGTCACTTTAAAACCAGCTTTCATATCCATTACTGTGGCCTTGAATTGGTTACACTGTGTTCTGCCAGAGATCGTCGGGAAAAAAATAAAAAAATGTAAGAAGTTAAAATTGCCCGTTACGGAGTGTGACTGTAATTGAAGCGGACTTTACTTTGAGGATTCAGAGCTGACTCTGACCAGACATGGGTGTCACTTTTTTTCCGAGACAAGCGTGGGGAAAGAAAGGTCTCCTTTTTTATTCCCTGCGTCACGACCATATAAACCTCTCCACATTAACGACCTGATTAGGCCACCTCTGTCTTGTTTTTATCTACTTACTCGTTATTAGCTAATAGGCTTAACGCTCTCAGGGGCTGCACATACACTGGATCATCACTCCAGCCAATGCTTCCTCAGCCTCCATCTCACCTTCTAGGCTATCCTCATCCTCCTTTAGTCCCATGCCTTGTTGCAATCTGCATCATGCAAAAACAAACAAACAAACAAAAAAACCCCTAAATGCTTATTTTGTCTGCTTTCGCTTGAATTGCTAGCGGCAACGCGCAACAAAATGCAATAGATAAATGTTTTTAGACAGTCAGGATGCACACATTCATAACAATTACAATTATACTCACACGTTATTACTTTAATTTGTTTTTAACCCCCTTCTTTGGAGGCTTCACCTTTCTTTTCTTTTGTTTCCTCATCTTGAAAAATGGTGAACTGTTTTTGAGAGGACACCGAACGGGAATAACTGAACAGCTTCTTTAGAGTAAATAGAGGAATGTTGGTGCAGGAGAGAAAAGCGCGTTGTAAAAGACTGTCGGTTAACAGCCTGCGGTTGTTGGGCTAGCTCTGCTAGCTAGGCTTCCTTGGGACTCTTCCTTCTTAAAAACGTCGATTCAAGCTCTACCTAGCCACAACTAAGTTTGAGGCACACAGCAGCTTGATGAGAACTGATCATACTTTATTATAAGGCTTTTAAAGGCATATTTTTTCAGCCCCCCAGTGCCTCCCAGGAGCTGATACTTAGAAAACCACTGCATCAAATAACGGTGATTTTTTAATCGCCATAGAACTGTGGCCGGACCCCATGAGCAAAGGCCCTGCCACCAAGTGCTCGCCATCGTGCCTCGCCCCCAGGCCTGGCTACAGAAGGGTGCCCTGGTGACCCGTGTCCAGGCAAGGGAATCTGAAGCTCATTTACATTACTCTTTACAAGGGGTGTTTTGGGATACACTTTGTCTGGTTTCTCCAATTGGACCTATTTGCCCTACCAGGGGCATAAAGCCCCAGACAACTGAGCTCCTAGGATAATTGGGACGTACAAACCCCTCCACCATGATAAAGTGGAAGCCAAGGAGGAGAATTCTCAGCATTGTTTGTATATTTGTTTGTCTCTCTCTTTTATTCTCTCTGTCCTACCTCCCTCTTCTTCTCCTCCTTTGTCCAGCTGGCTTTCAGCAGGACGGTTCCTCCTAAGCCAAGTCCTGCTCAAGGTTTCTTCTTCTGTTAAAAGGGAGTTTTTCCTTTCTACTGTGCTTACCAGGGGGTTCAGACTCTGGGTTTTTACCTCTGTAAAGTACCTAGAGACAATTTTATTGTAAAAGGCGCCATATAAAATAAACTGAACTGAACTGAACTGTAGATTGACATTTTTGTGTCTTGTGAAAATTAATAAGTTGTATTTTTAAACCGCTGTGATTAGCACCTCTGCTTTGCGCTTGCTGAACAGCTATGAGCCATTGAATGGAAATGATTGCTGTGGTGCGCAGCATTTTGAAATGAGCCCTTTCGGGGAATTATGATTAATCACCTGCTGACTGACCGATCATGCGTCTTTATCATTCTAATTGGCTCTTTGTTTCCTAAGCTTAATAAAACACCTGAGAAAAGAAATGTCGGAAAACACGAAAAGATTTGTGAGAGCAGCGCCCCTTCGGGTGAAATAGACATCTAATCAGAAAATGGACCCGACACTGCTTTTGGAAAGATACCAACAGACCTGTTGTTATGGGCCTCAGACTGGTTTAGCATTAGCATGGATTATAACATCGCTTGTTTCTGTTTAGCTTGCTGAGGTAGCTTTATTTTTGCCTCTGTGTTCACTCTTTTACACTCAGAAATATACTGAATGCTGCTGGGGAAAGCTAATACTGGATACGCTAGGCTAGTCCCCACTGGTTCCGTTAGCCTGACAATCTGGAAGTGTGACGCGTTTAAGTACAGTACAGTTACAATCACACTGGCCAAACAATCCGGACCTTTGGCAAAAAGCGTGCTTGGGCCTGTTATGATTGCCGGGTGTAGTCGTGCCCTGATAAGGACCTAAACATTGTACGTAGCAGAAGGGAAAAGCAGAGGTTGTGTTGAATTAGCTAGCAGTCATATCAACAGCTAATAGGAACCAGAAGGAGTCAATGTTACGGCAGCAGCAGAAACAAACAAATAGGAAGTAACGCGTGTCTTAATATAAATAATTGCCCAGCAAAAAGAAGTAGCCCCCCCCTCTGGATTAAACGAAGGCAGCTGAACTGCGTAGCGGCAAAGAGAAATCCCAGGAAGAAAATGTCAAGAGGTTTTTTGTTTTCCGTTCCCTCAGAGACGCTGATCATAGACTGTGTGGCTGTTGCGGGATCAAAGGCTTTGTCAGTCAAGACCCCCTCGACTCCTGTCTCCACGGAGCTCACTGCAGGTATTCTGGAAAGCCTAGGTGAGGAATAATTCATGACCCGGAGAGGCTGACCCCTGGAATGCTCATTCTAACTGGACTGAAAAGCAGCTGCTATGTTCAGTCTCTTAGCATTTTGGGCGCTAGTCGATTCAAGCGCCTTAGTCTGCTTTTCCCAAAAGAAAAAAAAGAACAGTGTCACATTATGTGTTTGCTCGTTGCAGAAACGGAATGTTTTGCATGAATCTGGGTGGGCACGTGGGCCGACGTCTTTGGCAAGAGATGAATTCGCTCTCGCCACACACGAACGAGCAAATATTTTTAGTGCTTCCGTCATACGTCTGTGAACTAAGCTGTGAAATCACATTCTTCTCAACCTCGACAAGAACGTATGGTTCGGTCTAGCTGTAAGACAGTATTAAGGCGCCTAAACGGGCTTCTGCGTGTACTTTTGTGCGTGGCTTATTAGGTTTTTCATGAGCTAGAATTAGAATTTTAATGCCCACAGTACTCAAATGCCCACATTATTGTACTTTTTTGTCATTAGGCAATTTTATTTTGAAAAACCTAAACAGCGAAGACGATAATTGCGAGTGGCTCGAGAGAGAGGCGAAATGGACATCGCTCCAGAGTAGACGATTTGCCTGAAGAGAGAAGCTAGCAGAACGCTATCTCTCTTTTTTCCTTCCATCATTTCTCTGCCACATTCGGCAATCCAATTATAGTGTTTTCTAAGATGCTCGGGCTGATATCATTTGTTCGCAATTGTGTTTTAACATACCCGAAGACAAATTCATTAAAACCATTTATGACACAAAGGATTTTCGGATTCAGAGGAAATGCGGGAGGGTTGTGCCAGACAAGACGGGTGGAGGATCAGGGAAGGTACAAGCACCGGTAATGAAAAGGTTTCAGACGTCACCGTTGGACACTCGGGATTTGTGTCCTTAAATTGCAACCTTTCCTTTTTTTTTTCCTTTTTTTTATTGGTGGAGAATGAAAAATCGACCGTGAACCGAAAGGCCTCTGCCACAGCTGGTCCGTTTCTACTTTTGTTAAGGGATTACGGGATTATGCGGCAATTTATGTTGGAGCAGAGGAATACCTGCGTCCTCTTCGGATACTTATCAGCGGTTTTGATTTGGGCTAAGTTTCAAAACAACCGGAGATTAAATTGGAAAGATGAAAGTGGGTCATTGCAAGTGTGTAGGGGAAATCTGGGAGTGAGGAGGGCATAAATCTCCCTGACAGTCATTAATCAACGTTTTGAGTGCGCCCTCAAAGGTGCATCTAAAGCAGTGCTTTGCATTTAGATGTTGCCACACTTTATCAATAAATTTGTTAACGTGCGGGTGGGTGACGCTCGCTCCAAATTTGCAAGCCGTTGCATCCAGACTCTCGCTTTGACTTACGAAATCACCAACGGAGAGTCGACCACAAACTGGCCCCGTTGACAAAGAGTTACACACAACCCACCACAGTTGGTCCCACATCCTGCAAACAATCAAACGAGGATGTCCTGTCAGTTTAATTCATCTGTCAAATAGTGTTCTGGGTATTCAGAAGAATTGCGGTGAATTTTTTCGAGTTGGCCATGTTAAAGGAAGTTTCTGTAGTCTCTGTGCTACTTTATTTGGCTACATGCTTAGTGATAGTGATGTTTTGATTATTTTCACACAATGGACACATTCGTGACACTCTGAGGGAGTACCGATATACCGTACAGAGGAGTGTTTTGTGGAGTGCCCATGTCCAGCACCCCCCCACCTTCAGTCCTTCAACGGTCAGGGTGTTGGGCCTGCTATTGGCGTGATGAGGGGGGAAAAGGGGGGTCTTTAAGTGAGAAAATACAAAGACTATGCAAAGAGAGATAAAAGTAGGGTTGGACAAGGAATGAGTGCCTGCAGAAGGAATAACATCAGCTCTCTGCAAGTGCCTAACGACTGTCTCCTTAAGGTGTGGAAGTGGAGAAGTGACCAAACATCTTCAGGGTGGGGTGGCGGGGGGGGCAGCACCACTGGATTCCATCAGTTGAAGAGTTCTCCAGGAGAGCTGGGGGCACTTAAAAAAAGTCACTTGGTTTGATATCAGCAGTGCTTTTCAAGGCCACAAAAGCCGATTTTGTGTGAGGAGTTTGTACAGGTGGATATTAGCCTGACACCCCCTCTGAGCCCGTGCCGTCGTAGTTCCAACTTAAAGAACCCAGCCATGCACCGCTCCTGACCCCCGTGCTGGTTTGCACCGTACTCGTCGGGGCATCGGTAAGCCTACCTCTGTCACGACGCGTCGCTATCTTTACCTCAACAGATGCACCATGATTTTACTTGGATGAAGTCTGAGCATACAATTTTCTGTCTGTCCGTTTGCCCGCCAGGAACGTAACCTTTGCTGTTATTGGCCGATGGCTGATGGCTCCTGGCATCCTCCCTGTTTTTAATTAAAGCTGTAATTGCTGATCAGGCTCTTCCATCACTAAATGGAAGCTTTTCCCTCAACCTGCTGGCTGCCCACTGTTTAATTAACCACAGCTACTCTCGTGGTGGCACAGATGGCGAGAACATGAGCAACATGTATCATCACATTACGGGTATTTATCGACCTTTATTATCTGCAACTGAAAGAAAACATTGCAGAAAGCTTGACCGCCGTTTGACGAGATGATGTATTGATTTGATGTCGACTAACCGCTAATGAGCATTTTATTCAGGAATTTTGAAGGAAGTTGCAGGGGCTGACTGTGACGACCACAATAGTCATTCTACTATCAAAGTGATGACATTTTGGCTGGTCCTCACAACTTTAAGGTCTTTGTTTTAGGATTAAGAACTGGGTTTAAGATTGAGAATAGAATTGGGTTTAGATCAGGGTTAGGGTCAGGGGGTTAGTTGGAATGGTTAGGGTTAGGTTAAGGGGCTGGGTAAGACATTTTACCTATGCAAGGCCTCACAAAGATAGAGGTACAAGTCTCTCTCTCTCTCTCTCTCTCTCTCTCTCTCTCTCTCTCTCTGTGTGTAGATTGCTGTCGGCAAACTCTATTTGGGCCTTGTTTAATCTGATTACAGAGAGGAAGCCAAGCTGCGTTTGATCGTGCATGCATTTCTTTTGATAGAAAAGAAGGATTTTTTTTTTATTTGTCTATCTCCGGATTGCAATCTTCCGGTTCACTTTGGAGGCCGCACAATGCTGGTCTGAGAAGTGCATGCATAAAAACGCAAAGAAAGAAAGTAAGAGTTCCTCCAGAAACAGTGGTTAAGTAAGCAATAACAATAAGTTTGAACCTTAACCCTAACCCTGAATGCCTGCAGCACTGTGCAGAAACATATATCTATACATATACCCATCAGTGAGGGTAACTTTGTCAAAGAAAAGGAAAAACGGTAGAGAGAGACAGCATAGAGAAAGGGATGATTTAAGTACTGTGCTATTGTTGGGGATGGAGTGCATGTAGACATAATCCAGCTGCGGAAGTGAGGGGCATATAGAACCATGCCAACCAATACTTTCATGAAGCCTCCAGGATTGAGGGTGGATTGCTTGTTTATTATATGCCTACGTACACACATAATGAAACAAGTAATCCTGTAATAAAGTTCCCTCGCAGCTGCGTTTGTGCCTGTCTTGATGTATGTTTGTGCGTAGTTGTGTGTAGTTAATAAGAATGTGGAATGTTTATTCATTTGGAATAAATCGTAAGACCCTGGAACAGTAGTTGCGGCTGTGATCACAGATCGAAACGATGAACAGAGGCGTGCTGGGATTCAAAAATCCACTGCGTACAGTAAATAAGGTAGAATTTGCAGATATATACTGACTCCAGCAATGCGTAGAGACATTATTGACTGAAACAGAGGCTTTGGTAAAAGAGGGCAGCTAAAGCAGCCAGTGCAATGCTAAGCGCATCTGTAGTTAGCCTTTCCCGAGCAGCAGCCAGTATGTCCCTGGAGCCACAGAGGCAACCTTAAAGCTGCTCAGGAAAGCTAAAATTATAGCCTTATAATCCATATTGGGAGGCAGTAGGTCTTTGGTCCCACAGCGAGAAGGTCTTAGGTTTGAATCTCCCTGGGGTCGGCAGCCTTTCAGTAAGGAGTTTGCTAGTCTGTTTTGGTTCTTTAACAGTTGAAATATCATTGATTTTCAGTGTGTGTGTGTGTGTGTGTGTGTGTGTGTGTGTGGTTGGTTATTTGTTATCCCTGCATTGAGCTGGCAACTAGTCAAGGGTTTACCCCACTCCAGCCGCTCCTCCAGCCGCAACCAGGCAGTAGATGGTGGATGATTGGTGGGTTAAAAATAAATGTTTGAAGTTTGAAAAGGTCATTTTGTGCACCAATACAGCTATCATGTAGCTCTTCATATTCCTGCCTCATTAAGATAAGCTTAATCAAATAACCAATTGAACACACTATGACATAAACTGCCCTTGCTATATGCTAACTCTAACTCTTAAAGTCAGGGGGTCAGAAATTTAGATAAAATGCCATTACAGAGGTCAATCTAGGCCTGTTTTAAGTGATTTGAACTGACAGAAACTAGACATGAGGGATGATAACAATCTCACATAGTCTGATAAAGGTAACAGAAAGGCTCCGCTAACCTTCTTTGAAATTGGGGATGGGTTAAGTAGTTACTATGGGTGTGTAATGGCACCAATACTTAAAAATTAGCGACGTCTCCAGGCACACTATCATGTGAAAAAGGTTAAAGGATAACTGGGAAGTAGAGACACGGCGCGTGCACTCAAAGATACGCTGTTAATTTAAGACTGCATTAACATTAGCGCCGATGGGCTATACATAGCTTTAAGGCTTTCTATCTCCAGTCTGGTCACTTTACCTCATTGGAAGACCTCTTTTAATAATTAATGGAGTCCATCAGATTTAAAGGAAGTCATCAATCGATTGAAGCTCTCACTCTGTTGGCAACTGATCATAAAATTGCCTTTGCCTCCTCTGCCGTCGCAGATAATTCAAAAAGAAAGTTCTCGCAGTCCTTCAGCGACGCGTTGCCCCTCTTTTTTTTGTCCAGAAGCGTATTAGCGTAAGTATTTCCGTTTGTTATTTTCGCTTTAATCGTACACTCGCTTGTTTTCAACTTTAAAACCAGCACAAGCAGGCATTTGAAAACTGGGAACCTGTTTCCAACTAGGAAATACTGACCCCGGTGATGACATTAGTGGTGGCGCAGTATTATTTACATGCATTATTCTGAGTTAAATCCATGCAGATTAGCCGATGAGAACATCGCTACAGGGAGCTACCAGCTCTCTTTGTGTCTCAGACAATGTGAAAATGTTACTTTGGAACAAGATGGCTGGAACTTGGCATGACTTTTTTTTTACATGGGGGGGGACTATTTTCAGCCCAGTCTTTGTCACAAATAAGGTCATGCTTAATCAGGGTTGATAATACGGTGGCATAATTTTAGATTTCATTAATGACTTGTCATGGCATCGTGATCTGAAGTCATTTATTCACAATGTATGCTAATTGCGGTATTTATATGCCGATTATTTATTTATTTATTTATGTATTAACGCAAAACGCCTTGTTCCTTTTTTTTTTTTTGTCGAGCCTCACGAGTTTCTTTGTTGGTTTTATTTTGGTGTCTCTAAGTCAAACTTATCTTGTGCCAAGAAAGAATTTTATTCTTTACAGAAAAAAAAAAAAAAAAAAATGCTGCTGATGCTTCCCAAAGGGTTCATTTTGTATAAAATGCAGTTTGTAATTAAGCACATATGAGCTGTGACCTATCACAAAGGTGATCGTGGGTGTTTATTCGATGTGATGTGACTTTGATGTTGTTAATTTTCTTCCTAGAGGACTAAAGTTGATCCAAATTAAATCGATTGTTTGCAAATTTAAGTCAGCAATACCTGTGGATGAGTATAGGGTGAGAGAGACATAGAGAATAAATGAGAGAGAGAAATAGAGAGAGAGAGAGAGAGAGAGAGAGAGAGAGAACTATTGAGGCTAGGCAACAAACAGACAAGACAAAGGAAAAGCCAAAAAAACAGTCAACAAATTCCGAATGAGTGTTGGACGTTTCAATGCCATCGGTCATCCAGGAAAAGCTAAAACTGCTGCCATTGTTCTCTTTTGATATACAGCTGTCAAAATGACAAACATCAATCCATGAATCAAAAACACGAGAAAGTAACATTTTAAACACCCAAAGACAAGGACATGTCTATGATGGCTTTATTCGTGTACTTTGATTTTTCTTTAACCCTTTTTTTGTCATGTTATTGACATTATTTTTCAAGATTCAGTTTTTCGTTCATTTGTTTGATGGCCTTAAAATACCAATAAAAAAAGTATCTCGTAGAAATAAGGTTTTTTTTCCCCCACCAATCCGCATCATCCAGTATGTGTCAGAGCATCTCAAGTGTCACAGGTAATCTAAAAAGTCCTACAGCACCACTAGGCCACCTTTTTTTTTTTTTTTTTGAGGACTTGCCTAGCATACTCTTAAGTGCTTCGTGGTCTGAATCTGGTTGCAGAAGGTGTGACGGGTGAGGAATGGCTGAGATTTTCACATCAACTTTTTGCCCTCACGTCTCTTCCAGTTACCACAGCAAACAGTTCCCTTTAGATGCGCTCGTGACATGTACAGGCCCCTCTCGGCTTTGTGGGTATTTTCTTTTTTTTTTCTGGAGATACACTCAGAGCTGATCGGCAATCCTTCTGTTCCTCCTTTGAAGCCCTCCTGTTTTTGCTCACTGGAGGGGATCGCTTTCATCACTCTGTCAGCTGACATCTTTCTTTTTCGTTAAGGTTAAAGAGATGCTCCTAGATGACGGTTGTCACATGTCTGTCCTCTTTCCTTTCAGCATCCGTTTTCCCCTCAGTATGTTGATTGCGCTGACACCGAACGTGATTTTTCTCTCTATGCTAAAAGGTGCTACTTTAAATTACTCCTCATTTGCAACTGTAAAGATAAAATTCTTCGCCTAATTCCATGCTCAACCACCATTGAGCCATCCTGTCCTGTCTTAGAACTGCATTTGTCCTGCTGCAAACAAAAATAGCGACAACAGGCTATCACTTTTTCTTATTTTTTAATGAATAGTAGAAGAGGAAATCAGGTCAGGCTAAGCAGGTGGAATATCAGGAAGTCATCATCAATAACCTTCCAACGCAAAAACAGTGAACTTTACATGTTCCAGATTTCTTTTGGATCTCGTGATGCAAGACTCAAACTTCCGGTTATTTTTCGAAATATCCAGTTTGATTTCGTTAGCCAGTGTTAGCTGCGCTAATGTAGGACCCTTAAATGAGGCCTGCGTGTTTTGTACTTCATGCAGGCATTACACTGCAATTGGTGTTGCGACAATGTCGGTTCTGTTTTCTGCGGTCTCTCCGACGAAATCGCTTGAAAAGTTCTTAACAGATTTTTTTGTGAAGTTTTCAGCAAATCTTGATCGTGGGCCAAGGTAGCGATGTTTAAGTTCTGGTGATGTTCAGGATTTCCTGTTGGACTTTGACCTTTGATCTTCCAGATCAGTGACATGGAGTGACGAGGCGCCAACACCCTTACGTCATCCAATAGCACTGGAAGTTGACCCGCATCTAAAGCATAAGATATATATGTAAAAACGGAAAATAGGTGAGTTTTCTTTATGTAGACCATATTGTGGACACAGATGTAGGGACTCGCACTCGTCCCTGGAACAGCTGCACACTGTCAAAACAACCTTTGCATTGACACACAATAGGGAGCATTTCAACGGCGGCGGCAGTGCAGTGGGGTGGCGGGGGGGCGGGCACTGGAGATAATGGAAAAGTCGAAGAGCGCACGGGGAGGCAGGAGAAGAAGAGGGGCGGCAGCGTGGCCAGAACATCCGATTCAATTTTGAACCGGCGCTGGCTCACTGTACAAACACAAAGGCTTCATTACGTGTACATTCCTTAGCAAGGATGAGGAGAGGAAATCAGCACGGAAGGAAGAAGGGATGCCGAGATGGAACAAGGAGATCAGCAGGAGGGGCGGGGGGGATGCAGGTGAGCTAACATCAGAACGATTAAAAATGGGGGAAAAAGACAGAAGAACGGAGGGAAAAACCTTGTTGAACAACAGCGGCGCCACTAACAGCATCCCAACACCTCAATATTAGAGAAATGACTTCCATTTCCACACCCACACACGTGCAAATGCCACAATTTGCACCATCATGAGAGAGGATTGCCTCAATTTGTCCCACTAAATGTTTGACCAAGAACATTACGGGCATTTATCCAGGGGCAAAGCGCAAAAATGAAAGGTACAAAGCAAGCAGCATGTTACTGTAGTTACTTTTAACGGACGTTTACATCGGCTGTTAAGATACAAGGTCCCGCTAAGGGTTTCTCCCTGCTAAAAGAGACAAAACTAATAGCAATATTTCGAAGAGGATGATTATTTTCAGAGACGTGCCTGAGCAACTGTTTGATGACGTGCATGGTTGGATGAATGTTGGCTGGGAACGCAAGGAAAACTACCCGTCCCACCTAAAAAAGAGCCTAGCCTTGTCAACCGTCACCTCCTAGATCAAAGCGATTTATTTTCTTTATTAATAAAGAAAAGTGCTGAAATGCTATGAGATGATTCTGCAGACACTTGGAAAATGTGTTTGTCTCACCAGGGGATCGAAACATACACCGAAAAGAACACCGAGTGAGAGGTTCGGCATGGACAGTTAGAGAAGGCCCCTCCCGGAGTGACAACAGTATATCCTGGCACCACCTAGCACCTCCAACTGCCCCCAGGAACCGGCATAATATTATTTCATTCTGCCGGTAGGGGTGGTGGGGGGGTCATGATTTATCCCCCACCAAGGCCGTTGGGGGAAGGAGGCGGGTTTTTTTCATCTCTGCTCCAAAAAAAAAAGAAAATCAGCTGTTTTTTGGACATGTTTTTAGAAAACAGGCTAAGCGTCAGTGGTGCTTAATAATCTGATTCTCAAATGCTGACCCCCACTCCCCCAACCCCATGCTGCCTGCATCTCCTCTCTTTTCCCTAACCTACTTCTGCTCCTTGGAAATACATGCATGTTCTCGACCCTTATTTTCACAGCTCCCTATCCACACACACACACACACACACACACACACACACACACGTGCGCGCGCTCTGTCACTTCCTATCTTTTTAAAGCAAAATCTCGCCAGTTTTTTGGGGGGAGGGCGGGACTGAGTCAGAAAGTGGTCTCGCGTCGTCTGGGCATTTTACCCGATTTCGAACAAAGACCTGAAAGAAAAAAAAAAAAATTCTGAAATCGACACACTCAAAGACGGATCAGCTCACCTTTTATATGTTCTTTCTCATTAGTTCCTCCTGTAAAGTGTTTGGAGACATCATGAAAGTGATGGACGTAATACCCTAGGACTACAAGATGGGAGGGAGGGAATCTTTTTTAAGACGGAACCTCATGGTGCGGGATCAATAGGCCACTGCGGGTGCGGTGGGTGAATTGAGAAGGCAATAATGAGCCCAGGCGGGTCTACAAGGGCCGTGGAATTAAACACATTGCTCAGCCGCTGCAGCATTTGTGTGTTTGTGTGTGTGTGTGTGTGTGTGGGGGGGGGGTCCCATGCACGCGCATAATGCAGTTATTCCGCTGAGGTTAATAACTGTGGAACGAAAACAAAAGAAAATCCATTTCTGTGCCCCTACGAGTGTGCAGCCACGTGCTAACAGTGTTCCTGACCGCGTGCAGACGCCATCGGTCTCGCTTCCTCGCGGCGTGGTTGGGCGAGTTTTATCGGGTGAGTTTCTGCTGGTGGCACGCGAATGCAGCGCTGTGGGACGCGGGGCTGCACACAACTGCATCCCCAGTGGGGCTGCGGATGGAGTGACACTGATATCCTGTTTGTTTTTCCCAAAACACTATCTTTCCCGCCAACCTCCTTCCCCATCCCTAAGTGGCCATTTTGGTAATTTGATTAGCGTACGTAATAAAGTTCTGTGTGGAAACTTTTTGTTTTTTTCCTGCTACAGTTGTCTCATTGTGCACACATAAGCTTCGACAGCTTAATTGGTAGTGTCTTGCGCCCATCCTCGTGGTGCCATTGTTAAAGCAAGCACCTTTTCTCTGCCACTGCATCGTTGTTTTTATTTTTTTTTTCTTTTGTCCTGCCCAAGATTAAAATTGACCCAGTGTTTCTCTCTGGTTAATTAGTGCACCGCTGCAAGTTTACACTAACGACTGGAACGCTGCCTTTCGCCACTGGGTGGCCCTTGTGTGCGTGCGCAACCGCAAACAGTGGATGATGTAAACATTCACAAACCGTTATCCCTGATTGATTATCATATTTTGTGGGCAACAGCTGGATTTTGCAGGGGTTTCAATAATGCTGTCAACACTTGAGAGGAAACTGGAAGAGGTGTGCCGACGCGCTATGGCCAACAGGGGTCACATCGGGAAGAAATTGATGCCCATATTTAAATCTCTGCGACTTTCAAACAACCAGACCGGCTTTTTCTATCAGGATCATGCTTGCAGTTACCATGTGATGATCAGTCGGTGGCAGCTGGGGTGACTGTGCGGCTTCTCAGAGGAGTGCAGCCCAAACCGCAACAACATCTTTGGTCATCTTGCGTGACACTAAACATATGTCAGGATGTTTGCTTATTCTCTGGTCGCCAGAGAGAATTTTCCTTCAGCTATAAACAGGAACAAAAATTATGGAAACACGGGAGCCTTTCTAAATGGAATTTTGACACCCATTCCTTTAAAAAAAAAAAAAAAAAAAAAAGTTTCCCGGACAGCTAATGACCGTTTGTTTCCATGCTGTTAGCATTGTCACTTTTTTTTTTTTTTGGTACTCTTTCTGTCTGCAGATGCAATAATAGCAGATAGCTGTCGTGCTAATCATTGAAGCTGTCATGCTAATCATTGAAAACAACACTGGCAGTGGATTGCACATACACATGAATCATATATAGCTGTACTGGACTCTACCAAGATGTCTGGCTGGGAATTGGATGGCTTCTGGTTCAATTCCCAGTTGTTGGGGCAGTTACGAAGCTGCTTCAATGCTTCAAAAACCTGTCAAAGGCAGCTTAGTCACTCTGATCGCGCAGCCCTTCATTCTCTACTCAATAATGAATGCGGATGAATATGGATGCATGAAGTGAAGATCCGCCTGACCGATCCTAACACAAAACCATTATGTCACGTTTACGTACTGGAAATTGAAACTGCTCTTTAAAAGGCTTATTTTTTGCTGATAGCTGAGATATTTCTGCATGTGAATTACATTTCTATCTGTCTGTGTCTTTCAGGCCCACCCACTCACCACCACCACAACCATGGGATTCATACCAGTATAAGGCGGACTGTTTTGAGGAGAAGGGGGTTTTAAGGCTGCAACCACTGAATGTTCCAACGGCCACCGAAGAGTTCTCATACCCCTTCCTCTTTGTTAATTTCTTTCTGTACGAACTCCCTTTAAAGTAACAACAGCCTTGGAAGATAACTTCCACCTCCTCCCTACCACTTCTTTTGGTATAGGGGCTCTTGGATTTCCTGAAAATTGCGCCGAGATCTGGATTCTACTGACAAATATCCTATTTTCAGTCCGGGTGGTAGAGCGACGGTCTTTTGAAGAAAGGGTTGTGTGGGAAAAATTATAATATCCCCCACCCTTCCCTGCCCCGGCCTGCTATTCCTTCGTTCGCTCCTACAAGTCCCAGAGGCACTGACTGATGGAGAAGCGAAGGAGAGAATCAGGATAAGAACAAGAATTAGAACATCAGAGAAAAGGAGGGAAATAAAATCTCGCTGAATCACCGAGAAAATTGGAATCGGGCCTGCGCGAGGGGTTCTTGAGTGCGAGAGCTTTATATTCCAATTAACTGACGGAAATAGTTCGTATTGCCACAACCGCTCTGTGGTTCAATAGACTGAAATTACTGGCAAATATGACAAGAGGCTTAAGGTTCCTATGTTGGCCTTTATGGCCTCTGTCCTTCTTCGGTTTGCTTGCTACCATACACATGTTGGAATTTGGCGGAGCGCCTGGCCAGTGGGCTCGATACGGACGCTGGGAGGCCGGGTCGGAGGGTGAGCTGAGTTTCAGCGTCCGGACCAATGCCAGCAAGGCCCTAGTGCTCTACCTGGATGACGGTGGCAACTGCGATTTCCTGGAGCTGCTGATTGCCGCTGGGCGCCTGCAGCTGCGCTTCGCCATCCACTGCGCCGAGCCGGCCACGTTGCACATGGAGACGCGGGTGAATGACGACCGCTGGCACATGGTCCTGCTCACCCGCAACTTCCGTGAGACCCTGCTGATGGTGGACAGCGAGACCAAAGTAGCAGAGGTCAAATCCAAGAGGAAGGAGATGGCGGTCGTCAGTGACCTGTTTGTCGGTGGGATCCCGCCCGACGTGCGCCTCTCCGCTCTGACCTCGAGCACAGTGAAATACGAGCCGCCCTTCCAGGGTTTGATATCCAATCTGAAGGTGGGAGAGACACCACCGACGTTGCTAAACAGCCAGGGCATTCAGACCGAATCAGAGTACCTTTGTACCAAGCAGAACCCGTGCTTCAATGGAGGATTTTGCTCTGTTCAATATGGAGAAGTTCACTGTGACTGCACCCATACGCGCTTCAGAGGGAAGTACTGCAAGGAAGGTAATCAACCAGCAAACAATAACTTTCCTACTCTTGGTACTTCAACTACTTTCTAAGTCTCTTAGGGCAGTGCTCGTCCCACAAAGTGGCCCTCTCCAGTTTCACGATAGGCTACGCTCTTCGTTTATCAGCCTAAATGCAAATTGAACACAGTCCCAGCTCCCTCGCTCATCTTTAATCAGCTCATCTTTTAGCAGCAGCAACTCATTTATTTCCTGTAAGGCGGTATCTATACAGTGGCAATTAAAAACCGGGGTACGCACCAGTGTGAGACTATTTGAGGGTAATGTTTCCTTTTACTTTTGGCCTTTTATGGTTGCGCTTGAGGTGATATGCGTAAATTCTATACAGGAAAATAGTTTAAAGTGATAATGTAACTCCACTTCCTGTGTGGCTTAACCAAAAAAAAAAAGGGAAATCCTTTGTAAGCCCACTGTCTCTTCCACACACACTTTCTTCCCTCACTTTGATTTGTTCGCAGTGTGCTCCTGCCACTGTCAGCTTATGTCAAACTCTGTTTTGTCTGACACGTTCGGCTTCATCCTTTACCGACACGGTTTTCGCCCTCTTTCTTGCATGCATCTGCACTTTGGTTTTCACTCCCTACCTGCCTCCCAGCTCCACTTCTTAACACCAATCTGGACGTTCCATTTCATTCCCTCCCTTCCTCCCTCCTCTCCACCCCTCTGGAGGGACTGTCAGTGCTTCCTAAACCCACACTCTTTCTTCACTTCTTTCTTTCAAAACTGTCTGCATCCCCCTCACCTTGACATGGATTGCCTAGCTCCATATGTGTCTGTCATAAAAATGCTAACTCTGTCTCGTTGAATCGTACTGGAGGGGAGACTCCTTTAAGTCAAAATGAATTGTGGTTACTTTCATCAGGTTGCTTGTGTTTGCCATTAGCCATTTGTTTGAAGGTCTGCATTTTATGCTAGGTACCGATAAGCTTTTACGACCCTGAAAATAATAATAAACAAAAGTATTTTTGTTTATCTAAATCTTAAATGAAAATAATTGATCTAAGCAGAGCTCCTAATTAGTTTTGATCTACTAAGACTCAAAAAGTCACGAAGAGTTCATAAACTGGATATTTTCCACCCTTTGAGCTGCAAAGAAATCGATTCTTGGTTTTTCTTGATTTCTTTCAACACATTAGTGCTGATAGGAAAGCTCTCGGCGCGTCAGGCGGCATCACGTCTGCGCTGGCTTTTCTGTCTGTCCTTTCCTAACCATTTCCCTCGCAATTCTCACTTCCTTTAATTCTCCAAGCCCCCCTTCGGCCCCTACGTGTCGGATTTCTGTGTGGTCGCTGGAAGCAGCGGCTCTCGGCTAAATTAACAGCAGAATACCAATGTGGCGCTACGGTGACTGCGGGAAACGTTTGTCCTTTTGAGACAGAGGGAGAGAGAAAGGGATGGGGCAGAAGGAGGGAGAAGTAGAAGCAGAGAAATGGAGCATAAGGAACAAGTTGTGATGAAAAAGGTGCAGAAAATCTTGTTTCTTTGTCTGCTGATTCTCTTTGATTGTGGTGACGTTATAGGGCGCTTTACACCAAAGGTAGTCCACTTTAAACAGACCAGATTTCATTTCCGTGGATAGTCCACTTCTTCTGGGCAGTTGTGAGATCTTATTCCTTATCTGAATTTGTCATGTGGACCAAAGTGGCGAGCTCTGGTAGTTCCTGAGAATGCGGTCATTGGTTCACTCGCCGCTGAACCCTGGTGTGGTTCGCTTGTGGTGTGAATGCAAATGGACTATCCCACGAACCAAAGGGAGGAAGGGTGCCCTTTTCCCAATTCAGTTAAATTCAATTCAATTCACTTTTATTTGTATAGTGCCTTTTACAATCAGAATTGTCTTTTTATTGAAAATAAAAGAGAGAGAGAGAGAGAGAGAGAGAGAGAGAGAGAGAGAGAGAGAGAGAGAAACAAACAATTATGCAAACATAATACAGAATAGGTTAGTTGTTATTAAAAAAAAAAAAGGGAACAGAATAGGCAGGTGCTGACAGTGGATGCTGGGTTTTTCAGAAGCCGGGATCTGTGCAGCACGAAGGTCTGGAGATGGGAGATCTGTAGAAAGATACAGAGAGAGAGACAGAGAGAGAGAGAGAGAGAGAGAGAGAAACAGTAAGAAAGACTTGACACAGTGATAATCCCAGTGAGAAGGAGAGGCGGTCAAGGAATAGAGATGGTGGTTGGTGTTGAGGAGGTGGGGAACCGCTCAGTGGATCATGTTTGTGACCCCGGCAGCTTAGGCCTATAGCAGCATAGCGTTGCTGCCCGGTGAAAAACACATATCTCCAAAATTCTATTTTTTTTTTTTTTTAGGGACATGAAAAAACTGTTTTTCTCCAAAACTACCTTATAAAGGGAACCCAAAAATGGTTTAAATTGATACATTTAGGATCAGAAATAAAACTATGTTGACACATTTATCAATAAAGTGTTTCAATTATTTTAAACGGACTTACATGTTTTGTTGTGGGCAATAGTGGACATATGTGTTTTTTACTTGGACGTCGTTTTGTCGAATTGCGTACTTTCTGTAGTTGCAGGTGAAATGCATTGTACCTACCTGTCCCCAAGGCCATGCACGTCACGTCCTATGCCTACTTGATAAAATGGAGCAGGAACACTTCCGGTAAACTCAATTTGCGCTTGTCAGTTTGCAAACTCAGAAGTGGAACTGTACTTTGGTGATGATTGACCATTGCTAGTGTTTGTGTGGACCAAGCTAGCTGATGGTGATGGATTTTTGTTGGTCCTTGTACTTTTCCTCTTCCTGGTCGGTGCTTCTCACAATAGCGCCCCCAAGAACAGCTGTTGCAATTGCGTGATGAGATCCCGGTGTCATGTCAGATTTTTGCCTCTTAATCAAAACATGCTACGATAAACAAGCATGTGTTTCAAGTGTCGGGTAACATGCAAATCTGCACATGTAAACAACTAAATTGTTGAGGACAACAATTACAGTATGGAGCAATTTCGAACCTCCTTTAGTTCTAGCATTAAAAAAACAGGCCAATCAGACCTAATCCCTGGACAGTCCTGTGCGAATGTGCCCTGAAAGGATCCTTTCCTGCCTTTTATTCCGCAGGTGGTTCCATATTTTGAATACAGTACTTTACAAGCACTCAAGGCATTCACATGGGACTGAAGTGTTGCCGCGTGTTCACTTCAGAAAAACTGGAAGATTGTTTGCTATTTTTTGCCACGAAAAAGGGCACTTAGAGTCAATTGACGCCTCACGTTCCAGGTGTAGTTCGTCTGTGCGGCTGCATCGCATTAGCATTAGCAGTGTGTTTGAAGTTTGCAAATGTGGTTTTTATCAACATTATTTCTCAGGTACAATACAGTCAAAACAGCCTTGTATTATTCTTTTTAATGAGAAAAATGTACGTTATTAACCACGCCGTCTGAAACCTGGAGTTATCTCCGAACAAACAATATTTGATTAAAGATGCATAAGACTGAACGATTACGAACAATTACTTGACAGTGGCCTTGTTACAAATTCATTAAATTAATTATCACCTTCGTAATTAACGTTGAAATTGAAATCTGAATTAAACAATGACTTAGAAGTCAGGTGAAGGTCAATAAGAGTTTGCCTTCTATATTTATTATTTCCACAGTGGGGAAAAATTAGCTCCAGAGGCTGCTTGTGATTCTCCCAAAATTCTCTTTTTTTGATATGATGGACAAAATTCATTGTTTAGCCGCTTGCTAGCTAGCATAAGCTCCAACAGGGGACAGAAGATGGATGGAATATACAGTTGCTAACTACATGCTAGCTACTAGCTACATCTTATATAGAGAGCATACTACAGAGGTATGTCTACAGGTAGAGTTGGGAATAACATTCCCAAATTGCGGACAGAATTATGCAGTTGCTAACTATCAGATTCTAGGGACTGCTAGAAAACTGTGTCATGTGACAATGAGAGCGTCTGTGGTCCATTTATTTTTTGATGAGGGGTTGCAATTAAAGCTGCTCTGAGCATTTGTGTGCCAGTGTGATTTCTAATTTATTTTGACCCTTGTATTGTTTTCTTTTGACCTGTAATGCGAGGCAAGGCATTGACTGCCAAATTAGGGCCATTACAAGTTAAATGAATGTGCAAAAAACCAAAGTCAGGTTGCATTGTTTTTTTAGACCCGTAGCCATGTTTTATTAGTCTCGCTGATATTAACAATGTAAAATGCTTTAAACGGAAGTAGAAATGACTCACTTGGTTCAATTCATGCATCGAAATACATGATATTCCAGTAATATCTGTTTGGGAACTGGATGTTGTCGTAGTGACAGCGTGTAAACCTATTTTACCTTTGACCCGACGCAGCATTAACCAGTTACCACACTTGCCAATGGTGCCAGCAGCTCTGCGTCGTACTCCTGCATGCTGTTAAAGAAAAGCGAGTCTCTACCCCTGTGTCGAACCGGCTCGCTGACGCCTTACATTTCCCTCGCCTGCAGCCCATTTTCGTGACCTTTGCAGCCACCCTGCTGACTCGACATTACACTTCCTCTGAACTTACACTTACTGTGCTCCAGTTCATAATATAATAATGGTGTTACATTAAATTGACAGATCATGACTTTATTTTGGCAGGGTTAAGGAAGTTACCCTATGGTTTTTCCTCATTTTTTGGCCAATTTTCTTTTTTTTTTAGCTTGTGGATGACTTCACACCATCAGATTTCACTTTAAACCTCCTCTTATACATTCTACACTCATCATTGGTCTCCAACCTTGAAGTAAACTACTTCCTTACATTTACAGACACCAAACGCAACTTCTTGCTTTTTAGCTTCTTGCCAACTGCAAGACCTTTAGCCAAAGTACTTAATTTCTCTGACCACCCCCGCTTTTACACTTTAAAAGAGCAGGTTTGCAAAAATTGCCTCTTGAACATTTCACTTTTTTTTTTTTGACGGCACCGTTACACAACAGGTCTGGGGGTTGAAGGGCATTGAGAATTACACATTATTATGGTAATTGCTCCACTTTAGTCGCGACAAAAACAAAGGAAAAGAGTGAAGCAGTTGGGAATGTACTCATCTCCAGCTCTCTGAAAACTGAACTCCTCATTATCTCACCTCACATGCATAAATCCGTAGCACTAATGAAGGGGGTCACTAGCCGTAAGGTGGCCTGAAGAGGTTCCGCAGAGGGCGTCAACAACAACAAGTGCCGCTGACAGGACTGTCTTTATTTTTTTCCTCCTCCTCCTCCTCCTCATCCACCCTTTTCGTGCTCCGAGCGCCGTATTTACCCAGTGCAATTTTGAGGGAATCCGTGTTTGTCAAACGCCGCTCTGTTACTTCGGATACGTTGTCGCCTTGTGTGCTGTTGGGTGTTGGGATATTATGTTTGTGAGGAGAAGCTTGAGGAACCTTGAGGTTATTGTAAGGCTATTTCACCCCCCCCGTTCGTGTACTTCTCCTCCAAAGTACTGCTCTGTTTGACATATTTACCCGATAGTTCTGCCGCTGAATGCTGCCATCTTGTGAACCTCAAGCCCCCCAAAAAACACACATATAAACCCGAGTAGGATTTTTCAGGCCATATCCTTTCTCTGTTGCGTCAGATCAGGGCTTAATAGCTCACAGGGTACATTAGAAAGCATTATTGCAACAGCAAAACAAATCGATACGGGACTCTCCGACGGCTCATTTCCAACGCGTCATGCAGGATCTGCACCTTAATGCACTTTATTAATGGCCGTAAATCTAATCCACATGGATTCCACTGTCCCGTGAAAAGCTTTATATGCCCTTTAGCCTTCAGGCCTCAGGGCTAATTTTGTTTGCATGTCGAGACAGGTGACCGTTCATGATGCTCCACTTCCAGCGTTAGCCGAGGTGCTAACATTTTTAAATATACCCTTGGTTCTGTGTACAGTTCTGTGTTTAGCAAACTCTCTTTTGAGCCAAATGCTAATTACGCTAATCCCTCACCACTCCAGAGTATTTTGTTCCCCCACCTGCACAACTTCATTGTGGGACTCTTATTTCTTCCCGTCGGGATAAGAGTTCAAGGACCGAAGCTATGGCTGCGACCTGCCTAGATCTCATTTGAACTGGCCACAGCGCCTCCTGCAGGCCCCGATGGGGCCATTACCTACTTGTCCGGTTCAGCCATCATCAAAACACAATTATGGTGTCAATGTGGATCTTTTCCTGGTCCCGTAGGATTAAAGGTCATCCCAGATGCTAATGCTTCACACAATTCCTTGCCTTTTAAACACGGATGAATTAATTCTTCCTTCAAGAAAGAATCTTGTTGAGCTTTGACGCCACATTTTCACTCCTTTTGCAGTATGTCTTAGCGGAGTTTAATAGGTTTTGCCGCTGCTACAAAGCGACACCGAAGCCCAGAGTCGTTTCGTCGGCTGCGACAGTCTATTCATACCGGGTGCCGTTGTTGTCTAATTTAAAAGCAAGACACGAGAGAAGGAAGAGAGAGAGAGAGAGAGAATGATTCCGTTCATTCATTCGCTCCCAAGGGAAATTGTTCTGTTGGTCATCAGGCCTAAAGATGCTATTACCCCCGTTGTCAGCCCCGCCACTCAACCTAGCCCAGCTCTAGAAGAAGCGCTGACCTTTTCCTTGCGCTGCCACACTTGGTCTATTACACCCTGACTGCTGGTTTCCCAATTTTCTTTGCGAGATGGTAATACCTGTTCCCTTTTATATTGTAATGAAGGTACAGGGCTAGCCTAAATGCATTCGATTTGATCTGTTCTCGGCGAACATGAGCAAGGGGAGTCGCGTTACTCAAAGCTATTGATCTTTTGGGATCTAATGAATATCAATAACTCTGACCCTCCTTATTAAACCTTAAATAAAAACTAGGCAGATCCACTTTTAGCTACATCAGTTGGAATTACATTAAAATACAAGAGCTTGACTGACGTAGTTAATGGTCTTTTTATGCTAGCCAATACTGTCTACTACCTCTCTAGTCCTTATTTGCTAGTTAGCAAATCTCAATATAGTGCTGTTTTCAGAGGAATTCGAGTTAGTGTAAAGTTTTATTAGTGAGCCATTGGCCAAATTGTTGCTGTACTGGTTTCAGGAGGGAATTCCCCAATATCGATGCTAACGATGGGACTGGAGCTTCGTTCGAGGACTGTCGGAATACACGGAAAGAATGACGTGGCCTCCTGCGTGACTGTAAAAGACAGAAAAAAAGAAGAGAATATCTTTTCAATGTATACTCCGTTGCAACTGCACAGGTAGCGGCCAGCAGTGACAGGTGCAGACCAGTGAGCGGGTACAATACCGCTGAGGCGGAACTGATACAACGTGGACTTCCCTGCTGATAGCAGAGCCCTGGTGTGCAATCCCGCTTGTAGCTTTGACCGACTGTTGCCGTGCGTGGTTCTGTGTATCTGTATCGGATGTGCACGCTAATAGGGAAAGAGCCGTGTTTTAGCACCACAGAGCAAAGATTTGAGTTTGTATCCTGTGTTGTTGTATCTAATGCGTAGTTTGAGGTATTTAGGGAAGATGCAGTGGTATTAGAAATGACATGACGGAAATTAGCTCAATTACGATGCCCTGTGCTCTTCCGCCGACCTTCAGGTTATCAGGACCAACCATTTCTAGTTGTTGTCTCTGTTTTCAGCACCTGATGCCAGTGACCGACGGAGGAAAAAGAAGAACGGCAACAGCTGCCAAAAGCAGTAAACTCTGATGTGGGTTGCTTGGGGGCCACTGCTTCCAAAATTGTATGGTATTTCTTGTATGTGTGACTCCATCTGGCCCTCCCTACGCGAGTGATCGCGCTTTGTCAAGCGCAAAAGCGGCGACACAGCGAGAGAAGACGAATCAAAGGGATCAGTTGGCTCCCTTCTGTCTCCCACAAAGCCCTCCTTCAGCTCTGAGGGGTTTTTCTTTGGCAGCGGCACCTTAGATCCAGTTGGCTTCACCTGCAGTGATCTGCCAGCTAAAGCTTGAGCTAGCAGATCGGAGGCAGTGCATTAACCCAGTGCCCTATCAAAGATTAATGCAATCAAGCTAATTTAGCTAGATATTCAAATTTTGGGTGCGATTCATCTTTGTTTATACAGTGTGCTTTACAGCTGAAGTTGTTTCTGAAGTCCTGATCCCCAGGTTAAAGGAAAAACTGTCTCGACAGAATGAACCTTTGAGCAGCATCAGGCTCATATGGGTGGGGGTGGGGGGGCTCCTGTTGGTGGTTGGCTGTGTCTGTTGTGCTGAAGACACTATGCTACACACCAAGGATGTTTGTTTATAGTGAACACCCCCCCCCTTCATTCCCCAGTCTTTGAACAATTTGCGAATGAGCGATGAGCGTTTTTAGGCCAGCTGCTAATATGGTGGATCCCCTTCAGCCCCTGTGAGGGGACATCCTCATGCATGCGCGGAACAGTTGGCCAAGGACCTAACATAATTGCTTTGTGGCAAACTTGATCGCTTTTTGAGCCACTCTGTTTGAAGCGGGAAACTCTCTTGCCGCTTTGAGCAAACATTTGCTGTTTCGAATTTATATTGAGTGAGAAATCAAACAAAATGACATATGCTCAGATGTTTGTAAAGTTGCAGCAGCTCTCTACATTACCATGGACCATTGCTAAATGAGTCGTTGTGTCATTTTACGTAAAAAGTTGCTAGAGTAGTCCCTAATCCAAGAGTTATGATTGTTTTCTTTTTCAGCACAATGCTAGCACAGGCCAGAGAACCCTCCTCTGAGATAGATTTACAGAACATGTTAACTTATTTGTCTTCTGTTGTTATTTCTGTTCCATTTTTATTTGAGTTGGGTTAACCAGTTATTTGAGTTGGGTTAACCAGTTTATACGTTAAAAAAAAAACCCCAAAAAAAACATGTGGTAATTTGTCCAAGAATGTGGGATAATTTGATGGATTTGTGATACGACTTGATTCGTGGGAAACAGGATGTCAAATACACAAGAAAAGACAACTAAAAAGGCAAGAATCCAAAAACAAAGAACTAAAAAAAAAAGTCATTCACGGGAGTCAAACGAAACACAAGAAGGCTAAGATACCAGGATACAGAGACAATCTGGCAAGGGAAACACAGTGAGGTGGGTTTAA
>BJFM01001613.1:7864-22811 GCA_016586285.1 Arothron firmamentum
GGGGGGGGGAAGAAAAAGAATATCAAGATGTGCATGGCACCAAGTCAGTGTGGGCTCAGTTCTGTTTCTGCTCTTCAGAGCTGTGGTGGGTGTGCTTTTGGACCTTGGTCTAATAATAAACCCTCAGGCTGTTCAGACCTCGATTGCAGTGCACACACACGCACACACACACACACACAAAAAAGTGCTCTGCAGCAGTAAGAGGGGGGGACAGAGAGGAAGGAGATTAGGGAAGGAGGGGAGGGAGCGCTGAACAGCGTTATGAATGGATAGAGTCTTTAACCCCCCCTCAAATACACTGAATAGTTTGTCACAGGCTGCTGCGCTGTATGTGGAATGAGAGGCGCTGGCTGAGAGCTCTTGGATTCCTGAATCCTTGAGGCATGTGGTCTGATTAGCAGAACAAAACCCACACAGTGGGGAGGAGCAGACGTGTCCACCACCCACCCACCCACCCCCGACTGGAATTTTCTAGCAGCGCGGAAAGAAGAGGTGGCTGGAAGCCGTAAAAGAGTCCTCAGACAGTGTTTCTGTGTGGTTTTCACCCTTCGAAAACGTTTCCCTGATCTCATTTCTTTGTTGACGTAACCCTTCAATTCATCATTGTCCCATCACAAAACACGATAATAAAACCATTGGCAGGATTTCAGTGTATGCTGACGACAGCATGTAAAATGTGGCTGTTTGAGCAAGGAGTGATTATAGAGCGGATTACGTGCCTGTCTTAATGCTTTCCTCAGGGGATTGTTTGCAGCCAGTTGGTTGTTAAGTGGAATGAAGTTGGGAAAATGTTCACCTTCCTCTCTGGGCGTCCTCGTATCCTTGCAACGTTGCATCAGATCGAATCGCATCCCTATCGGCATTAGTTAAACAAGTATATTTTTTAATTTATATAAATTGCGATCTTTCCACGTCTTCTTTGTGTTTGAGCCACAGCTTAGTGGTGAAAAAACCCCCGCCTAAAGCCAATAAACGGCTCCTACAATTAGGTTATTTATTGGTATACCAAAAGTATGCTGTCAAGACGGTCTGAACCAGCCATCCGGTCTGACTGGTTGTTTGCCCTGATGCTAACTGGAAGGTTCCGCAGGGATAGGGGACGGAAGGCGCTGCCGTAGGCGTCTGTAGCGTTCAGCTCGAGCCGTATTGACGACCGTGGCACATTTTAGGCAAACAACCTGGACTGGAAGGCTCCAGCGTGGAGGTTCAGGGTCTGCGGTTCAGCGATGAGCCGACACATTCCAGCAGCGTTGGTCACTGTCATGCCTGGACGCTTATTGGACTGCAGAGATTTAAGGCGGCCGACCGTCATCACGGTGTCCGCCGGCCTTCAACCTGAGGCAGACAACTGAGCAAACACACGCTCAATAATCCACTTCCTTATCTTTCAGATGTGAAGGTCCGATGGGGATCTTTGGGTTTATCCCCCTCGTTACGTCTCGCTGTCTGTCTAAAGTCTGCCTGCTGAGAATAGAACAGCGCTCTGCATTTCAGCATGAGAAACTGGAGAGGCACGGAGGATCATGCGCTCGCTCTCGCCTCGGAGCCAAACCGGGGGGGTCAACCTTGAGAGCAGTTCTTTTATACACGCTTTTCTCTAATCCAGTGACTGCATTGGCCATTTGGAGTGTTTGGGAATTTGTTGTCTCGAGCACAAACAAGTGTTTAATGTATCCCAAAACACGTCCGAGCAATTTTCTAAGAAATGCGGTGAGGTTTTGTGTGCCGTGTCGTTGGGTGAGAGTGTGCATACATGCTTCCAAAGATTGGAAGTACAGATCTGAGATGAAAGGATTTTCTTTCCCATTCTAATCCACACAGACAGCTAGGCCCTTGTGATTATTCCCGCCCCCTTCTCTCCACTCATCTCTTTGAATGCAGGGCCTTTCTAATTCACCCTAAAAAGGGTTTCAAAAGGGGATTATACTGTTGATAGAAATTAAAGGGAGAACACGTCCGTCCTCTGGGACCAATGTCAAACATTCATGAGTAGATAGATTCTTGCACCATGCACCGTACGGAACAGCTCTGCTTGGCTTCCTTTAAAGCTAAACTTGTGATATTAATGGTGCAGTACTGGTGGATGTATTTTTAGATTATTTAAACCCAGATTATACCCATGTGTGGAGGTGCAGCATGTTGTTTCATCATAAAAAGAGAGAGAAAAGCCACATGCTGTTGCTCATTATGGAACAAGCATGTTCCAACTCAAGACATCTGCAGATACAAGCATCTGCAGGACTCTTAGTCACAATATCGCAAAGAATGCAGGCTGCTGAGACGTAGAAAACAAAGGGATTTTCACAAATGTCTGGATACTGCAAAGCACACGGAGTAAATCAGCACAGACACACTATCCTGCAAATATAAACACTACTGACATGAGCTCCATGCAGGCTAGACCTGGGATCCAGCCTTTAACCGTAAGTCCTCCTTAACAGTCCACTTTAAATTATTATTTTAACAATCTTTTTCCTAAGCTAAGTTGCCAATATTTCCACTTTCTGCCTGATAATTTTCCTTTGCGTCGGCGGCATTTCCCCTGCATTTACTTATTGGATACGGGTCCCGTGAGTGCTATTACCCCGAAGCCCTTTGTGCTCAACGTGCTGAAGAAAGAGGGCATTTGAGAGTGAGCTAAAGAATGGTGCGAGTCGCTGCCCGGAGCCTCAGGCCAACGGCTCCACGCTCCACAACCACGAGTCTCTCCAATCCTTCAGACGGAAACTCGCAGATAATATCGTACGCGTTTCGCATGGAAATGCGCTGGGATTGTGCTGGTTTTGCTGTTGACCAGCATGTTCAGTCGTCGTTGAAGATCAGCCATCTTTAATACCCTAAATGATAAATGTTGGATGTTGTGCACCGACTTCACCGGTCTTCTCGCGCCGTTTCCTTTTTGCGCGACAAAAGCACTACATGCATCAAAGTCACTGGCGCCAGAGTCGCCGTCTTATGAATGCTGATACGCTCGGTGGGGAATGCATCAGCGTCCTTGAATACAGAAGCATCACATTATCTGTTGTTGGCAGAGAGGCTGCCTGTCAGATCAGCCTTCCTGTTTTCTCCATTTCAGCTCGTCTTTGCTTCACTCACTTTTGCTGCCACTTTTGTCTTTATTCATTTGAAGTATTTAGTTATGCAGCACATTTAAATGGCGAGCTTTACTTTACATTAATGTGTTTATGGCCAAAAGAAGAGGCCCGGCTCTTTCCACACACTGCATCAGGATATTAAATATTGATGGAAAGTGCACGCTCCTCGCAGATAAGCGCGGTATCTCTCCATCACTGTAAAATCCCATTTTGCTCTATTATGACCCTTTTTGCTCAGTGTTGCTCTCTGATAAAACAAACTGAGATATAGAAATTAAACTGGATGCGGATTTTACTGCAGCGTCTCTCTGAAATAGTGTTGTTGTGCACTCATAAAAGACCCAGATAAAGGTTTAAAACAGGCTGTAACCTGGTCAGGTGACTGTTGGGTAGCTCATCACTCATAACTTCTCATAGGTATTGCAGTATTTTCCACCTAGACAGAAAAGGTAGAACATGCACATTTCTCAGATAGTGCATGAGTTCTCACCGTCTACCTGCTGATTGCCCACGACGCAGACTTTCTTCTGCTTGTTGCCCCAAGAAATAATTTAAAGTATGAATAATTAAAGGAGCCAGACAGGCGTGCATTTGCTTGTTTTAGTCCTGCGGTACTTCCGGACTGATGGACCAAGCGGTGATGGCTCCGCCAAGGCCAAACCTCCTGAATTAGCGCTCCATTCAGTTGTATGGCGGAGACACATTTTCTCCCAGAGGCTAACATGAAGAATGAGCTTTCCTACACATTTACTGGTCCTGTTCCATGAACAACGAGATGGCATAAACGCATGTAGGGTAAAGGTCAGCTCCATATGGAACTTAGATCCTTTGTCCTTGGTCGTGCACCGAGCTAACATGTTGAGCTACTTTTATAAGCTAGGACCAGAGCCATTTGATCAGCCATTCATTAGAATTTGAGGTTTCAATTCCTGAAACCTCGCTGAACTGTAAAAATACACAACTTGCTGCTCTTACATTCCTCTGGAATTTGAGATAAAGCTTAAAACAGATCAGCCTGTAAAACTATGGCTTTAATTATTCAGCTCAGTGTCTGGTATAAAAGACACAATCTTGAGAAACTTTCAAATGATACTTAAAAACAAATAAGGATTTATGCCTGGTGGGGCTAGGGGGTATTGAAAATAAGGAGCTAAGGCACCATTAAGTTGTACTTAACGAAGTCTACTCTGTATGTTTGTACGGGGACGTTTGATAACAGTTTTAAGTCTCGTCTTGAAAAAGAATCTCCAACGTCAAGTAATAGCGATACTCGTGTTCCGCAGGATAAATAAAGATGGAGGTATCGACTGTTTATGGACAGCAGCTGCAGTCGGGGAGGAGGAAGAGACTACAATGCTGACTGACTGTTTATTTTTATCAGGGCATTAGCAGATTAGGCACTCAAACTAACAAGGTCATCAAACTCTGATGGCTGAGAGCAGCAGACCTCTGCTAAGCAGCTGGCAGATCAAGCAGAGATTTGCTGTGTTAGAGCGGGTTTCGCTTTCCTCCTCGCTATGCTCTGACTTGTTATTGCTTTTGATGACGCCACGGACACAGATATGATTTGTTCCAGGATTCTCTGCCAGGAGCCACGACATGATGGCTGACTGTGTCGTTGGAACAAAACAGTACATTGAGTCAGTGTGTTAGCAACATGTCGGCACACAATCTTGATTTGTTTTTATGATAAAGTGCATCTGCTGAGCAGTTTAAACGGCTTTAGATTAAAGCGTTAGCCTAGAAAATGCGTCTTGGACTTTGGGGTCATGTGGGCCAGTTGCCACAGCTAGATATCTACTTAGCCCGCCTCAGGCTTTCACAGTTCATTTTTACTGGTTTGATGGTTGCTTCTCTACACAGTGGGGGTTTTTGTAAGACCAGCGGTGGAGGACGTGTTGTTTTGCCTCACAGAATTCGGTTGTAAAGAAAGATCAGAACATTGCTGAAACAGGAGAGTGTGGGACACTTCTCCTCGTGTGGAGCGCGAGTCTGCGGCAGTCCTGCTTTATTGGAGGCATAATTTACCAAAATTCAAGTAAATGTTAAGATTTTTGGTTGTATGCGAAATGATTGCAGGAAAAACAGGCTGGCCAAGCATCTTTGGACAAGGAATAGAGGTTGTAGTCAAGTCAGCTGACAACCAGTCAGATACTTCATCCAAGGTCCACTAATGTGAGACGTCAAGTGGGAACAAATCTCAAAGTGCAGCGTTACACAGTGTCCACAGCTGTAAACATTTATAAACGCTGTAAACGTTTGCCTGCAGCACCCATGCACAAAGCGGCTCATTAACCTCCTGTTCGCGCTCTGCCTTCGTTCCTTCCGCAGTTCCAGGCTTTCTCTGAGCGATCCCGGGTGCAGACCACCCATCGCTCTGCCACTGGGAGAGGCTGGTTTGTGTCCCGTTGGTGCAAATCTCAAGTCGTGTGGTGTTAGCTCGCAGAGTTAGCCGCCACGCAGTTTATTAATTACAGGTGAGCGAGGTTGCTAGGAGCTGCGAGCGTTCAGCTGTTGCTCAGATCAACGTCCATTAAGCCAGACGCGCTTCAATGCGAGCTCTGAGACAGCCAGCGCTGGAGGTCAGTCCGAGGAGCAAGCTCCAGTTAAAGCAGCAGATGAGGGATGGATGCGGAGAACGCAGCTCAAGTGCTATCTGCAGACCACTCCTCCACCCTGGCCTTAACCCCTCACCTTTTATCATCTGCTTTTCTCTCTCAACAGCTGAAAGTGCTACTGCATTTTTTACAAGTTGTCAAGCTGAGAATAGATGTTGGAAGCCAGTGAGGGATTCCCGGCTATCTGCAGACCTTCATTTTTATTAGTGCTTTTATTATTTATAGACCTCCTTCGTGAACATTGTTTGCTGTAGTCTTCATCTGGTGTTTTGGCTCCCTGAAAGTGACGAGTCTGCTCTGCAGCGTCCCTAGCACGGAGCAATAAAAATAAATACTTTAAATCCAGGCCGTCAATGTGTTGCTTAGGAAAATCTTTCTAATGTTTGGACCCCACACGCACACACACACACACACACACACACACACACACACACACACACACACACACACACACACACACACACACGCAGAACACTAACACAAGGGAAACAGAATAACTGTGAGCATCTATTAATAGTTTGAGGTTGGTGACTCTGGGGAACTCTCACAACCTGAATAACAACTTGTTTTCCTTGTTTCATACGTTTGTCGCTCTGCTGAAACGGTTTCTGGATAGCGCGTCTGCTTATTCCTGCCCTGGGCATTTAAATTCAGCGGGCTAGGCACTTGTCCGGGGAGGTTGGACTCCGCACGGCACAGAAAGCCAGACTTCTTTCCAGGTTGATTGCAAATCCACAGCCAAAGCCTCAGAATTTTCAGAGCGCCAGGAGTGAATCATCGGTATTTGGGTGGGAATCTACGTGGCTGAGCTGCTGATGACAGGCTCTCGGTTTGTTGTCAGCTTTTTCTTTGCCGCGCGATAAGATTTATGAGCGCGGATAGGGCCGGCGAGAGAGAGAAATCCTCGTGGGCTCAGCCTTCTTTATCTGGATTTCAGCTCCCAGCACAGCTCTCTGCCTGTCAGACGCACGTGGGTGACCTTGGCCAGAATGTGGATTACCGTCGTAACAAACACCGTTGTTGTCGACTGACCTGTGGTCGGAGTGGGAGGATGAGAGTGGGAGAAAGGGAGAAGGAGGGGGAGATTTCCCTGCAGAGCCTTCAGCAATTAGCATGTAAATTCACTTCGAATTAGTTGTCAGGGATGACAGTGTAATCTGGTGGAGGAGGCCTGATGTGTCGTTCTGTGGCCGTTAGAGTGGGCTTCTTTGTTGATCATCCTACTGGCTGGTTTTAACTGGCTGGATCCACAAACTTGACCTTTATGTCTCTTAACCGCGCTTGAGCTCGGTCGGTGCGCCATGCCAGTTTGGAGCGTGAGCAAACACGGTGCTTTAGAAGACTCAACAGTGTGTGTGTTTCTGTTCAGATTTGCAGCAGAAGGCTGATGATAAGCTGTTTGCTGCCTGCAGGTTGGAAGGAGAGACTCAAGCCGATGCCTCACCGAGCTGCACCCCGGGCACAGACATGTTGACTTACTTGTCAGCCAAAATAATAATTAACCTACTGGGTAATCCATAATTTAAATCCTTCCCAGGACCAAATCTCTGTGTATTCTGTGAGCTCTCTGGCAGCAACCAAGAAACCACAATGTCAATTATGGAGGCGTGCGTTTACATATTTGTCATCGCCAGGAGATGTTTTTGCTGCCGTCCTTCCACCAGGAGAGGTTTTAGTGATGCCCAGCAGCCCACCCCATTATACTTGCAACCCCACCCCCCACCCTGTCATCCACTAAACAATAGCAGGCGGGGGCTCTGGCTGAGCCGGGGAGGCGAAAGGAAGGAATTAGGTTGACAAGGTCAAGCTGAACCAGGACCAGAGAAAAGTGCACCAAACCACCTGCTGTGTGTGTGTGTGTGTGTGTGTGTGTGTGTGTGTGTGTGTGTGTGTGTGTGTGTGTGTGTGTGTGTGTGTGTGTGGCTCAGAGGCGAGCAGGTTCAGTTCATTTCAGATCTGCTGTGAAGGAGCTATTGATGGCCTCGCTGGTGTTTGTTGAATTGTGGTGTGAAATAGAGAAATACTTCTGCCTGAAGGGGTGGATGACTTTTGTCTTCCCATCTGTTACTCTGTGTTCAAAACATGGCTCAGGGTCGTGATTAGGACTGGAAATGTTTCACCAAGGCAACTTAATGTATCAAGAGTTTGGATTTCTATGGATGATGGACAGCTGTAAACAGCAGCCAGACACAAATCCAGTTATTAAAATGTTAATCTTGGGGTTTTTGAAGGAGTAAACGGTGCAGCACAAGCATATAACAGGCACTACACATCTTTTAGCTGATAAAAAGTCAAAGGTTATTGTAGAAAAGTGGAGAATTTCCCGTAGTTGGATTAAAAAGGTTGCGGTGTCCTTGCGTAAGAACATTACTTGGCACGTGACCTGAGCACCAGCCTCATGAGGCTATTCTGGGCCTAGATGATTCCTGGATATGGGACTTTCATGCATATTCACGGGAATCCGAGGTGATTGAGTTCAGATTCAAGAATTAGAGTAACATACTGAAAAAGCATTAGAAACCAGCACGACAGATTCCACCCACCAGCCACCCATGAACACCCACATTCAGAGAGTCAAAAGCTTGAAAACAAACCCTCAATTTTCCCAAATTAGTCCAAATTGACTGGAGTTTAATTGTTGCAAAAAGAGGATTTTATTTTCCCTCTAACAGGCAAATTGGGCCACTGCCTCAGAAGTAAGCTCCACTTATCTTGGCTCAGTCCTCTCCCCTGCAGTCCCCAGTGCCTTCTGTCTTTTTATATCACTTTTACTTCCCATCATGCAGCTGGTGGCTGTGGGAGCAGTCTCTTGACTAATGCATGTCGGTACTTTCGTCATCGAGTGAATATGTCACTACTGCTGAAGCCTTCCTCTGAAAAGGTCCGGCTTCCGCGCGCTTTGTGCACCGCTCGCCGCCCGTGCAATCAAAGGCCTTTGGTGAGGCGGCAGTCGCGAAGACATTCCATTTGATTAGCGCTAAAATTAACAGCAAACGTGGAGGCGTTGCTCGTCTTTCCGACCGTCGAAGCTGTGATTCACAGCTGCCGCCACAGGCTGTGGGATGAACGTCTACCCGGGGCCGAGCGTGAAGCTGTTGGGTTACAGATGTTTTCCTGTTTGCGTTCGCTCTGATCCGTGTTTCCTCTGAGCTGTGCAACGCAAATTTGTCTTCTGGCTCTCCCCAAGTCCCGTATATGAAAAATGCATCATTTATATGCATGACTCGGGGCCCGTAAAGCTTCATATGGGGTGGATAATAACTGTTTCCAGTGATCCCAGCTAACTCATTATGCCTCAGAGATATTAGGTCGTGGGTGACCGACTTCATCGCAGCTTCGTTTCCTCTCTGGATTATTCATGTGCGGTTCTGCTCTCCTGAAAGCACAATTAGCAGCGGAGACCGAGGAGAGTTGCCTAGAAACAGAGCTGGTGGTCTCCATCAGGTGTCCCTGTTTACGTTCTCTCTGTTCTGTGATTTTTCTCAGGGACTTCACAGAATCACAGCGTGTTTTAGTGGANAGTCTTTTTTTTTTTTTTTTTTTTTGCTTCAGTTTGCCTTTTCCTGATCAGAGGCTGCTGCCTTTGTGTTTGCTGGAACTGTAAAAAGCCTGTTTGTCCCACTTGAAAACACACCCAATAATATCCCCACATGCTGGTATTCAGCCTCTGCAGTGAGACACGTTTGTTAATGTGACAAATTCATTATTTAGACTCAGCCCTGTTACAGATTCTAGTGCCCACCCTGTTTGTGGGTATGAATAGAAGCGTATCTGCCTCCTAAAGGCTGGTGACCACAGATGGAGCTGTAATCTCCTCTGACCTCACTAACTCACCAACGATGTTCCCAGGCCGTGCCCCCGAGTGTCAAAAAGAACTACATAATTGACGCAGGAACACTGAACCCGGCAACTAATAGCACTTCCGAGAGGATCCCGTTTACTTAATAATGGACCTTTGTGTCAGGATGGATTACATTTTCTCTCTTCAAGACGGAGGTTTTCGTTCTCTGGATGTTGAATGTGGTGGAATTTCCCAGGATTGGTCTGGTAGAAGAGCTGGTAGAAGGTCTGCTTTCTCCACCTAAAGCACCTCCATGTGCTCCCCAGCAGTGTTGGTGTGAACGGCATCAACGCCAGCGAGCAGGATTACAGCTTGATGTCTCTGTTGTCTCTGAATCTTAAGCAGACTGAGCCAGTCTGAATAAATGGATAGAAAACCAATTACTCAGAGGGGGAACATTACCGTGTCCCTCCTGAGTGTTTTCATCATGGCTGATCAGAGTTAAAGCTGATAAGAACCCTTGACTACCTCAGTCATTTGATCTCAGAAGGAATGCTGATTGTACCCTTTGAGTCAGTACAAACGTGTGTGTTTTGTCCGGCGTGAAAGGGGGTGGTAGTGTGTGTGTGTGTGTGTGTGTGTTACCTGACCTGGCTTCAGGACGCCATTTCTGCTTCAGGTTAAATGTAGGTCTCAGCACTCGAGCCGAAGGGAACTTTATTTTGCTAATGCTAACGGTATTTTTACAGGCTTCTCGCTACCAATCTGGACCAAAGTGAAGGAGTGTTGGAGCGTTCGTTCATGCGTCTCCACATGCGTCTCCTGTGGCCATTTGTAAACATATCTCACTCAGTATGTGAATAAACATGCAACATTTTTATTTGAAATTCAGATTCCCTTTGCAGCCTGGCATATTTTACAGCGCCTTTACCACTGCAGGGTAGACGTTGTACTCTCCCCTGCTCTATTTATAATAAAGTGGTTGCTTTCTATCCATGAAAAGCTTGTCATTGCAGCGATATAAAATTACACCATCTTTTTTTATTCTCCGTATGTGACAGACTGTGACAATGAGAAGACAGATTTTCCTTTAGAAAAGGCTGAAGCCAGTGGGATTATGGCTCTCTACGTCGCGAATGAAAGCGAGCTGCACACACACCCGTTACCCTGGGGTACCTATATGTTTGAGATGTATTGTTAAGGAAGGGTTTTGACTTTCCAGTATAGAGTTCCTTCCAGAGAATACTTTATCTGTAAGCCGCTCGAGCATTTCAGGGGTTGTCTGTCAAATGAAAATGGTGGCTCGATCAAGCACGGCTACACGCTGCCCACTTTGGTTCAGCCCAGACTGGTGTCTAGGCACGACACTAGAGCGTAATCCTCCGGTAATCCCCGCCCTAACTCCGCGCTCGCTTTCCTAATCCCAACTCTAATAAACAATTTAAAGCTGCAGTTAATGTGTCCAGTAAAAAGTGCAGCGTGCTTCTGCCTGCCAAGGGCAGATGACTGCACACTTTCCTCTCTGTCAGCGCGTGGAGGTGGACCCGACACCGGGCCCAGATTAATGGGATGTTTGTCAGACGTTTGTCCCGCCAGCGTGGCCTTCTCCAGGCGCTGGCATTGAATCGCAGTAGAGAGTGTGTGTGTGTGTGTGCGTGCCACTCCGGCGTTGGGATTTGTGTGGGTTTCTCGGAGGTGGGGGGTCTTAGATCTGCGTCATAATGTCTCGCAATGTCACGGAGAGGAACCGGGGAATCTGGGAAAGGGCCGAGCATCCGACGGAGCCTCGGCGTAAACTGACAAGTCGTGTGGTTTACTTGCCTGCGGTTTGGAACCCTCTGACAGGATGTGAGACATTTGAGTGTGTGGGCTCACATTCTGCAAAGCTACAGCGAAAGTGCTTTTGTTCACTCATCCATCGGCAGGAAAAGAGAGCCACTGTTCCTGCTCCCAGGTCCATTGTGATCCCGTTCAGATGGTTGTGTAGCATCTCGCGGGGAACGCTTCCCTTTTTGGGCTCGATTCTAATCATCACCACCGATTCCAATTTTGATTTGGAACAACTGAATTGTCAAAAACCTGTTGGGGTTTTTTGTTGTGATCCAACCTTAAAAATTGGGAATTTACACTAACTTAAAGGGAAAAGCTTCTGATATTAACAGTTGCTTTATAATCCAGATTCAATCCTTAAACCACATTGTTCAAGGAAACTATTTCTGTTTTGTTTCTAGGCTGGTCATGATTAACAACGGAGAAGTGATCACATGTCATTATGGAATAGACATATTTCCAGGCCGTCATTAATCAGAGTGGACTTGTCTTAATAGAAATATAAAGCAGCCAGATGATGAGTTGTGTCTTTGCCCGGTTGGGTCAGTCTGGATGAGTGTGTGCCTTGCACCGGCGGCCTGTCACTCTGGAGGAGAGTTGGACGCTGGTCTCTCCAGAAGAGCCGTGAGCAGTGTGTGTTGACAGCTCAGGTGATTACCTGTCCTGTCTCATCGGCTCAGCTGGCCCGGTCACGCACCAGAAACGGGCACCGTGTCATTACTGTGTCGTCAGGCCCCTCTTTCCATCACTCCAGCACGCTAATTAGCTCTTTTTCTGAAGCGTGCTGTCCGTGCTGGTGTCACTAAACCGTGCTATTATGAAAAGTCTGACGGCAAGAAATGAGCCAATATTGGATTTCTGATGTTTGCGTTTCCGAGCTCAGTCAGTAGGATTAGAACTGACCCTGGATGCTGGATGAATACAGCCAACTGGTAATTGCAGCGGCGGCACTTGAACACATTTTCTATCAAAAATCATAGTTTTTTACATTAATGGTGAACCATTAATAGATAAATTACTTTGTGCCATTGGTTGAAAAAAGGACTGAAAAAATGACTCTATTATCTCTCCTCAACCCAACAAATGAAATGAATATTTATCCATTATATTTCCATCCCCTTCATGTCTAAGCCTGGTGTCGCGCAGCCCTTAAATAGCCATCAGTCTTCCTCTTTCTGCCTGTTTTCTGCCTCCTCTTTTTCCTACCACTCCCATCCTCTTCCACGTTGGCCTGCCATCTCTCCATCGCTGTCACGGTATGTCAGAACAGGTGGAATCAATTACCGGCCCCCAGCAGCCCACTCCCCCACCACAACCAGCTTTTTAATTGAGGGAATTAATGAGTGATCAGCCTGCAAGATGATTCGCTGTCCCAAATCCTGTTTGGCCGTGTGTGTGTGTGTATCTGTGTGTGTGTGTGTGTGTGTGTGCAGAGGATGAAGAGCGGGGGAGGGATTGTTTGACCAATCCTGCATAACTAATGCTGTCCTTCCACAGAGGCATTTGAAGCAGTTAACATGTCCATCCTCGTCTTCCTCGCCTGCTAATCACCCTCAGGCTGGAGGGCAGACAGCGCTCAGCGGGGCACATCTATTTACTGATTGAGATTGCTTTCAAGGACCGTTTGCAGATCAGGATGCGTTCGTGTGCTCGGTACTTTGTGAACTTTACCTCGTGGCAGCCGTTGACTGTATCTCAACATCTGCTCTCTAGATGTTTATACAGAAATTCTGATGTGCCTCATGTGTTCTCTCTCCCTCTCTCTCTCCCCCTCTCTCTCTCCCCACCCCCACTCCTTCCTTCACAGATGGAATCTCCTGTCTCCACGCCAGCCCCTCCACCCCTCCACCTCCTGGCCACCGTAGGCAGCAGTGAGATTGCCTCGCCATGTGAGCAGATAATGGTACGCACCCGATCGGTGGCCGTCAACACGTCGGACGTGGCCCTGGCCACTGAACCTGAGTGCTTGGGGCCTTGTGAGCCGGGAACCAGTGTCAACCTGGAGGGCATCGTGTGGCAGGAAACCGAAGACGGTAAGTGGAGGGCATAACGCGCTCAATCCCGCTTCGCGTCACATTCCCAGTTTGGTCAAAACCAGTCATTCACTTGATTTTCTGTGAAATTTACATCAGCGCATCCCCTCACGCATATGTTTGTCTGCTGCTTGACGGCGCGAAGCACACATTGTAACCGACAAAGCAGAAATGAATCATTTTTTCCATGTGATCGCTGCCAGGGAGGATCTTTTCTCCATTTTCTGTTGGCTGGGTACTTTGTGAGCTGGGCCGCCTTCACTTCAACACACTTTGATAGAAAGATGGTGGGGGGGGGGGGGGTATTTCAATAATGGGACGACTGTTCCCAATTTATCTGACAAAAAAAAGCTTAATCAAAGTAGCAAGGCACTAGCTTAGCAGGAGACTCGTTCAGGGGTGACATCTGCTTAATACGTTCTGTCTTTGTGTTGCTGTTGTTGCTCGTTATCGCTTGTGTGCAATTAAGATATTGCTTGTGTAATTAACTCTGTGGTACTTCATTCTAAGCGTTAGCCTACGCAGCCAGGATTGGGGGTTTGTCTAACGGTCCTGAACTGAACTGCCAGTAAATCAGATTATGTTGACTGTGATTCCGAATCCTGCAGGTTTCCTGCTTTGATCTGGGCTGTTTTCATCGCCGATACGGCGATACTTCAACATCAAAGGTATCGCTTTCTCAAAGCTTGAGTCAAGCCTGTGTTTTTTTTTAAAAAAAACCGATGTGGTGTTGTTACCGTACATATTTTGGCTGCTAACATGTAATTGGATATGTCTGGACTGCCCCGGGAGCTGGTGCTGGGACGCACACATGCTGCAAGAATAGCAGTTGGCAGGCAGTCCTTAGGTGGCCTTGATTTGTGTTTTTTTTTTTCCCGGGAATATGCAGAGAGGAGCTATCTGCTGGAAACAGCGCCATGCCTCACAGGAAGCTGGCCGTGTGGATAAGCCCTGCTCCCTCTCTGCCGTGCCGCTCAACTCTGAGATTCTTCCATTTTCTTTCCTCCCTTTGATCAAACCCGCATTCCGGTGATTTCATTTTAAGATGCATCGCTGGCACCGTCGGCTTCTGCTGGTCCCGGGGAACGGCCCGCTCTTACCGCCGTGCATGTGAAACAGCGCAGGCAGCTAATCTTCAAAGCGGGCCGCGCTCGGCTGGTCCGCGGGCACGCCGAGCGCAAATCGCCCACACATCCTCCGTGCTGCTCGGCGCTTCACTCGGAGGAACCCGGCAGACAAAAAGTTCCCTGCCTCATTAACATTCCCAAAGCTGAGTCCCAGCCACTGAGTGCCCCCTCCCACCCCCACCCCCACCCCCACCCCCACGCCGACTTGGAGGCCTGAACGCTGGCTGATTCACCCCTCTGCTCTGCTGCAGCCTTTTCCTGTTACCAAGCATCCAGCCCGTCACCCCTCCAGTCTGTTCCTAAGCAAACGGAGAGAGCTGGTGCAAGGCAGGGGTTGGTGCTGGGAGGGTGGGGTGGGGGGGTGGACAAGGCTACTTCTGTTAGTGACACAAACATGGCTCGGAGCCAGCACCAGTACTATGTTTATGCTCCCTCATTCTCTGCCTCACACAGAGTGATTGAC
>BJFM01001613.1:22858-39125 GCA_016586285.1 Arothron firmamentum
ACACACACACACACACACACACCACCACCCTGCCCCCCTCCTCTCCTCCATCCATGTCTGTCCTCTGCCTGCACTCGCCCTCTCAGAGCTGCTGCTTTGGGTGAGGAGGCAGCGCTTTGGCCTGATGGGGCCGTGTTTTTTATTACTGCGCTGCGACTGCCTGGGTGCAGCGAGAGGAGCTTTCAGGTGTTTTCCGTGTTATGGTGAAGGGGTGGGGGCAGGGTGGTGGAGGGGGGGCTGCAGGTGTGGCGTGTAGGATGGAGGTGGGAGGACGCTGTGGTTTCCAGTAACGCTTTGATTGCTCTGCAGCCTGCGCTTAGATCTGACAACGCCCGCTATCAGTTACACAGAGAAGGTAATAAAATTAGAGGATTTCTGAGGTTTTGTACTCGCATCCAGGCTGCAAAACTCCCAATTATTATCTGGTTTAATCAGTCAGTTATTGCTGATGCAATCGCGCCAGGAGTGTAGCGGTCGCAGTCTAACAGGCTTCCTCTGAAATGTTGCTGTTTGCGTCACCTTTAGGAACAGGGTTTGTTGCTCAGGACAATGCTTTGAATTTCTCGGTTGCCAGCGCTGCCTTGCCTTTTCTGCCCTGCGCTAGACAGCGCAGCCGTTTTCCTCTACGTCATTTTAATGGTACGAGCCCCGAACAGCCCACTGGCTAACCAAAGAGACCCCAGATGCTGCTTCCTCCAGACTGCACCGCCGCTCTGCTGTTTTTCCCACAGAGACCTTTGAAAGCAGATCCCCCCACCCCCCCCCCCACCCCCCACCCCCTCCTTTTTGGGCAACTGAGCAAATGAGAACCAAATGAGGAAATCAAGCGGACCCAGGCAGAGCACCAGAAGAACAGAGGCCCCAAAGACGGAGCCGAGGCATCCTGATTAGCAGTGAAGTTGAGCAGTCTGCCACTTCTCTGCATGACAAGTCTCATCTAGAGCTGTTTAGGCATGCGTGTGCGTGTGTGTGTGTGTGTGCGTGTGTGTGTGTGTGTGTGCGCCTGTTTCATTTAGCATGCCAACCAACAGCTGCTTCATCACCTCTGCCTTTCGGCCTTGTGGGAGTAAATGAACAACAGGCTCTGGGTAATTGTCTGAGCCTCACCCAACTCACCGAGCACCGCAGAAAGAAACAAATGAAACCAAAGATCAACGCAGGATTCACACCTTTTCCTCCCAGCCGACGGGAATCTCGCCTGAAGAGGAGGAACGCATTCTTCTTCTGGTGAAATTTGAGCACGTACGCTGCAGCTGCCTCGCCAAATGTGGGTAGTAGCTAAACGGCAGCGTGAACGTACGTTTGGATCAGAGGAGAAACAGCCAGGAACATAAAACAGGAACCACAATTTGGCTCGTTTGGTCCACCGAGGATGAAAAGATGATAGCGTGAAGAGAAAGAAAGTGAATTATGTGTCCGTTACTCTGTGGGTAAGCGAAGCGTGGGTCGGGGTGAGGGGGGAGCGCTGGGGTATTTAAAGGCCCAGCGTTGATACGGATCCCCCCCCCCCAGCACAGGCGAGGCAGCTCTCAGGGTCACGTCAGTGGAGCGGCGGGCCGACCCCTCCCAGGCTTAGCACGCTGATACCTCCAAATGTCATCTCTAAAACGCTGGAGAAGTTTATTGCTCTTGAAACACAGCCCAGAATACCTTGGCTTCTGCTCCAGGGGAGAGAGAACACAGGGGGGGGGTGGCGGGGGCCTTTTGGCCAAAAAGTCTAAAACCATGCCAGCAAGAGCCCCCTCCCCCTGCTGCCCGTGGCCACACACACACACACACACACACACTCACACTCACGCACGGCCAGCTTTTCCCCTAGCTGGTCTCACATCTTCTTAACTCCACGATAATAAATGTTTGGTGATCAATGTTTATCTTGTGGATTATTCCTGCAGCACGCTCCGTCTTTATCGCCTTCAGCACGGCCATTTAACGCCGTTTGACATGTGAACACAAGAGAGGGCGACGTGAAGCGGACATTCCTTCTAAACACTGAAGGGGTTTCTTTTTTTTCCTCCCCTCCATTCCTGTCAAAGAAGAGGAAGACAGTGTGAAAGGATGACTTGGTTCTGTAACTGGCTCGCCAGCTATGCTTCCTTGCTCTTTTAAAGACCACCTGTCAGTGGCCTCATTGAAATGTTTTCACAGAGCCGAGCGAGTGAACTCTCCATAGAAACTGTCCTTGAAATAACAGCGAGCGTTCTTGGAGGCCCTTAGCGCCCCCCCCTGCCAGACCAGCATGCAGAAAGAGGACGGAGTGGGAAATAAATCACGCAAGACTGAGCTCTGCTCGATGTTTCCAGGGGAAAGGGAAATTCTGTCTGCTGGCCAGGTTCGGTTGAGTTGAAGTTCCTCCGGGGACGGCTGAGGTTTGCCAAGGTGCCGTCTTTAAACCAAGCCACCAGCACACGTGCAGGTTAGCCTAGCTGCAAGCGCCCCTATCTGTTATAAACACCTATTGATTGCTAGTTAATGGTGCTAGCTTGGTGCTGACATAATGGGGGCTTCAAGGATCATCTATAAATAGGAGGAGCTGCGGTGTAATCTTATATTGATCTCTATTTTCTTGGCAGTTAGTTGCGCATTTCTGTACTAAGTGAGGTTGTGTGAATATGTCGTACCGTCGTCTCATCGGCCCCCGTCGTCGTGCCTCTTCTCCAGCTGAAATGCAATCAGCTTTTTCCACCATGGTACAAATCCCTGAAGAGAGTCTCTGTTCCTGCTCAATATTGGCTGACAACCGCCTCTTTTTTTTTCCTGTTTGAGCACTTGCAACATAAATCATGCGCCTGGCGGAATTGCAGCCTTGCCAGTGGTTGTCATGAGAGATCATGTTTGCTGTATACACGTCAACAAGAGCTTGAGCAACGCAACTTTGGCAGACTTGTCTCTTAATCTCAGCACCATCTTCCTGAAGGGAAAAACACCAGAGGGTTTGTTTTTAGCAGAGACTGTCGGTTTATTCAGATACATCTCAGGAAGCAACCGCTTTGCCGAACTGTAAACATATTTACCCTAAATAAATGAGTATAAGTCTGGTAGTGGCGACGGGTATTTCTATTTTTGCCGATTACTTTCTGCCTATTACGCTGAAGCTGCTGCGCGTGGCTGATAATGCAGCCCTGCGGTGGAAGGCGTGCTAACACTCCTCTGCTACGCTGACCTTCTCTCAGGCTCTTATTCTTCTCTGACTTCACACCTTTACCTCTGATGAAGCGGAATGCAGCCTCGGTTTTACAGCTTATTTAAAAGTCAGCTTTACTTTATGTTTCCGTATCTTTCACCTTGTTTTTTTTTTCTCGCTATTACTCATAGGTGGATTTTTTTTTGCATTTCCACTTGATTTTATGTTGTAACCTTACGCTAAAATAAAAATTCTCACATTTAACTGATTTTTTTTTTTTTTTTTTTTAAATTCTGAATAATGATTTAAAGCTAAGTGATCAGGTTTATGTTGAGTTAATGGGCCGCTCCTTTCACTTCTACCATCAATCTTTTCCTCCCCAGATTAGTTCCACATTCCACTTCATAACCCGTTTTTCAGTGACGGCGCTGAGGAAAGGTTAATCTTTGGACGCCGTGTTCTGACACTGACATAATAGGACAAGCTCGGTTTCTTTTTATGCTGCACGAGCGCTGGAACTCTCTTAAAATGGACGGCTGGAAACATGCTGCGACACTTGAATGCTCAAATGCTTCATTTATCAGCATTCCAGTTATTGCTCCTGGCAGCACCCAGCTATCTTTTACCTTCTTTCTGTAATGAATACTGACACTCTTTTTCTCATTGTTCTCACTTTTTTGTCGACAAGCAACCTTGATGACTTTTTTATTTACGAGCAAGGAAAAAAACCCAAAGTTGTCTGGGAGAATAGGAAGAGTCTGGTGATAATTGTTTCAGCAGAAAGGCCTGCGAGCGCTAATAATCGCTTCACAGAGTGACGAAACACAGTTAAAGGCTGACGCACACCGAGAACTGCCTTTAAATGTCACACCCAATTATTACACCGACGTGAACCCCCCGTTTCTGAAAATGACGGGCTTTCTCTCTTTGACAAGGGCGGTCAGTGAAAATGTCATTAACCCCAGTGAATGTCTGTTGATCTGCAGCGGGGCAGAGGTCAGCCACTGAGTACACAGCCTCCATCACCAGCACCAGCAACTGCGACTCTGGCCCCACCATTAATGAAATGCCTTCAGAAGCGGGGGGGGTGGGGGCTGCAGTCACCCATGCAGCAGACTCCCAGCTCCTGACTTCATCCGTCCCCTTGCATCGCCCTCTTGGCGGTGTAATCCCATACAAGCGCGGCAAGTCAGGAGGGCCGACACTCCTCCTTCAACAGCGCTGAAAGGAAATGAGTTCTAAACTTCATTCAGCCGTCACGAGTGACCCTAATAACGCTGACACGAGGGGGAGCGGGGGGGAATCGGGCTTGCTCCAGATCTGTCCAGATCTGGCCCAGAAACGGCTCCGTCGGCAGGGGTGGCTCCCCGTGCATCCCCTGCATGTAAACAACTGGTGGAGCACCAGGAGCCGCCGCAGCTCACCACAGCGAAGTTTGTCTGGGTTGTTTTGTGTTGGGATGAACTATATTTAGACACACTTGGCACCGCTGTCTCTGCCTGGACGGCTTCATTTATTCCTAGTATGAAAGCAGAGAGATATTTAAGCGGTTTTATGGCGTTGGCGATAGACGGTGAGGATTCTTATCGTCATCGTATTAGGAAAAGATATAAACTAGTCCAGTGGAAGTGCTGCTTATTGACTTAGAGACATGCTGTCATTTATATCCATTATAAAAAACAATAAAAAAGTCAAGTCGTCATCTTGTTTTATTCTCACAGACGCAACGTAATCAGAGTGGTTTTAGGGACAAATTTAATGCAAGGGTTGAGCAGAAATGACTAATTCATGAAGCAATAACAAATAGCTGCAATTTATGCTGCATCAGAGTAATCTGGAGTGTGTGTGCATCAGCCGTTTCAGAGCGCAGAATGAATTTACTCGTGAAATCCCATTTGTTTGGTGAGGGTGAAGTAGGAGCCTCATCATCTGAAGCTTCTGTCCTTCACGCTGAAAGCCTCTGAAGGTGCAGCTTGTAATTACAGACCACATGATCTAAACGACAAGGGGCTAGTGTTTCACCCCTTCCTTCCTGCACTCACTTTGTTTAGCTTTAATGGAACCACCATAACAATAAACATGTAGCGTCACACCGTTACCATATTCAGAACCTCCCCGGAACATTTTCTCGATGCATGTGCAGCTGATACAGAGATTTTCACACCCCAGGAGTGCATATTTCAACATATTTCACTTTTAGTCCTATGAATTTGTCCTTTAAAGGTTATTAAACATCAAGCTGGGTTCTGTCCAGATTATTCTGAATGTCCTCTACATATTTTTTTTTTTTGTGGAACTACTTTATTATCATTCAGGCAAAGTATTGCAAGAGCAGAGAGATCTGAGGTGACCTGAGCCTCAAACCGCTCCGACTAACAGAGTTTTTTGGATGCAGCATGGGAGGATGGCCAGACAGGGAAGCACTTGACAGTGAGCAGAGGCTCAGAATAAAGTCCTGTCAAAGATTCTGGGCCTCAAGCCAAGAAATTGACAGATTAAAATATGTTTGGCTCTGTTCAAGTCTCACATTCTAGATCTACAGTTTAGCTTAAAGTAGCTATCGTACATTTTAGGAGATGTTTTTCTAATTTAAACGCTAAATGTTTCTGCATGTTGGTCAGCCAGTCGGCCTAGTTTAGCTAACAGGATAATCAAGACAATATAACTGAGAGCTGGAGGTTTTGTTGAAATAAAGCCATTTACGAGCCTCTATTACCACATCTACCAAAGCGAGGGGACGGTCAAACAAATCGAAGCTCTTTTAATTTAAAAAGATTAAAGACTTCCCTAAACATCCCGCGGTATCATTTCCAAGCCTCCTTTGTAGAAAGCAGAGAAAGCCATATCCTGCCCATCATGAAAGGCTGCTCATTCATTTGCCCTGGCTTGATTTACATCCTGTCACAACCAGCTGCCACAGCCATTTTGTGCTGGAGTGTTTGGAGAGCTCGGAGGGGGGAGGCGGGCCGTGGAGGGCGTTATAGAAAAGGTCTGTGTTCCTTTAACGTGACACAGGATCTGAGCTCAGCAACCTCTCTGCTGCCCCCGTGTATGCCAATGTAATTATCATTTGGATGTAGCATTGAGCAGATGCCACTTTTTTTTTTCTCCGGGCCACAGGGTGAAGGAAGAGACTGGTGGTCGAGTGTCAGCAGGTTCCTGTAAACGTATATAAATGTCCCGTCCGCCCTGGCTGCTCTGCGCCAGAGGCAGCGCGAGAAAAATGAGCTCTGAACTATGACTTGTGTGTGTGGGAGGGGGGGGGGGGAGACTGCAAGGCGGGGATGGTTTTACCATTGAAGAGAGGAAACAAGGGTGCGTGTGAAGGAGAGAGGGAGAGAAGGGGGGGGGCGTGAGGGAGAAGTGGGGGGAGCGAGGGAGGCTTCCTAAGCTAATAAAATGCTCGGAGGGACGGAAGCTGCCAGCCAGCATTCCTGTGCCATTAGATAAGTCAGCTCGCTGCAGCCTCCAGTTTCTCTGCAGTGCTGAAGTGGCAAGCTGAGGTCAACACCGGGGGGGGGGAGGGGGGTGGGGGTGGGGGGCAATAAATCCAGAATGTTTCTGTGCACCGTGCTTGGCTCCTAATCCTCTGAAGCTGCTCGCCCTGTGATTTGCTCTTAAAATTATGAGCAGTAACGAGAAGCGATGGTTTGTCTGCCTCCAGCAAGCTGTCTGTGTGAACGTCCCTCCGCCTGTGTGAACGTCCCTCCGCCTGTGTGAACGTCCCTCCGCCTGTGTGAACGTCCCTCCGCCTGTGTGAACGTCCCTCCGCCTGTGTGAACGTCCCTCCACCCGTGTGAACGTCCCTCCGCCTGTGTGAACGTCCCTCCGCCTGTGTGAACGTCCCTCCACCCGTGTGAATGTCCCTCCGCCTGTGTGAACGTCCCTCCACCCGTGTGAACGTCCCTCCGCCTGTGTGAACGTCCGTTAGCTCTTCAAAAGCCCACCTGTGACCTCTTGATGGAGTCCGGGCCAGATAAACGGGATCGGGTTTCTGAAGGAGACACGTATATCTGATTTGTGTGATCTTTCGGAGCTAATTTTAGAGCCTAACCGCCAGGTCGGGTGTCCCACTCGGGACAGGTCAGGTTGTGCAGCCCACACTGATCTTTACCAAATTCACACTCGCCAAAAGGCGGCGGAGGAGCTCTTCTGGGTGAGGAATTGCAACAATATCGGTGAAGTCAAGGAGCTTCTCTTTCGCAATCGCTGACGCTCAGCTCGCATTCAAGTGTTTGTTTGTTTTTTAAAAGACTGTAGTTTCAAATCTGGATTCTGCTCAAGGTTGTTATGTCGGCTGTAAAGTGAGATGGATGGTAGCAAGCATAATATCCTTACCCCAATAATCATCCTTCACGGAAACATCTTATCAGAGAGAGAGGCTTTTATTCCCTGACTATTCCACAGCCTGATCCAGGACCTTGTGTCAGGGTCTGTAGGGCCGCTACTAACAATAATTTGAATAATTGATTGGTCGGTTGATTTTTTTTTTCATTAATCGTTTAAATCCCCGGAAATTATTTCAAGTATTTAAGGTATTTAAAGTGCAGAAACGTTAAAAAACACGTTGCTCATTTCACAGCTCTTAAGTAATAAATAATATGAATAAGTTAAAAAACATTCAAACTAACTTTTAAAAGTCAAGTGCACAAAAAGGGCTTTGTGATGTTTAAAAGAAGCTTGAGTTGTCAACAACATTGTGAACAACAAATAAATGGAGAAAGATATTTCTTCTATTCAATTAAACGACACACTTTCTCGTCTTGTGCAAAGTGAAATGCTTCCAAACTTTCAAGGCCTTGTGTCCGATTCAGCCATGTTAGAAATTTACCTCTGCTACTCTTCTTCTGTGGTGTTTAACGGCGGTGCGCATCCGTCTGCGGCGAAGTAGCGCTGTGACGTGGAAGTTGAGGCATTAATCGCGCCAGGCCACAGGTCAATTCTGAAATAAGTTGCTGACTCTTTGGATTGAATCGATTCCTTGTCGCAGGCCCTAGCGTCTGTTTAGCTGTCAGACAGTCACAGCCTGCAGACAACCTGGTGTTTTATTGATGTTTTACTCTGAGTCGCTGCAAAAACTGATATTTTACTCCCCGTCACACAGGTATGCTGGTAGTCAATGTTACTTGGAGGAACAAGACGTACGTGGGCACCCTGCTGGACTGTACACGGCATGACTGGGCTCCCCCCAGGTAAAGAGCTTTGCTTCCTCATGAAAATGTTCTCACTCTCCTCTCGTTGCTGTGTTTAAAACGCGGTGGGCGTACTATCTTTCTCTGTTGGAGGATTTGCTGTCACACTCTGTATTTGTAAACGTCAGGCTGAGAATAATTCATGATGGTGGTGAATCATTGATGCGTTCTCTCTATCCCAGCTGCACTTGGTCTCTTAACCTTTTCATATTCTGTGTGATACAAATCTGCTGTAGTAGCATCAGCGGAAGGATGCATGGCTGAGTGAACTCCTGTTAGCCATGGACAGATGGACCTTCCCGGTCCAAGTCAGTCGCCCTGTCTGCTCCGAGGAAGCAGGATTCACCATCCGGCTGCCTGATGTTCCAGGAATTGTTGGTAGACATAGAAAGCTGCTTTAACAAGCCAGATTATAAATTTAATGATCAAACTAACAGCTTTTTCTCAAAGCCCGTAAAACCTTGTCTACCACAAAGGCTGCCGCTTTAGACCTGGGCTGCGGAGCTTTAGATGTTTGCCATTTTCAGGTGTTACCTTTTGTCATGCAAATAGGCAGGTAGTTTGAAATGCAAGTGCTTGCTTTGATTGAGAACACCTGCACTCTATGTAAATATAAATCAATACTTGAAATGCATTGCTAAGGGCAATGAAAAAGCAGATTAAAGCATGTCTAATGGAAAACACGGAAAGGCTGCACCACAGTAATGTTCACTAAGAGGGCTTTGCAGGGCTGCGTTTGCGCCAAGATAGTCCTACAGTTGCAGCACGGTTACCTTGGGGACCCACCATGAATAATTCAGAAAGCTTTCAACAGACCGAATATAAACTTGGGCTTGTAATGAGTCTAAATTCCTTTACCAGTGTCAGACTGTAGATGTGTTCTCAATCCCTGCTGGAGCTGGAATTGTTTGGAGAGCCTTGGAGAGGAAGCTGTGAGTCACAGCAGCCTGGTGCCTCTCTTTGTCACAGATTACTATCCCTCACTGCTGCACAGCCATAATTACTCTACTGTTACACAGAGATAACGCCAAACTGGTATTTTTATGGTTTTGAATGACTGTGTGTTATGATTCCAAACCAGCCCAAGCATTCAGTGATGTCTTTTCAAATTACGTATGCACGCCCTTCGGTAAGGCGTGTAGCTCGACTGAGTTATGGCGAGAACAAATATCAGATTCAGAACTCGGTCATTTCGCCATTATTATACGCCCGTTTCCTTCGTTTCCTCGTGGAGCGTTGGCCATGTAATTAGGTGTATCATATTACCAAAGTGAGGTTTCCGGTTCATGTGAAAACATTTGAGAAACGGTGCAGCCGATCCAGAAGTGCTGCAGAAGCTTGTGTGCGCAGGTTCAGGTAATTGGTGATTATATTTATCCCCACAAGAGAGTCGGCTGTCAGGAATTCCAGGACATTCCAGGACAGATTACATTCCAGGACAGCTGCTTCTTGCTGGCTTTCAATATGTGACTTATGTCACTTTTTAGGATTAACAGATTAAGATAGATTTTCCTAATAGATTATTGGGCATTGTTTGACATTTTTTTTGCTGTTGCTGCAGGTTTTGTGAGTCTCCTACGAGTGACCTGGAGATGAGAAACGGCCGCGGTCGTGGAAAGCGGATGAGACCCAACAGCAACACGCCTATCAATGAAAACAGCAACTCATCAGACAACAAGGGTACCGCCAACAACAAAACCCGCGCAGCCTCCAACAGCAAAGGCAGGAGGGGCAGCCAGACTCCGTCAGAGCGCCGCACGCCGCCCAACAGCAACACGGAAGACATCAAAGCCAGTCCGTCCTCTGCTGGAAAACGCAAGACCAAACCCACCTCGGATATGGAGCCCAACTCCAGTTCAGAGGACAACAAGGGCAACAAGCGCATGCGCACAAACTCTAACAGTGGAGGGGTGGGAGCCGCGGGCCTCCCCATCGCTGCGATCAAGACTGAGCCGCTTCCCCCTCCCCTGGACCGTAGCTGTCCCTCTCCGGTTCTGATTGACTGCCCACACCCAAACTGCAACAAGAAGTACAAGCACATCAATGGGCTCAAGTACCACCAAGCCCGTGCACACAATGATGATGACATAAAGCTGGACTTGGATGGAGACAGTGAGTACGGAGAGGACTCCACCATCCACCCGGAGCCGGGGAACTGCAACGGAGCGTCCATCTCCCAGAAAGGGTGCTTGTCTCCGGCGCGTTCGGTGACGCCAAAGGGCAGGAATTTGGATGCTCAGAGTCCTTCCCCGTCTCCTGGCAAGTTCGCTTCAAAACAGACTAAAAAGAAAATTGCAGAGACTGACGCAGAACTGGCGGGTCTGCCGATGGACGGCTGCGAGGACGGACTGTGTCTCACAGACGAAGCCAGCAACGACGGTCTGGATGACAAGAGGGGATTGGACAAATCGAAAAAGGGGAACACTGGTACAAAGGCTGATAAACTATCCCAGAAAAACATGAAGTCGCCACGGCCAGTTGGCTCAGGCTCTGCGGCATCACAACAGATGTATTCTTTTCCTCCTGGAAACCCAAATTCTTCTCCAGGACTGAACCCGGTAATACAAGCAATCCCCAAGAGTCCCCAAATGAAAGGCGCTCAGCCAAAAGCCCCCCCCATTGCCGATCCTGCCTCAAGTAGCTCCAAAGACAAGAAGAAGAAAGACAAGAAGAAAAAGGATTGTGGGAAGGAGCCAGACAGTCCCAAACCTCCGGGAAAGGGAGGGAAAGTAGAGGAAGGTAAGCTCCAGTATGCTGAACCCTCTGATCAAGTCATGAAGGGCGAAGGGCTCCTCAACGGGTCCTCTGATCCGCACCAGAGTCGCTTGGCCAGCATCAAGGCCGAGGCCGACAAGATCTACAGCTTTTCCGACAACGCCCCCAGCCCATCCATTGGCGTAGCCAGTCGGATAGATGGCCCCGGAATGCAACAGCCTCTCACGCCGCTCCACGCGGTAAACCAGAACGGTGCCGACAACTCTTCGGTTAAAACCAACAGCCCGGCCTATTCTGACATCTCAGATGCAGGTGAGGATGGCGAAGGGAAGCTTGAGGGTGTAAAAGTCAGAACAGAGGACCAAGCCATCAGGGAAAGTGTCAAAAAGGCGCTCTTCCCAAACCAGGTGCCCAACAAAGACTCCCCCTATTACCCTGGCTACGAGAATTATTACCCCCCAAATTACATCAACCCAGGTCTTGGCGGGCCCAATCCAGGAATACCACTAGCAGAAAGCCAGGTTAAGATAAAAAAGGATGAAGATCAGGACCAAGTGGAGGAGAAAATCAAGGTAGAGATTCACGAAGACCGTAAACCGGACAGCATGGTCCCTGGGCAGCAGCAGCAGCCGCAGCAGCAGCCGCCGCAGCAGCAGCAGCAGCAGCAGCCCTCGGTCATCCAGCAGCGCTCCAACATGTACATGCAGCCGCTTTACTACAACCAGTACGCCTATCTGCCCCAGTACACATACCATTCTGACCAGGCCTACCATAACCACTTAATGACCACAAACGCAGCCTACAGGCAGCAGTTTGAGGAGCGGCAGCGGCAGATCGCCGAGCAACACCGCGCTGCCGAAAAAAAATCTGACGCAGCCATGAAAGAACGGGAGGCCTCCATGAAGGAGGAGTGGAAACAGAAGGGGCCAATGCCGCCCAGCCTCTCCAAAGCCCCAAACCAGGCGGAGCTCGGGAAGGTGGCGCAGCCTCCGGGTAAGTCCAGAGAGTCTCCCTCTGAGCCTTCCAGCAAATCCCTGACGGCCGCCAAGGGAGAGGACCCAAAGTCCCAGCAGGCAGAGGGGTTGAAGATAAAGCTTTCAGAGGGAGGCCACCACGGGAAGGAAGACGCCAAGCAAACACTGGACTCCAGGGGCCAGCTGGGGATGGAACAGGCCATGTGGTACAGACAGGTAAACCCGTCTACTGCCACAGCAGACGTTTCGGTGTGCATGTTTTTACCGGTGCTGACTTTAACCCTTTCTAACCATGTTTAGCAGTACCCTGAGAGCCAAAAGCCTCAAGCAGAAGATGAACACCAGCACCAACAACCTCGATGGAAAGACGAAAGGGACAGAGAGCGGGAACGAGATCGCAAATTAAAGGAGGAGCGGCCCAGGCCCAAGGACAGTCAAAGCGGCCCTAAGGAGGACATCAAAGAGGGTTGCGATCCCAGACTCGCTTCCGAGGACCTGCGGGTCTTGAGCAAAGACTCTCGATCTAACCCCCACATGCAATTCTCATCACCACTAGCACAGCACCAAGGGTACATGCCCTACATGCATGGTTACCCCTACGGACAAGCGTATGACCCCAACCACCCTGGGTACAGGGGCATGCCCTCGGTCATGATGCAGAATTACCCAGGTACGCATCGCACTCCTTTTGGTTTCGATTTTCATCTATAAATATACATGCCCTTCTTAACGCCACATATAGTTATCCATATATTTTATATCAGTTTTTGAAAGGTATTTCAGTCTCCTTGGAAAGTTGGTAATGATGTGTATGATGAAGAACTTTCTCTAATTAGGCAGAAAACCTGTGTAAATACACTTTAATATCTAGCAAGCTTGCTTACAGGTGAAGAACTTAAACCCCAAAGAGCCACAGCAACAACCACCTGCTGCTCTCAAACATGCAATATTCACGTTTACTTTCAAAACAAAACCGTTGTTGCGGTGAGGAAATAAGCGTGGGTGTACAGCAGGTTAACGGATGCCGTCCTATCAAGCGGACAATGTGACATTTTGTCCAGAGGTTAAAATTACCTAAAATCAATACTGTTGGCCATTAAGCGTGATTGATGTAAGCCCTGACCAGATGAATCAATCCTACCTGCTCACACTTGTATTCCATACAGGAGGACTCTCCCATCACTCATTTTCTCTGCTGTTTTTAGGTCCATATCTACCTGGAGGCTACCCGTTTTCCCCTTACGGCGGTAAAATAGCCGGAGGGGACGAAGGCAGTGACAAATCGCGAGCTAGCCCCACTGTCACCAAAACGGCAACAGACTCCAAAGCCCTGGAAATCCTGCATCAACACGCCAGCCAATACAAGAGCAAATCCCCCACAGTCGGTGACAAGCCTCCCCACGACAGGGAGAGGGAGCAGGACAGAGCGACCAGCGACAGAGACCGGGACAGGGAGCGAGACAGAGAGAGAGACATGGACCGACCACGGTCGTCTCCCTCCCAGCGCATCATGCCCTCTCACACCCACCTGGGATACTCGGTGCTCTCAGGGCAATATGACCTGTCTTACGCCACAGGTCAGTCAACAGTTATCCTACCTGTCCCGTCCAGTATTGGATTGTTAGACTATTTCCAGCCACTTATGTAAGACTCACAACTTGCAGGAAGTCCTGTGAATAAATGCAGAAATGTGGATTGTGGACGATCAAAGATCTAAGATCCTTTTCCAGTCGATCACTGATTTCTCATTAGCTAGCCAACAAATAGCTTTCTCTCTGCTCTTTGCCAGTGTGACTTCGTTACCCTGGACGGTCACAAAAACTGGTAATCCATTTGGATGTTGTCAAATGCGAGTGAGAGACATTAGTAAACGATGAGTTCTCCCTCAGCTGACTTGTAAAATTATACTAGATGTTGTCTGTTTGCTGGTTTGCTTCATCTGAAGATAAAAGCACACTCAGAATTCGGCGGTCTATTTCTTTGTGCAGTGCAGCATTTAGCTCCTCAGCTCATCCATCCTAAGTAGGTCCTTTGAGGACAAGTAGATCACAGCCTCCATAATAGAGACGTTGAGCCCGTTCACGGCCACAGCGGCCTGCACTGACACCTGGCGGTAGCTGCTGGGATTACACCTGAGCGCTCCCTCACGTCTGGTCATGTGACAGTAGCTGTTAGCACTGTTAGCTGCCAGGCAGGACTACAGGTGATTGTCAGTAATTGTGTCCTTCCTCTTTGTCCCGAGTCTCATCCGTCCTGTCCTGTGTCTTTTTCAGGGAAACCTGACCGCCACACCTCAACCCTGCAGAGATTCATGTGACTGGCTCATGTGAACACAGACGCCCGGTGTTTCTGCCAACCTTTTGAGTTCTTCACCCCCGAGACGAGGCGGATCGCTCCTGTTTCCCCTCCCTTCCTCTCTCGCCTCGTAAATGACCCCAGAAGCTCCAGACTGTACCAGGACTGATGTAACCCAGGTTCAAAGCCATCGCTCTGCCTCATCCCACAGAGGAAACGCCAACCCGCTGATTATCTAGTCTTTGCACTGTCAACAAATACAATGCAAAAAGAGACTATTGGACTGCCAGGACAGCCGTGTTTTTTTGTTTTTTTGTTTTGTTTTTTTCATTCGTTTGTTTTTGAACTGCATTGTTATTTTGTCACGCGCAGAAAGATGTCGGCCGGGGATGTTTGGCTGAGAGGAAAGAGGAGTTAAACCTAAATTAAAGACTGAAAACAAAGCGAGGCGCTTTTGGCTAATAGTACGCCGTGAAACAACAGTATATCCTTAACTTGACAAACATTTGGCTGTATTTCGTGGGGAGAGGGAATATGGCAACAGCTGCTTTTATCAGAGACTGAAGTTGTTCTTTTTTTCTTTTTTTTTTCCTGTTTTTCCGTTGACGTTGTTGGTTCCCCCCCTCTGAACCCTCGGTTTTTGTTTCAGGGATGTTTCTTTTTTTTTTAAAGGGCCGCACACACCTCAAAGGAGAAATAAACACTACTTATGTTTTTCTTTTCTTCCTCCATATCACCTTGTTTGTCCTCGGGTCTGGATTCGCTCCTCTCCTTCCTCTTTCACTCGCTTAGACGGTGAAGCCACACAAGCAAGCCGAGGATGTGGGCGGCCTCCGCGGTCCCAGCGGGAGGCCGCACCTGGAGGACTGAGTCCACCTTCTTTTCTGTCAGCAATGTGAAATTTCCCTTTTTTCTGCTGTAATATAGACTTTCACATGTTTATATTTATCCCAGAATGCAACTGTTTCATATCTCTCATTGTTAAATATCATATAAAGATTTATGTGCTCCGTTCATTAAGGTTTTGGAGTCCTCCGGTGTTTTTTTTTTTTTTTTTTGTTGGTTTTTTTGTCTTCTCCAGAGCTCTGCACGTCTCCCCCAGACTGGTTCCGGTTCCATCTGCGATCGGCAGCTCAGCCTGAGCTGGGTTGACTGGGGGAAAGTGGCAGTTTTCCGCTTTGCTTGCTGGTGTGGCTTCACCACGACATCCATTCACAGGGCGGGGTCAGTATCCAGAGTGGACGGGTCGCCCCAAACTGGGCCAGTGTGTCTGAAAGAAAAGCAGATCGGATGACAAATCTTTTTCCTCTGCATAAACCTGAAATTAAGACCTCAGGATTTAGCCGCCATCTTGTGCAGGAAAGGGCTGTTTATCATCAGCAACAACTTTAATGCTCATTCTGTTGGCTTGGATATGAAATTTTAAAGACAAATTTTAAAAAAAACACACTTGGACACAGCAGCACAGAGCGGCGCCTCCGTCATGCTTGATGCAGTTCTGCGATCGGCCACCAGGGGGCGACAGAGCCCGCCCCGAAGCCTCAGCCAACAGGAAACCAGCTAAAATGGCAACAACGACCTCTGAGCAAAGGTCACGCGCAAACGACCTCTGAGCAAAGGTCACGCTCAAACGACCTCTGAGCAAAGGTCACGCTCAGCCCGACGCTGAGCGCTCAGCCTGAGCTTCTGGAGCTGCTGTGGGGTCTGGGTCAACTCAGCCGTCTCCAAGGTGCAGTCTGACAGGTGTTCAATGACAGTTCTGTCCTTCAGGTGCTGCCAGTGAACCTCCGTCCAAGTGGTGGGGAGGGGGGGGGGGTGAAAGCACATTTTCAGCTCTGAACTGGAAGCGTTTTATCCCACTGGGACAGACTGGCTCAGGATGGGAGGATGATCCTCCATCCTTCACTGACCCTCCTGTCACTTTCAACATTTCCACTCATTTCTCATTTCTGGTTTCATGCCCCCCC
>BJFM01001613.1:44360-58650 GCA_016586285.1 Arothron firmamentum
CCCCCCCCCCCCCCCCCCCCCCATTCAGCTCTAATCACACACCTGGCTGTTGGAAGCAGGAGCACTTGGTTTGTGGCCACTAGGGGGCAGCACGCAGCGAACGTCTCCCTCTGCACCACAAAATAGTTTATTCGTTAATAACTAAATGTCACACGAAATCAACAACATGAGCTGGAAGTGCCCGGTGGTGCACCTGAGCGTGCACGTCAGACTCACTCAGTGAAGGTTCCCGTCAGCAGACCAGTAGCTGCGTTTGGGACCATTTGAAGGTGAGAAGGGGGCGTGGCCGACACCATCACGGCCGTTACGGTGGTCAGGTGTGGAGTTTGAAGTGGGCGCAGGCTCAGTGCTGCTGATCCTGGATCCAGACTCCCAGAGGGAGCAGGTCAACAACGACGCCTGCTGTGCTCACCTGCACCGGCGCTAGTAACACAGACGTAACACATTAATAACAGCTTTATGGCTTCCTGAGTGTTTCCTGAACAGACTGGTTTGTGCTACCTAATCCAGGCTTTCACATTCCTCCAGATGATCGACTGCTCTCCTCTGCACCGGCCACCGATGGGAGGTGTTCGCTTTCTAATTTGGGATCCAATTTAGGGTTCTTTGAGCTTGTAATTAGGTTCAGTATTCAGCCAGGAAGGACTCTGAGATACCCTGACGAGGGCACGTGGATCCTCACACACACACACACACTCACAGTACGGAGCCTTTTCAAAAGCATCTTTTTTTTTAAAAAATCATCTGACTTTCTGAGAATTCATCCCAAAATAAACCCCCTAAGAGATGAAGCTGTGGTCTGCGTTTCCCCAGCGCAGGGAGCCGCCCGTGGAGGTTTTTCCGCTCACGCTGGTCTAGATGGAGGCGAGGAGGTGGAGCGGAGGGCTGGCTGCTCCCCACAGGGCTGCCTGTGTTTTTAATAATCGCTCCTCTCTCTCCACCTGGGAGCGCCGAGCCCCTGCGGGACCTATTTATTGTTAGCAAGCAGCAGCACACACACACACACACACACACACTATTGTTCACAACACGGTCACAAGGTAATGGCCTGGCCTGTGTGGGCGAGGCCGCTTTAATGAGGAAAAGGATGATCTGGTGTGTGTGTGTGTGTGTGTGTGTGTGTGTGTGAGTTTAGATTTCCTGGATGGATGAGCTTCGGGTCCGAACGCTGAGGCTTCTGTGAGCTCACAGCTTCTCCCGCTCATGTTGGAGGAGCTGGAGGACGACAGACCAAGCTGGGGGGGTCACAGGTCCTCTTAACCAGAGCCCCGGCGCCGCCCTTTAGCATAGCAACGCCTCGCTGGTGGAGGACACGGATGGAGGAGAATAGAAATGTTGCTCTGACGTGTCACAATGTCCCTGCGGAGTTTATTCATGAAATATTCATTAGAAATGCTTTTTTTTGCATTCATTTGAATGTTTTATCCTTCTGCTCTAACAAAGCAAACTTTTCCTAACTGGGAGGAGAGGATCCAGGGCCCACCTTCCCCCCGCTTTGAAACAGAAACCTCTTTTATCCTGGACTTCAACAGCCAGTCAGAGCTGGAGCTTCCGTCCTCCGGGCAGGTGCTTGTCCTGCCAGCAGCCGGTCAGGACGCAGCCTGTCAGACACCACCTGACTGGCCGCTGCTCCGCACAGACGTCTGCTGCTTCTGCCTCGCTTCAGGCCTGAGCTGCATCAGCAGATCCTGGATGAGGATCGTGCTGTGACCTGTGTGTGTGTGTGTGTGTGTGTTCAGGCGCTCTGACGAGTAAAACACCAGCGTGAATAATCTCCCGGCCGCCCGTCTGTGTTTGTGTTCAAACAACGCCTTATTTGTCTTTGATTCCATCCTTCTTTGGCGGCCTTCGCCCTCCCGGTTCTGCACCCACCGCTGTTTAATGCCTCACTTGGAGGGTTTGAACCTGCCAGGCTGCGTGCACCTACAGAAACCGCACACACACACACACACACACACACACACACACACACACACACACACATGAGTGAGATCCAAGCAGGCTTCCTGAGTGGTGGGACTGAATCATTGAAAGTGTGTGTTGTTTGTTGTGTGGCAGGTTCCAGATGATTGAAGACCTGTCCTATGAAGATGTGAAGAAATGTTACCGCGGCTCGGTGAGACCCCCCTTCAGAGTCCCTCTGGGACCAGACTTGTGTCATTTAGAGATTGTTGGGTGAGCAGGAGCGTCAAAGACGTGATCAGCTGTCCACGGAGACGCAGACGCTGCCTCCCTCCTCCAGCCCAGACGCAGTCTCTGACGCTCCTGCAGGAGTGGAGTCCAGCTCCGGACCTGTCTGTGTGCAGAGTGCATGTTCTCCCTGGAGCTGTCTGTGTGTGTGGGTGTGTTCGTGTGTGTGTGTGTCCTGTGATGGACTGGTGACCTTTCCGGGGTGTATTCCTGCTGGGATCGAGTCCACAGGCGCTTAGAAAGAAGTTAGGATTAGCTCCTGAAGATGTTTCCCTCCTCCTCAGAGGGAATCGTGATTTATCCGCCGGTCGGGCTCAAAGCCTCCCGTCATATCTGTGTCTGAGCGGAAGGAGCAGAATCCGCTCCATCAGCAGCTATTATTAGCCAGACAAAACGGGGGCGGCAGGCAAACAGCACAGCCCACACGAGTCAGCAGAAAGAGAGAAGAGACGCAGGAGCGGCGGAGGTGTGTTAGAGGAGAGGCTGAGGGGACGGATGAGTGTCGGGGAGGGATGGTCTGACGCTCAGAGGCAGACAGGCTGAGCCATGGAGAGCCAGAGGACAAGACTTCCAGTGAGTGTGTGTGTGTGTGTGTGTGTGTGTGTGAGAGAGAGAGAGAGAGATACAACGAGTGCCTGGTAGAGCTCAGTGTCTGTAAACCGCTCCTGTGCCTCTGTAGTATTGTGTAGGCCTCCGTCTGTGTGTGTGTGTGTGTGTGTGTGCGTAGAAGTGCAGAGCCAGGTGTGTGTGCGCCACCACTGACCAGCGACAGGGCAACAGTGTGTGTCTTGCAGCAGCCTGCTCCAGGCCCTGGATGTGCGCGAGTGTGTGTGTGTGTACGGAGCCAACGTGCTGAGCCTGGTGCAGAGCCTGCGCCCGCTGGGGGAGAGGGTGGTGTCTGCGGTGGAGGCGAGCCGCTCCACCAAGGAGCTGCTCATGACTCTGCCCTGTCCCTCTGCACAGACCGTCAGCAAGTACGACTCCCAGTTCCACAAACTGTTCCAGTGCGTTCCCAAGGACGAGCTGCTGATGAAAGGTGAGGCTGCAGGGACGTCCTGCCCCTCCAGCTGCTGGACCTGCTGGAAGCAGCCTGGCAGATATTAGAGAAGCTTTTCACACGTGGCCGTCATCCTCCTGCACCGGTTGGAGGACGCATACCGTCCAAAATAATCAGCTCCAAACAGTTCACATTTGATTTCCTCTCATTTCTGATGTCTAAGGATAAAACCGTTCTTCTGCTCGTGTTTCGCAGCAGTAATAAATAGGTGGAAGGTGGAGTTCAGGCCACATCTGTGTGTTTACAGCTGTGATTTACAGCTTTAGCGTGTAAACCCGGTGATTTTAACCCCCCCGAGCACAAATGCGAGGAGGGGTTTTAAAGGTCCAGGGTGTGTGTTCCTGGATGCTCAGAGGTGCTGTGTCTTCTCTTGTCAGTGTACTCCTGTGCGCTCCTCAGAGACATCCTCCTGCAAGGCCGCCTCTACATCTCCAGGAGCTGGTTGTGTTTCTACGCCAACCTCTTTGGCAAAGACATCAAGGTAGGGAGGAGGGACGGCCGGGGGGACGGCGGGTCGGGGTGGGGGGGCAGCATTCGCAGAGGAAACCCTGAGACCAGGAAGAGGAGGCAGAGGATTTCCCCTTTGATGCTGCGCTTTGATCCTTTTCCTTCGCTTCCCAAACGTCTCCTGACGCCTGAGGGACAATAAGCGACTTATCCGGAGCACATTTCTGCCGTTCTGACCCTGGAGGGCTGTTTTCCTCTAGGTGGCCATCCCTGTGGTCTCCGTCAGGCTGGTGAAGAAGCACAAAACGGCCGGCCTGGTGCCCAACGGCCTGGCTATCACCACCGACACCGGCCGGAAGGTAAACGCCTCCATCAGCCAGTCAAAAACAGCCGGGAATCCACGAGCCGCTTTCCCAGCGACAGCGGGAGTCGCAGCCGCTGCCTGCTGGGGTGGCCCCCGGCCCCCCTCCCTGAAATTTGAAATTCAAATTTTGACTCCGTGGCGCCGCGTCGATCACAGACGTCTGAGCTTTTGCATCCCACCTAAATCGCTCGGCCAAAGCCAGGCAGCATGGGCCGGGCGGGAGCCGGCGGGCAGACCCGCGTCGCCGTGGTCACGTACGGTGCTTACGCGACCTCAGAGCGACGCTAGAAGGAGCCGGGAGCCGCCGCGCTCCAGATTATCCAGGTCAGCCAGATATCTAGGCTGGCTTTAGCGACCTGTCACTCACAGCAGCCTTTGTCCTGGGATTAAAGCCTCAAAGCCACATTTGCGGAAATTGCATGCCTAAACCGAACAGTCGCCCATCTTCTCTGCAGGCAGGGAGGTGCAGTGTGTGTGTGTGTGTGTGTGTGTGTGTGTGTGTGTGTGTGTGTGTGTGTGTGTGTGTGTGTGTGTGTGTGTGTGTGTGTGTGCTAAAGCTGAACCCCAGGGGTGAGACAGAGGTTCTGGTTTTGTGCTAACAGGATCTCTCTCTTCCTCAGTATGTCTTTGTATCTCTGCTATCGAGAGACAGCGTCTACGACATCCTGCGCAGGATCTGCACGCACCTTCAGGTCAGAGGTCACGCACCTGCGCCTCCATTCAGCCTTTCATCATGTCGCCAAAACAGCTGACCGTCTTCCTCCGCAGGTCAACGGGAAGAGTCTGAGCCTGAAGCAGCTGATGGAGGAGCCCACCTTGTCTTTGGTCAGTGCTGACTTCCTGTCGGGAAAGATCAAAGCCTACTTTTGATTTCTGATCATGCGCGGGGACTGAAAGGTGATGCAGGTGTTTCACGCCGGTGGTTCACTCGAGCCGCCTGTTGCCTTTAGCGTTCCCCGCGCTGGTACCTGAGGGTGTGTTTAGGGTTTGTGCAGCCGCTCTGGAACAGAGCAGCTTCTGTTTTAAAGGATAGTTGGCGTCTTTCTGCACGAAGCGTCCTTGATCTCGCTTTGATCTTGTCTGAATTCACTCAAAGGGGCGGGGCTTAGGGCTTCTAAAGAAAACTGATGGTCATTTTTCAGTCCTTCAACGCACCGGTCAGCTGATAAAGAGCAGATTTTCATGACTTCCTTTAACGAAGGCCGTCTTTGATGAGTGTGATTTGTTCCTTCCCGCCGCAGGACGAGTTCCCGCCCGCAGACGAGTCGGTGGACGAGTTTCCGTCAGTGTTGAAGTGGAGAAGCAAACCGGCGGTGGCGTCCATGTCCGTCTCCCTTCCCAACCTGCTGGGGAAATCCAGTAGCAACCTGAGCGCTCCAGACACGCCGGCGAACCCGGAGCAGATACTGGAAGGTGATAAAACGCTCCAGACCGTGACGGCGCGCTGCTGGGGTCAGAGTCCAAGGCTGCAGTTAAAGCTGCACGCCGAGATTCTGGTCCAGAAAAAAACTAAAACCGTCCGCTCCATCTGCTGCTGCTGGGAGGAGAAAGAGAATAAACGCTGCTCTAATCGCACCCAAACCTTCAGAAATCCTCTCAGGTTTCCAAACGAACGGGCCCAGATCTGTAATCTGGGTCCGGCATTACGTCATCATTAATCTCCAGGGATGTGTGGAGGGCGAAAGGAAGGTGCCAACAAGACAGGAGCGTCGCTGCTGAATGATGGCAGCGCTCGTCATGGCGCGTGTTTGAGCAGGCCTGGAGGGAATACTTGCCTTTGGACCGCAAATGAGCTGTTACATAACAGCGCACCGACATCCAAGTGGAGATTAAAACACATGCACGCTCGTATTAAAGAGAAAAAAAAAAGCTGTGGATTAAATCAAGATATTCAGATATTTAATCAACTAGATTAAAGATATTTAGGCAACTTAATGCCAGCTGGACCGACGTTGCCCAGTAGCTGCAGCACCTGGAAAAACAAATATAATTATTGATATATGAATTTAGCTGGATAATCAAGCTGTATTTAACAGCACTAAATACAACACATGAGTTCTGTTTTAAAGAGCTTTTAAAGTGTTTTAAAGCTGGGACGTTTAGGCATAATGATCAGCAATGGTGCAGCCTGATCTCTCACCACTAGATGGCGCCAAATCGGCCCGCGATAAAGAAATGACGCCAACTTGGTTCTGAGTGGGTCTGACCCGGATGTGCTGGCCCGGCCTGGAGAGGGTTATCCTCACCGTGGGGGGTCCACAGTGGGCCTCCTCAGTTCGTCACCTTTTATTGAGATGGATTGCTGACTCCAGTGTGTGTGTGTGTGTGTGTGTGTTACAGAGCGAGCTCTGCAAACAGACAGAGGTCTTTCATCAGAGCCAGTGGCGGAGCTGGGACAGATGGAGTACCAGCTGCTCAAGTTCTTCACCCTGCTGTGAGTGCACACACACACACACACACACACACACACACACACACACACACACACACACACACACACACACACACACACACACACACACAGACTGAGCATTAATAGCATGTCATAAATAGTGCAAGTCATAATTTCAAAGCTATCTCAGGTGATCTGAGCCGTTAAAACCCCTCTTTTTTCTCTATTTTCCTGAAAAGAAGAAGCCTCCCATGAGAGTTAATTAGCAGGACTCCCTCTAATGCTGCCTGAGCGAGTGTCACCCTCAGGTGCAGCAGAGCAAAGCAGTGACCATGGAGACTGTCCTTCACCCACAGTACAGGGAGCTTGTCTCCACAGCCGTCCTTGACAGGGCAATCAGCCTTTATCAGTGCCTGGAAGGTTCTCTGTGGCCAGCAGAGCAGAGATACTGCAGGGCAAAGGCTAGAAATTACAATGCCTGAAAGATAATATCCCAAAGAGCAAATAGAAACACCATTTCATTTTCTAAATTAATAAAAGGTTAATGCTGTTGAGGTTTAAACTATGTTTATATTTCAGAGATCGGCAGCAGAACAAAATTGGTCGCTTTAAGTCACGTGGTGCTGTTGTCATGTTGAGGGAAAGGCGAATGTCGCCCCCTACTGTTCATTTGGTATATTACAACCGGCGTGGTTCTTGCTCACCTGCAAACCTCCTTCTCTTTTTGTCTTAGAATTATTCTCCTCATTCTGTCGTCATGCTACTTGGCCTTCCGGGTGTGCAGTTTGGAACAGCAGCTGTCCTTCCTCAACCCAAAACTGCCTCTGAGAGAGAGGTGAGAGGTCAGCCAGTTGCAGCAGTGGCACTTCACATGAAAACAGAGGTTTTCTTTTCTGTAAAAGTTGAATATTGGTCAAGTCTTGTGACTAACATGGCGGCCTTCGCCTCTTCCAGGTAACCTCTGCTCTACACAGTGACCCCTCCGATCACCAGACCAGTTGCCGGAGGCCTGCAGCGTCCAGCCCTCTCTGCACAAGGATTTCCTGCTGTGCGATCACTTCCAGTCTATGCAAACGGACAGTTTATTACTAGGGTCAAATCTGGGTTTTACCGTAGTTTACGAGGCCCACCACCACCACCACCACCACCACCTCTCACAGGCATCCCCTCCTTCACCCTGTGACCCCATGATGGTTGGAAGTGGAAGATGGAGTTGATTCCATGCATGGTTTACTTGAAAGGACTGACACTGAGGAAGCTTCTGGGTTGCCGTGAGCATTAATTAGCGCGCTGAACCAGTCGTTTGTCTCGTCTTTCAGCAGCCTTCAGGAGGCTCAGATTAGCTGCAACTGTGCACTTTTTCCGCAATCGTCGGCATCATTTCAGACATATGCAACTATGACGAGTTTGTGTTTTGTTGGTTCTTCTGTCCCTTTTGAAGGTATTTGTGGAAGGAAGGAAGGAAGATTCCCAGGGTTTTTTTCCCTTTAAACATTTCGAATGAAGTCACCAAAGACTTGAAAACAAATGTTTCATGTTGTCTTTGTCTAAAGGTATTTTACAGATGGAGATTGTTGTATGGAGATTGTAGTTTGGATTGAAATGGCATGTTGGAGGACTGTGTGGATTCCCTAGGAATTAAATTTGCAATGAAGCAGAGATGAACACCCACCTTTTTTTTTTTTTTTTTTGTGGCGTTTAATGTATGTTCCACCTGTGATGTGTTTCTAGACGGGACTGCTCGGTCCCGGTGTTCCTGTCCTTTTGCTGGACAACAGGGGGAAACCTGGACTTCGTCAGCCGTGGTTAATGCGTCACGCGTGGAGGGCGGTGCTGCCTCTCTGTCTTTTCATGTTTTAAATGGAGTGTGGAAGAGGTGAGCAGCTCCTGTAATGCAGCGTAAGTGGAGTCAATTTCAGCTGCTGGGCTGCTCGTAGCAGATGGTCAGACGGGCCCCCGGGGACTCGTTCTGTCTCTGCTGGAATTCTCTCCACCTGACTTTTGACCTCTGCAGCGTGAAGGAGGACGCAGGATTCTGGTCTTTGCACCGTGCACTAACACCATTAGCGTGGGCCGTGCTACTGGAGCTTCTCCAAGATCACATGACCTCAGCGGTGCATTAAAAGTGCACACATCTGCATAACAGCACAATCAGGATATTGTGAATTTTTGGAGTCAGGGATGTCGTGTTCCACTGCTACACACTGTTTTAATGTTTCCTCTCTCGCCAGGGGATTTTTTTCTTCTTTTTTTTTTTTTTTTTGAGGCAAATATCCAGAAAGTATGTAATTCCAAACACCAGCCATGGAAATATCATTTTTCATTTGAATGGTTCTTTAAAAACACATTAAAACGGGGCTGATTTGTGTGGCCCAGCCTCTCTGGGAGTACTGGGAGAAACCAAAAGATGGATTTCTCCAGGAAATGCATTGGACTCCATCCATGCAGGAAGATTTAAATCCCTGCCCATTATTTCTCCATGCCTTGCTGTGATGAACCTGACCTGCTGCCATCTGCGGTGGGTGTGCACAAACACCTGCCAACAGCGCCGGCCTGGATGGAACCGAACCGCTTCTGGGCCCCCCGGCCCGATGCTGCTTGTTTTAATCAAACTGGTTCTCACGCAGCTGGAGACAGAGCTAAAACGCTTCCATGTTGTCTTAGCTGGTTGCAGATGTGCTGCTTCGTGACGCAGTGCTGGTTCCTATCTGTCTGTGTACATGTGATGCAAATATGGACCAGCTGGATCCAGAAACACAAGAGTCCAGGAAAACCAGACAAAACAAAAGAGCTGCATTTTTTACGCCTCTAAAGGAGATTTCATGATTGATTGATGCTAGAATGTCTCTATGGACGAGGGAATGTTTTCTACAGTAGCCCTGAGTGGACAAAACATCACTTGTCAGCTACAATTTAGCGCTTTAGACAAACTAAAGTGGATAAAATCCATTTCGGACGGCTGAAATCTGTATTCTCGCCACTAGATGCCGCCAAATCTGACAGGCCGGACCTGTTAAACGTTTCTGTTTAATGGTCACCTTGATGAGCCTGACAGATGATCCCTGGTGAAGATGGAGACTGCTTTCTGGTTTGTGGAGTCATTCCGACTGAACCCTGGAGGTAAGAACGGCCTTCGCTGCCTTACAGCCGCATCAATATGTCTGTTTTTGATTTACGGGTGAATAAAACCACCAGTAAAATATATCTGTTTCAGTGTGGGTTATTCAGCGTGTTACGAGCTGAAGATCTTGGTGCAAACCTAACGTTTGGAGCAGCCAGTCCGGAGTCCTTGAAGGCACGCATGGAGCGGGTTTGGAAAATTTCCTACTTAGAAGCAAATCTGTCTCATTTAACGGCCCTCTCACTGGGCCCTTTGTCCCACTAATACACTGTGGTGCCTGGGCGGTGAGTGCCCCAGCTTCGTGGCATTTTATAGGACAATAGTCAACCCTGTTGGCTGGTCTGACTGGTTACTCCAGTTGAAATATGCCTGTGGGATGTAGATGAGCAGAGGATGCCAGAGGAAGCAGAGCAGAGGGTGGAAGCGGTCCAAGCAGGGTGAATTTAAGAGCAGCGTCAGGCCCTGGGCCAGACCGGGAGGTCGGGCCTGTGTGCAACACCAGCCAGTACCCTGCTTACATCGTGCGTGCGGCCGGATTCAGCCATTAAGGCTGGAAACCAGCAAAGAAAATCAGTGCTTAATATAGAAGAGGTTTTTACTGAAGGTACAGCCTGCAGAAAAAATAGAACTTCATTCCAAAGAAAAAAAGAATGCAGGAGTCCATCCAGTTAATCTCTTTATTGTTTAAAAGCAACTTGAATGAAGATTTAACAGGCTCCCCACACGTTTTCATTTTCTCTTTGGTACACATGCGGTGTAAATGTGGTGAGCGTTACTGTGCACGTCATCTCATACTGAAACCATAAAATCTCGCTCTGATAGCCAGACTCGCTCGTAAATATGCCAGAGAACAGAGTCCAACTCTTAACAAACACTGATTCAGCCGTACAGTGTGCTTTCATTTCAATGACTGGCTGAATTATTGTCCACGTTCTGCTTTTAGGAGTGAGATTAGTGGATAGTTTCTCTGCTTTTCTAAAAATATAAGCCTCTGATGTCTCATGCTCAGCTTTGTTTAATCCTGTAATTCACATATGTGACTTTACATTTTTGTAGAATCTGACCCAAACTCTCAGAATAACACTGAAATTTGTCAACAAAAAGTGAAAAAGCAGAGTTTATTCTCCAACCAGAGAATAAGGTTTACATTCTAAGGTTAAATATTTCAGTTTCTTTCATGATCTCTCAGATCTGCAGTGACACACGTCTAAAAGGAAGAAGAGCTGTGGCAAAAATAAAGAATATGCACATTCCTACTGTCAGCTCCAGTTCATTTAAAATGACCCTGAGCAATAGCCTTTGTAAACATTTCCACATTCAAGCCAAACTGATGCAAAGAAACAAAGAATTGTCTGTGCTTCCTCTTTCCAAGGGTTGTTCCTTGTTAAATATGTATGTACATGGGGGTAAATTCATGCTGGTGTTACTGGTTACATGTTGTATTTTTGCACTGCATATACAAGGAAGAAGGTGACCACCAGGAAATGAAATAATCATCAAATATCAGAATCTTGATAATACTGTGTCAGCTATAGAGTGTGATGCCTGGAGCAGAAATATAAACACACCGTGACCGAGTGCGTTCAGATGCTCCAGCACTAGATATGCAGAGGCTGTGATAAGGCTGTGGCGCTAGTGATAAGACAGAGAGCAGCAGAGGTCCGTCTGGGCCAGACTCTGGATCAGTCTACACCACTCGGCCCTCTTCTGGGTGATGTAGGCTGGCGTGATGACCTGAACGGGGAGGCGCGGCGAGCCCTCCACCCTGGCCTTCTCACATAAGGCCTCCGCGATGCAGATAACGTACATGCCACAGTCATAACTGTTCTGCTGTGGTGGACACGGCTCCTCCACAAACACCGCCTTTCTTCTCCCGCCCAAGAACGGCTCCAGCTTGCTTGCGATGCGGCACGCGTGCACAGAATTGCTGCCGTTTTGAGAGTCATAGTGGGAGAACTGGCTGGAGTGGTGATGGTAGACCAGGAGGCTCCAGTGGGAGCCTCCAGCAGTCTGGTTGGAGTTGTCGTTAACAGCGAGGAAGACCCAGTGACGAGAGGGAAGACCCAGGGGCTCCAGAAAGACGGCTAGCTCTTCGTGGCAAGAGGCATACTTGATGAACTGGGTGACCTCTGGGCTGATGAAGATGATGGTCTCTCCCAGGACTCTGAAACGCTCAGCACTGAAGTACTCAAAGGCAAAACCGATGACTTGGTCATTGAGCCAATATGACCCCTCCAACAAGGACACATCAGAGCGCCGCAGCAGGCTGTCCCGGTAACTGAGCACTACAGGGTCCATCCTTAAACACTGGACAGGTCTGGGGACAGGCTGGAAGACAGCTGAACAGCAAGCATTACATCCTTACAGAGGAACGTACTGATATAAAGATGTGATTATTTTACCATCCTTTGGTTTTGCACTGGCAAATTATCCTCCTGATCAAGTGAAGCAAACGTGTTCTACTATCATTATATTCCAACTACAGTAACAACACTGAGTTTAAAACATTTTACACGCGTTTAGGTCAATATTAAAGCTGTGGATTTAGTTGTGGTTTTACATGACTGCACAGAAATGCAAAGAGAATCATGTGAAGTCAGTATAAACCAAAAAACAGAAGAAACTTATCTTATATCAGCTGGCAGTGAAGGTGGACCTGTTTACTGCGTCTGATATAGATTTTGATAAAGGCCATAGCTTAGTAGAATGATCCTTTTCTTATAGTTCAAAAGATATCTTCGCTGTCATCAAGGGCAGGTGGCCATCACTGTAAAAACCAGCTGCACAGTAGCCCTGCAACGCCACTGCGGACCGTCACGTCACTGCCAGGCATTCGTCGCCTGCCAGCAGGCACTTTAGCATCAGCTAGCTAACCTCTACTTCGCCCGCACGCAAAGATTAACAACTTAAACAAGTTAACACACAATAATAGCACGATGAACACAAACTGCGTGCTGACACGTGGTATCAGAAGCAGCCGATTGAAGATTCCTACCTGGAAAGGACAGCGATTCAAATGAAAAGTTACACTAAAAGTCCAGAGTGACTCCTCATCGTGCCGTAAAGCGTTGCGGGGGGACCTAAAACACTTTACGGCAGCATCTGCGCAGGACGACAACCGGTCTGTCAAGTTACCTACAGAGTCGGAACTGTCCAACAAAAGGATTCGTCGTACAATGTATAACATACGTTCAATGCAAACATATCTAAAACAAACACACCATCTATCAGAAAATTTAAAATAAATAGAATATTTTTAATCATGTGTTGAATGCGAAGAGGAATATTAAGAAAAAAGTAAATCGGTACAGTATTAGTTTCCTTTTGTTTCAAAAATGTATGTAATTTTATACTTGGGCATTATTATTATTATTATTATTATTATTATTATTATTATTATTATTATTATTATTATTATTATTGGGTAAACTGGTACGTTATCTGAGAACCTCACTTTTTCGTGGCTCAAAGGCATTTGGACGAACTAACATAATTAGAAAGCCTGATCTCTGTAAATAAGCACGCAATTAATTAATTGCGACTGCATTAATCTATTGCTTTGGAATCTATTTAAACGAAATTTTCTATTATTTTTTACTGTTTTTTTTCCCTCCTGGATGTTCCGATCCGTCAACAAAGATGGCGCTCTCTTCTTTCCCAAGAAGCCACCGCGGGACATGCAGTACCCCGAGTGACCACTAGGCCAGACCCGCTCCAGAGTCCTGCTCCCGGTCCCAGGGGGGGACGGCTGGCTGGAGTTTCTCCCCGCCCAGGAGCATCGTGAACGCGCACTCTCCAGCGTCCGAGAGCGGCGGCACTGATTAGTAAAGCCAGAGAAGAGTTTTCGGCGACCGTCACCGAGGTGCCAAGGGCTGCGCTTTTAATTCCAAACGGCGGAGACGCAGCCGTTGAGAATGCGCAGGCACGCGCCGAGGACGTGAATGTGGAGCGGCTGTTCGGAGGCGAGCGGCGGCGGAGAGAAGGAAACACCGAATCAGTGGGAATGCGGGGAATTAAGTAGAAACTTTATCCGGCTACAAGTGTGTGCTTCTGCGCCGCATCCCGAGAAAAGACGACAGACTTCGGCGGAGTTAACTTCATCGTCCGTGTCCGGAGGTAAGAGCGGTGTTTGTCGGTGGGAGCCAGCCCCGCGGTGGGTTTCCCCTCAGCGGGGACAGGGGCTCCGAGCCGGGGCGGCTCGGGACGCCAGCAACTTGTCGGTTTTCGCTGGTTTGCTCTTTTCGAGGTGTGTTTGGGGCTCCGCCGGTGCTTCCGTTCAATTAAAGTTCGTTTTTTTGGTGTTAACCTGTTGCTCAGACTCAAGCGCATTTAACCGGGACCAGACAAGGAAGGTCCGGACTCAGGTTCTTCGGTCGTGGTGGTGGTGCTGATCCGGGCTGGACCAGCGGCTTCTGGTCGGACAGCCCGCCTGCTCATGCAGGCGATGCAATAAAGAGCCCGGTGCAGATGTAATCGTGCAGGGAGGTCGAGGAAGCTGCTGAATCATGTGCAGCAAGCAGTCAGACACATCACTCCTCCAGACTCCCACCTTTTATCACTCCTTCCCGCTGCTCCTGCCTTCCACCCGGTCACAAATCACCATGTTTGTGCCGCGGGTGCTCCGGATTATGAGGGACGACCTGTTGCAAATGTCTGCTAATCACAGTCCATATGCTCTGCAGTGCTTTTGAGACTGTTAGGGTGAAATTCCTTCCTGTC
>BJFM01001613.1:60625-84997 GCA_016586285.1 Arothron firmamentum
GGGGGGACAGAGCGGAGATAGTTGTGGCTAACTGACAACAAACATGCTGCGATAAGGTGAATTCACATGCAGCCTCAGACCTGCTCGCCAGCTGCTGGAATGCCTCTCCTGTCGGAACACATACAGCCGTTATCAGTGCAGTAAATGAGCAGACCATTTAGGCTACTTAAGCGCACGCCTGCTCAGTCCTCCCCCCCCCGATGGCTCGCCCTTTGCTCCCCCTCTGTCACCGCAGGTTGTGTCGGCCCCAGGACGTCGTTCCCGTGTCGCTTCCCTGCTTTTTGCTAAGACTGAAGCTTAGCAATGTGGCTAACTGTCCTTCCGTGTTGTTGCTCCGGGTGTCCTGCTCCGGAGCAGGTGGGCCCTGAGAGCACCTCCAAACGTGCGCTGCAGGGAATCTTTCCCACGTCCTGGTTTTTGAGGTCAATAAGGGTTCGGATGGAGGGTTGGCCCCATCTGACCTCCTCAGACGAGACAATGAGTTGTTGTTTTGGTGGAATAGTGCACTCGTTTTTAAGGTTTTACACGGGTGGAATAAGTCTACGTGTGCAGCTTTGCTACTTGCAGAGCGACCAGACCAGCTCGTCTGAATCCAAGGCAATATCCTGTCCCGTAAAGAGGGAAGGTTCCTTTAATCTGCAAGTGGTGTTTATGCCTTTGGTGTCTTATTTGAGCCGAGTTTAAACAAATATTGCTCTGCGTCATCCCTCCGTCTCCAGCAGGCGATGCGGCCCTGCTCTGTGGTTTCAGCTCTTCCATCATTCCCTGATGCCTGCGACCAAGCTTGTGCTGTCATCACGCCGGAGCTTTTTCTGTCTCCTCCTCGACCGAGTCCCCGACTGCGCCGGCGGGGTCGGATTTCAAAAAGCCTGCGGTCTGCCGAAGACAGAGAGACCACAGTCATCCCCCGTCCTCAGAGAAGACGGCCGGGGCCGCTGTAATTCTGCCCCGTAATTACATGTCGTGTTTTTCCTAATAGGCCAAACAGATGTGCTGGGAGCGATGCTAAACATCCAGCTCAGGAACAGAGTTGCTTCTGAGATGTGTTCAGATCAGCAGCTGGGATGGAAGTGATTCACCTGAATATTCAGACGTCTGTGCCAGTCCGTGGCGTCTGATGTCGCGCTTGACCCAGAATGTGGAACGCTGGGTGATTCGCTTTGATTACTGTTGCGTTAGTTTGTCACGATCGGCGGTGCTTGTGCGTAGGTGTCAGATAGCCCCGGGGAAGAAGTCCTTCCTCCTCTATTGTTCGCCACTCCCGCAGCATCAAGCCGGCGCAGTTACCTGGATCAAATGCGACGCCTTTAATGGAGCGTGAGGCTCTTCTTCGAAAGTTGAAACCTGTTTTCAGTGCTTCCACTTTTCCCCAGAAATCGGAAGCAGCCTGCAGGTTTGCTGAGACGTCTGTGGAACTCTGGACGCGTCCTGACGCGGAGCCATATCAACGTAGCCATATCTGACAGTTCACGTTCTAGTCTTACCTGCCTGCTCTCAGGTTCTCCGTAGGTCGTTTCCACCGTGGAGGTTCTTGAGAGGAAAGGGACGCGTCTCTGCTGCTTCACCCACTGGCCAGGAGCAGCTGAATATTCACTCATATTCAATATTCTACAAGCGTCTTTGTGATGTGTGTGAGGTTCAAATATGCTGATTTCCAAAGACGCCAGTGTTCGCCTCAACATCTGACACTGAAACAAGCACCGGCTCTAAGCAAATTAACTTTTTGCTCACTTAAAGGAGAGTTTCTGGGTTCTGTTTGTCAGAAAGCCTGAGACCATAAATACGTCATCGTGCTGCTAAAGCAGCAGCTGTTGATGATGTGCTTCAAATTTAGCTGGCGGCGCTCTTTTCCAATTCTTTCAGCCAAATGGAGGCTGCGTAGCGTCATATTGTTATTTCCAGCGCTGGGCTGGAGTCTGACAGATGGGGGGGGGGGGGGAAGGCACGTTTTTCCGTTCCCTGAAACAATAAAATGAAAAAGTGAGGTCAGTCCAAGAGCGCCGACCTCGTTTTCGGTTTAACAGAGAAGCTTAGGGAAAAAAACGCAAACGGCCACGTGTCTGTGTCATGAACGTGCACTCAGAATGCACGTGCGACTGAAATGAGGAGCGAGGTGTTTTAGAAAGACAAAAAGGCGTGCATGGATTGATTCTTTGCTTATCCAGAATGAGACCCAGACGGAGGATTAGGAGCAGGGGACGTCGTTCCTGGCGCTGCTGTTGTTTTCTGCCCTTCAAACATAAAGTGCACGTCACAGCGGCCCTCACGGTGTGACCCTTGGTAATTGTCTGTAATGCCCCGTGACTGGTTGTGTTGCATTTTAACCTGTTTGCAACAGGCTTTACCACTCCTTCCCTGCTCTGTCTCTGGTGTGTAGGAGCCTCCATTTGGAGGTTTTCTCCGTGTGTGTGTGTGTGTGTGTGTGTGTGTGTGTAGACGTAGTAACGCACGAGCGGTTCCATGATGGTGTTGTTGTGCTGATGTGCTCCAGGGACACTTCCTGTCTCACCCGAGCAGCTATCATTGTCCTGGGAGTGGACGCAGGAAGTGGAACTCTCTGTGGCGACAGCGTAGGGGTGGTGCTGTTTACCGCCTCTGTCGCTCTTTTTTTATACAGCCATTCTCCATAGTAGTCTGTGACAGAGCCTGAACAAAGGACAATGCTTTGGACCCCGTACACAGGGGCCCCTCCTCCAAATCACAGCCATTCTTTCTAATATCAGTCTGAATTTTATTCGTGTATTTGCGTGTCTGACCTGACCCCAGTTGCACGGCAGCTCTGCCAGCTTCACGATGGGACGGTCTAACAGAGATTGCTGATAATTTATTGAACACACGACGGAAATCTGCCACGGTGTGATTAGAACTTGATGTCAGTGATGTGATTGTGGTTGATTTGTTTTCTTTGGTGGAATGATTAATCCGTTGGATGATGGGGGGCAATTATGTGCCTCTGCAGACGCTAATGCTGAGTTGATTGACTGGATGGAATTTTACATACAAAGGTGACCCAGTTTGCTGTTGGCTGTTGCTATTTCTAATTTTGTCACCATTTTCTTCCACTCTCACTTTCCCACATCTCAGATTTCAGGAAGCAGACATCATCCTTTCACTTTCTGTATCTGCCTCAATCATTTTCTCAATTTCAGTCTCAGTTTTCGCCTCCGTTTGCTCTCCGTAATCCCTGGCTCTCCTGTATTTCAGACAGATCGTGTTCTGTACCCTCTAGACATGACGGAGGCTTCAGAGAGCCAGCTGATTGAGGGCTGAGAGTCATGTGAGAGGAGAACATTCTTTAGAGGAGATAAAATATATGTCAGTCAGTTTTGCTGCAGGGCCTGAAACCACGCGCCACTGTAAAAGGACAGAAACGAGTCCTCCTGCCTCACCTCAGGAAAATTCAGACTTGCTGCTGTTCACTTCCTAAAATTCTCCGTGCCTCATTCCCCTCTGATGATTGACACGTGAGATGAACGAGAGATTAAAGGTTTATTTGTTTTTTGCCTTAAAAAAGGGAGTTTGCCTCCATATATATTCTTTAGGCTCAGGCCATCTTTAGTTTGACTTTCTGTATGTAGAAAACTGAAATATACGTCTGATTTTCCATTGAAATCACTTTGAATGTCAGGGTCTGGAGCTGCTATCAGCACTAGCCCTTGTCAGAAAACTATTTCCTGTTCTGAGAACTGTTGCTGTCATTCTAAAAGAAATCAAATCCAGGTCCTGGAGGACTGAGCCCAAGCTTTAGGAAGCATTTGCATGTATTAACTGCAATTTCCACAAAATCCCCAAAAGCCCATTCGTTAAAGACGCTGACGGCAGCGCTGGCATCCCGCGCTCCTCTTTCTTTCCATCCACCCAAATTAGCGTCAAACATGGTCATTCACTAAGTACAGAGGAGAGCTGAGGGGACGCTGCAGCGGCTGTGTCCGCAGGTTCCAGGCTATTTACCACTGGAAGAAAAGAAGTGAACCCATGTCAGCCATTAACGCTGTGGGCAGCTTTGTTGGCGCGAGCCTGGAAGGATTTGCACGCTTCTCTAAAGGAAGCTGGAAGGTTTGGCTAAAACCTGAGCAGAGTCGATAGGTGCGGCCATTTTTAGGCCTAGGCTCTTTTGTAAAGCAGCTAGATCAAGATTGCTTAGGCCAGACTCAAAAACACGCTGAGCTGTGTTGAAAGCCAGGTTAGCCACCAAGCTAACGGCTGCCGCTAAAAGCTGGTGCGTGCACGTTCAGGAAAACTGGAGCGTTGCAGCTGTGCGAGGTCAAGGTTGACCTTGGTGAACTTCAACATCGCCTCCAGGCTGAAGGTCAACTATTTCTGCAGGATGGCGCAGAGACACTGCTGCGTTACACTCAGCTACAAGAATGTTGACCTGCCTGTGTGTGTGTGTGTGTGTGCGTGTGCGTGTGTGTGTGGGTGGGTGTGTGTTGTTGTCCAGCGTGTCGGTGCTCCTGCTGTATGTGCTTCAGTGCCACATCACCCACCTGACCTTCATCATTCGCCGCAGGACGGCGTTGAAGGGCTGCAGGCGTCCAATTGCTTCTCCGAACTTGCACCATGTGACAAATGAAAGCATGTTTTTTTGCCACAGTTCATGTTCACGAGCGTCTCGTGCCCGTCCCCTGTCTTTACCCCCCGTTTTACGGCCACGCTGAAAGGGTTTTATGTCTGAACTGCTGTTTCCGCTGCCAGTGGTGGGACGGTGGGGCGGGGCGTGTTTTCAAGGCAGCGAAGCCCCATTAAAAGCCGGGAAATAATTCTGTGTGTGGTATGCATACTGGTCTGCCTCTTATCTGCGCAGGGCCGTAATCAGCACCTTCCATCGCACAGCGAGACACCAATAAACTAAACACGCCGTCCTCTAAATGCACCCTATTGTGAAAGAATCTAACAGGTATCTGGAGAACGACAAACAGGCAGCAATAAACTTTAAAAAGTGTCGGATCAAACGTTCTGCTGCAAAGTGTTTGTTAGACTGCTTCTATTTTCCGGACTAACGGTTCCATTAAGGTTGAAAGAGCCCCGGGCTTTGATACGACCCCTGAACTGCCTGTCTAATCAGCTGTTTTTGGAATGCAGTGGAGGGTTCCCTCTGTTTCTGCACCAGCTTGCTGGAGGACCACATTTATAGCAACTAGCCACCCAGGGAGCCTCCCCGGGATCGCTCCTCCTGTTGTGTTTATCCTCCTCAGTGGGGAAAAACCAAGTGTTGCCGGTGGGCCCTGTCTTCGTCACTTGGAGGCGTTAACGAGGGCGAGAGCCGGGTGGAGCTCTCCTGTCTGGACACAGACGTGCTCCCATGTGGAAGGACTGGCTTCCTTGTTGGGCTGACAGACGGAGGTGTGGAACCACGACCTCCTGTTGACTTGTGAAATCAGGATAGCCCAAAGTGTCTTGTAATTACAGGAAGCAGGTCGTTAACGTGCGATAATGACCGTTATCTATCGATGTTTAGAGATTGTAGTTTGTTAAAGTGATCAAAGGAGGTGAATGTTAGAAGTTCTTCTCCTCCAGCTTTCAGCAGCATTGGATTTTGCTCCCGTGATGTCCGGGCCCCTGAATGTGGCCCCAACTGAGCTCTCAGAGTTGCAGCCCTCAAAAGCATCGAGTGCAGGACGCCGGAGGTCACAACCCCGCGCCAACGAGCACGCCGTGGCTCAGCGCTAGTGCTCAAGACGTCCACACACCTGCACACGGGTGACTTCACCTCGTAGACAGCTGATCAAACTTGATCTTTCACTCCTTTGCCACAAAGGCAGCCATTGAGGAGCCGGTCACATGATCAATCCTCTGTCAGCTTCCTGTCATGGCATAGTTTTCCCACCTTTGTGCATGCAACTAAAATATCTACACGTCTGAAGTAACCCTGGTGTTTTAATTGTAGTGTTTGTTGTTTGTAAAATATAAAATCTGTTTTATTACTTTAAATGCATTGAAGAGGAGCTTCCTGTTGTCCTTCATGCCACAGGTTGATAACATCTCACTAAAGTTGGACGTATTAAAACAGGAATGCTCGAAACGCCTCTTTGCATTTGCAGTATTTGCGTGAATTCCGTCACTATCGAGGTCGATCTCATCTGACCCGATCTGCCCTATCTGGAGAGATTAGTCCTCTGACCGTGGTTTGAGTTGCTGCAGCTACACCTGCTTCAGTTTTTCTGCTGCTTTCGTCCAGCTGTGTGGGGCACAAACCTCCTTCTTATCTCGACTTTTTCCGAAAGTAACTCTGCAGACAGGCGCATGCAGCCCCTCAGGTAAAATGACATCACTCCCAGGGCATTTTAATGTTTCCTTGTGATTTTCTGCTTTTAGCAGCTGAGTGCCGTTACTTTAAGTGTGTTTTAAGTGCGCGTTTATGTGATGACATTACAGAAACCATCTCTGGTATAAATGTATTTGAATTTGAATTTGGCTCGAGTCAAAGCTAAATTAAGGAGGCAGGAGGAGTTAAATCCTGATCCTGCAGCCAACAAGGTGGCAGAGTTGCACTTTAGCAGCGTTAGCATACCGTAGTTTAGCATTCGGCTCAGCGCTGTTATTCTGTCGTACATAAATCCTTTTTTTTCCATTTTCCGTGTTGTTGAAGAAGAGCGGTTGTTGTGATTGGCACTGTGCGCTTGCACCCACTACCAATCCCATGATGCCAAGGCGACCAATAAGGCCTCTGATTTCAGCCCCAAACCCTCAACCTCCACCTTCTCTTCCCCAGCCAGCTACCATTTCCAACCAGCCGAACATTATATCCGTGAGTGGAAAACGCTGCTCACATCTTGACATTGCACATCCTGCTATGTGGCTACCACGCGTGCACGTGCTGACTCAGACAGAGGTATTTAATATAGTGTCATTTCTTCCCCATAACATTTGCATTAGTTCTACTTTTTTAGAAGAATATAAATGAAATGGTAGGGTGAAGACACCAGTAACGCTCCGCCATGTTGAAGCATTCATTCTATGTGGTGTGTGAGGTTTTCTTATGTCCATTAGCTGATGAAGTGAACCGAGATGCAGCCAGGGTCCGTGTGGTGCCACGACTCCAAATCCCCCCCCCCCTCAGCCCTATCCTTTAAGCAGCGAGCTGACCATCTGTTCCAGGCAGCCGGCCCTTTAACTCCACACACACACACACACACACACACACACACACACACACACACACACACACACACACACACACAAGCACGAGCCAGAGTGAGTCACAAGCCTTCGTCACCTGTGGGTTCGGATATGTTCACGCAGGGTTAAAAATGGTGGCGCGTTTTGCTGCGTTTGGAAGGGGGGAGCGGTCCCATGGGCCCGGGCGGGTGTAGCTCCTGTCTGCTGAGATGATCCAGGGCTTGAGAGCTTTGACATGCGGCCGCAGGAAATGATCAGTGTGTCAGGTTTGATCAACACGGCGTGCTGTTTTTATTCGTCCCTCTTCCATTTCCTGTTTTTACCTCCTTTGCAGCTGCTCTCGTGCAGTTTGAACTTAGTGAAAGGAAATTGCGTCCTGCATCAGAAGAACACGTCTGACACCACATGGACGTCTACAGGTTGCTCACAAAGCCATGAATCCAACCAAAGTGATTAGTGATGTAGTGAAGGTAATCCAGACTGACTAAACACCAAAGGTAATTATATTTTCAAGGTCTCTCAGCCTGGTTTAGCTCGAAGAGCCTCGTCAACGAGTTGTGACTGGAGCGCCGGCTCAGCCGTGGAGCCTCTGCGCTCCTCATGATGTCCCTCTGCTGTGCGTTAAAGAGGCAACTTGTGAATGGCGTGATTGTGTTTTGAGCAGGGAGGGCGGCAGCTGCGGAGCTTGGCTTTGGCAGGAGCTTATGTGTGTGTTTGAGAGTGTGTATCTCTGTGTTAATGGTAATCCTGTAGAATCCTGATGACTTATGCCTGATCCTTTATGAGCGTGCATGATTGGCTCCAACAAAATTTGGCCCTGGCGTTGATTGTGTAATCGCGCTGGAGGCCTTTGTGACATTATCTGACAAATGTCGTAATCAGATTGGTTTTGTGGGCGGGGCTTAGACCAGCAGTGGTTAAAGGAGTCCTTTATTGCTCCTCCTCCTCCTCCTCATAGATGACATCATTGGTGTGATTGGATAGTTCCTGGTTGAAGTCCACTCTTCAAACATGCTGTTTTGGATTTGAGGCTCATCTCACGTGTACTGATCCATGTTCTGCCCTCTCTCCCCTACAGAGGCGATGTCTTGATCCGCTGGCCTCCACATCCCAGTACAGGACGCGCCAGTGCCGGGCTGTTGCTCATGGGAACTCCTGCTCCGCCATGAGTGCTCGCGATGGCGTTGGTGGCTTGGGCACCCTGGGCCGGCGGCAGCGCTTTGAAAACTCAGAGATCACTGTGCGCATCTACCCAGGCGCCCTGGCCGAGGGCACCATCTACTGCCCCATCAGTGCTCGCAAGACCACCACGGCCGCGGAGGCCATCCAACGCGTGATCGATCGCCTGCAGCTGGACCGCACCAGATGTTACGTCCTCGCAGAGGTGAAGGAGTTCGGCGGGGAGGAATGGATTCTCAACCCCTGCGACTGCCCCGTGCAGAGGATGATGCTCTGGCCGCGGGTGGCGCTGGAACACCGCCCGCTATCGGGCGGCGAGGATTACAGGTTCCTGCTGAGGCAGAAGAACCTGGACGGCTCCATCCACTATGGGGGCAGCCTCCAGATGTGGCTGCAGGTCACAGAGGAGCGCAGGCGCATGGTGGAGCGCGGCCTGCTGCCGCAGCCCGACGCCCAGGGAGACCACGCAGATCTGTGCCACCTGCCCGAACTCAACGAGCGCTCGCTGCTGGACAACCTGCGCTCGCGGTTCCTCCAGGAGAAGATCTACACCTACATCGGGAGCATCCTCATCGTCATTAACCCCTTCAAGTTCCTGCCCATCTACAACCCCAAATATGTGAAAATGTACGATAATCACGCACTGGGAAAGTTGGAGCCGCACATTTACGCCGTGGCGGACGTGGCGTACCACACCATGCTGCAGCGAGAGAGGAACCAGTGCATCGTTATATCTGGGGAGAGCGGGTCTGGGAAGACCCAGAGCACAAACTTCCTCATTCATCATCTGACGGCGCTCAGCCAGAAGGGTTTTGCCAGCGGAGTGGAGCAGATCATATTAGGGGCGGGGCCGGTGCTGGAGGTAAGAGTGCCCACAATTTCTCTAGTTCTTCTTGTCTTAAGGGGGGATTGTTAGTGGTTTCCAGCTGAAAGATCCAGTGCGCTGAACCAGTCAGTCACTGTGTTTCCTTCGGCATGATGCAGGTTTTTGTGAGCTTCTTTATATCGGTGTCGCTCGTTTTTTGACCGTCACGCTGGTGGACTCTTGTTTTTGTGCGGCCTGCACAGTGGAAAGGCGGTCTCCAGGTAGACGCAGAGGCCCAGCCAAAGGTTGCAAAGGAAACTGCTTGTTTTCACATCGTTCACGACATTCCACTCATATTCTTAGAGCCTTGTCACTTAAACGCATCTCAGCCGAGTCTTTCACAAGTCCACAACCGTGCATTCTTTCCTCACGTGTCTTTGACGTTAATCATATCCCAAAGGTTGCGAAACAGCCTTCAGCTATACGCACAATCCTTCACAACGTTTACTTGTGACTCAGAGTGTTCCTGAGGTTGCCGACGCTTTACTCTATCACTCACTGTCAGTCTGGACTGATGCACTTGCTGCTGTTGTAGCAGAAGGAGACTTTTTTAATAGTTCATTGTGCTAAAAATACTGTCCATGTGAGGCCAACGCCAATGTCAAGTTGAAGCCAGTGGAGTTGAGGCTCCATGAGGGTTGGCTAAACAAGTCTTTGCAAACAGTTGCTCTAAACGCTGTTTTATTGCCTCCCCCCCCGTTCGGCAAACATGGTACTCCAGAGTGCCATTAATTAGTGTGCCTGCAGGGTTAATGTGTAAACACATACGGTTAATCCTCAACGCAACCGCATGAGCGAGCAGCTCTGAGTGCAGAGGAGCAGCCTTTAATTGTTTGCACAGTAAGATTGCATATCTGCCTGCTGCTGATGGATGCCCAGAGCTGGAGCAGCGCTGCTACTGCAGGGGAAAGAGGAGATGGGGTGGGGGGCAGCCAACATTACCTCACTGGAATACTTCATCGTTTCCTCATACGTATTTATCCAAGACAGCAGGACAAGCTCATCGGTGAAAGATCATTTCCCTTTTTTAAAAAATGCACTCATCTCTTTTGCTTGTGCATGATTAGACGTCCTAAGAGGACAGAGGCGGTCCAGTGTCAGAGGACGCGTCTCCTTTAGCAGCCCTCCTCTAACGTGAGAAGGTTTATATTTAACCCCGACTGGCCGGCGGGTTGGAGAGCACAGTTCGCGTAAAGTTGAGACTCTCGGATTGAACAGATCAAAGTGGGTCTGAGGGAGCACTAATGCACCTCTGGAAAACACCAAGCCTCCCCTGTCCAGAGGGAGGGGTGCGGTAGCTGATAAATCGCCGAGAATGGTGTCATATAATCCCCAGTTGGCTGGAGTTTGTCGTCTCTGCTTCAGGCGAGCAGGCGGAGGCTGCGCTGCATACCTAAAGTTGCAGCTATCGCATGGATGCAGCCCCACAGCAACACGCTGTCATGTATCCACAGGATGGTACCGTGGGAGCAACTGATCTCGGTTGCGTGGAAGCGGATTGCTTTGGCTGCAGTGGCGCTGGCTAACTCCAGCTGCTGTGCACAGCATCATCAGCGTCACAGGTTTGACTTCAGCCCGCATCGCACTCGCTGCTTTCCCAGCCATCAGACAGTGACATCGGTGTTGGGGACCGTGCTTCACCGACACCCTCAGGTCAAAACCAGGCCGTGTTTCTGCTGTCAGTCAGAGGCCTGACTCGCCCTGAGGCCTTCGGGAGTTCTTTCACCTCTTAGTGGAAGCTATCGCTTACGCCAGGTTTTGGTGCTTTTGGAGACCAGCCAGCAAAGTGCAGCTATGTGTTTAGACCCTGACAGGAGCTGTCAGGCCAGCGCTCCGCTGATCAGGAGGAGGAGACGAAAGCATCAAAGCCAGGCGGAGCAGGTTACATAAACAGCAGGTTTTGGCGTGGCGACTGAATCCGGATGTGTTGTTCAGAGTGAGAGGAGAGACTTCATTCCTCCAGCCGGAGGCTGAAGCCGAGTCTCCTGACTTTCACAGCGCTGCTTTGGACTCCGGCTGACCCCGGTCGGCAAATACTAGCATACGTGAAGTATGGTGAATTCTTCTTCCACTGATGATTTAACGCTTATCTGCTGTCTATCCTTCCTGCGTGGTTTTGTTCACCTTTTGCTGCCAGGTATGACTGAAATTAATACTTCACCATAGACTCTTTTCAATGCACACTGTTCAAACAGCTCAGACGGGCTTTTTCCTTTTGTACGTGATCTGTAGGACGATACCACAGGTTTCCAGTTCAGTAACGTAAGGCGCATTTCCTGTGTGCGGCAGGTGACGGGTTTCCCCGCAGGGAAGCTGTTTTTTGCCTGTTTTTCCAGATTCCTGCAGATAAGGGGAACATTGTCTCCTCTCCTTGGTGATGTCTCTGAAACAACACACCCCTGGCAGCTTATGGACGCATGCTTGGTTGACGTTCTGTGTTTGCTCATTGGTAACTAGCCACCAACCACCCAGACTCTTGAATCCAGATGTGGGGGCAGATGTTAAGACTGCGTTTTCAGGTGGCTACCTGGCCTTGAAGAGTGGTGGAAAGCAGCAACAGGAAAGAATGTTGTCAGCGTGGAAGGTGTGTTTGAATGCCTGGTGGGATGAGGGTCTGTTGGTCCTAACTGATACAGATGGACTAGTTTAAGGGCTGTTATGGACCAGTTTAAAAACAAAGAGTGATGCTATTAAGTTACCATCTGATTTCCACGAGCACAGGAGACGTCACAGTGCAGGGAGCCGTTCTGCTACCAATGTAATACATCAAATAAAGTAGATTTTTTTATGCAATAGATCTGGAAACTCAAATGAATTACATGCTTTCTCTTGGAATACTTAGGAAAGTGTGCTCTGCCTGCATCTGCCTCCACACAGGAGACGAGTGTGTATCCCAGCAGAGGCTAGCATCAGTTATTGTTAGCTGAAAGCACTTTCCTGGAAAAGAAATAAACCGGTCACAGAGACGGGGAGTGTCTGAGGACCAATGTTTTCCAGTGTTTAATGTAGCTTTATGGGCGTGTGTGTGTGTGTGTGTGTGTTAAGGTGAACCTGAGTTAAGGAGTCTAATGGGCGTGTTATAATGCTGCCACATCAAAACTGCATGTATGGATACACAAAAAAGTACTTCTGCTTCTGAATTTTCCTCGTGGCCACAAATACAACTATTAATATAAAGGATTCCTGTGTAAAAGTGAACACAGGAGCTCCAGCTGCTGACTCTACTGACTGACCCCCTTGTAAACGGTATTTTCTGTCATCATCTGCGGTCAGAGAGGGAAACTTTCAGTCAGCAGGAGAAAACGGTTTTCTCTGGAGTATCTTTGACTCGTGGTCGCTGACTCACATTTTACTGTCAGAATGCTGTTTGAGTTTCGGGTATCTTCTGCACCGCCGTAATTGGTATATAAAATAATAAAGATCAGTGGATAAACAGAGCTGCTCTGTGATTTATGCCTCTTATCTCACCCTGAGCGTGAGGTCATTAGTCAGTAAAGTCATTAAAAACAGCTCACTCTGTCCTTTACTCACATCCACTCGAAGGACAATATCAGGTATTGGTTGAGGGTTCAGATCTTCTTCTTTTTCTGCACGGTTTACTCCCTTTTTGCCCGTTGCAGCATCATGGAAGCCCTGCGGTCATGTGACCTAAATGTCCTCGTCCTCTGTCGTCTGAAGACGTCGTTATCTGTGTTTGAAAAGTTTTAATGGCGCCCGTGATCCCTGCAGATGTGCACCATCAGCACATTTCTTCTGGTGGCTGGTTCTGAGTGATTTCTCCGGGGGGAGGTTATCTTGACGCGGGGCTGGTTTGTGTCTCCTCACAGGCGCTTTGTTCGGGCCTGCGTGCAGGTGTCCCGTCTGCAGCAGGCAGCACCGGCAGCCTGACTCAGCCTTTATTCTGGCCTCTTCTGCTAGAATAAATCTTGATTAAATGAGGTTGGGCCTGTGACTCATCCTGTTTCAGTGTTTTGGAAACATTTTGCTCTAAACTGCTAATGGAAGCAGCGTTTTCACTTTACCAGGTCACATGACGTGCCAGGAGAGGTCACATGACATTCTAAGAAAATAGACAGGTAGAGGTACCGCATCGCTCACTGGATATTTCATTAGTCCCATGACCTCTGACCCTCCAGAGGTCCATCTGAAGGGGGTTGCTTTTGAGGCTGATGCCTGGCTTTGATGTCTTTGAAGGTTTCTGAATGGAAGCTTTTATTTTGTAAGCTGAACCAACTCATGCTGAGATCAAACCCCTCTGTCCTCCGGTCCATCTGCAGCTGGCCAGGTGTGTGCTTTCTGCTGAATCACGTCCCAACACACAGCCACCACTGATGCACGGGACTAGTTTTAATTTAGCAGTAAATATGTGGACTTTTTGTCAGCTTTTTAAGTAAATCATGTGTCAGAAATCCTAACATGTGATGTTAATAGCACTTCCGGAAACCACAGGCATTAAACTGTTTCCCCACATCCTGCTTCAGGACTGGCTGTCTCCCCCCTGAGCAGAGTTTCCGTCCTCGTTAAGCATCGCCGTGGTCTGTTTCAGCGCCCAAAGCGCTCAGATCCTCATAGGTGACCTCCGCCGCTGCTGCGTCTTCATGTGGTCCGCGGTCATCCAGATGTGGTGTTGTAAGACCCAGTTCAGATAGCACGCACATCTGGAACGGAGCAGTGGGATTGTCCCTGGGGGATAGGTCCCTCCCGGTCCGGGTGGCGTCGGCCTGCAGCTTTTTCAGGGCTTTTTTTCCTGGATTTGCTAACGATGGCCGGATGAAATCATGTCTGAGCAGGAGGCCGGGTGCCCCCCCCCGGCTCATGTGACTTTAAACCTGACAAGTTGTCACTGCAGGAGTTGAGAGGCCATTGTCGTTTTCCGCATCGTCTCCCTCTGCTTCTCTCTTCCTCCGTTGGCTCATAAGGTGTCTGTCGTTACTGGGACAGCCCAGTAATAAGGTAAGTGTTAGGCTAAGGCTAAGGAGCAGTAAAATGTGTGGTGGAGCTGCTCATTTACAGCCCATAAGACCAGCTTCAAAGAGGCGCTGTGATAAAGGTGAAGATAGGGAGGTTTTATCGGCCAGCATATCTGCTGCTGCTCCGTCGGTACGACGCTGGCTTTGCTCAGCGAGCATTTCAGCTCCCTGTTGGTTTTCGTCTTTGTGTTTACGGTCAACTCTTTTATCTCCGCGATGTTTTCTCCAGCTAGGTTGTAATTAATCACAACCTTATGATGCAAACACACAATTACCCTTTGCTACTGTGGGGTTAGGGTTAGGGAGTAGACCACAGAACTTTGATTGCTGCTTCCTTCCAACGCTGAAGCTACATTCTCTGGGATGTGTCGTAGGCCGGTGGTGTCATGTGCAGCCAGAGCGCAAAAAAGGAAGAAAAGCTCAACATGCGTGCAGTGTGAGTGTGGGGAAATACCTGGAGGCAAAGATGGCGACGTCATCTTCTAGATGCTGACATCTTTTTGGAAAAATACAGATGATATTTTCATTTTATTTTTTCTTGTTTATAAAGGCTAATCAGTGAAACCACATCCTTTATTTGATGTTATTACGTTCTTGTAAGACAGAAGACGTTGAGGACGGCTAGTCCCAGCTTGGCTCAGGATTGGACAGTCCTGACGTTTGTGTGTCTCAGGTCAAACTAATGAGATTGACCTCCTTTCTGCTCTGACCACGTGGCTCAGCTTTAGTGCATTGACTCCCCTCACCTGCCCAGGTCGTCTTTCTCACCCCGGCACAGCCTGGCCCGGCCCGGCACGGCGCGACGTTAGCCTAGCTTCCTAGCTAATGCCTGACATCTGGCCTACATGGACGCGTCGCCTATAAGCACCTGTTTCGACTTTGCGGACAGAGCTTTAGTCATTTGGCCTGGGTGTTGGCTAATGACGGCGAGGTCACGCACGCTGTGGTGTTCAGCACACCTACACACACACACACACACATTATTCCGCCAGCTGAAGTTGGAGCTTACTTCACCAGGTGTACGTGCAGCGTTTGCTCTGTAGGTAGTGTCAGGATGACAGGGGATCAGTGTGCTTGTATTTTTAGGTATTGTTTGGTGTGGAGTTGAGATAACCTGTCACAGATACATTTTTTGACCATAGCTGTTGATGGGACCTGGCTCTGATAGATGATTTCACTGAAGAAATGACTGATTGTGTGGAAAAATGAGCTGCAGTCTCTGTGTTTGCTGTTGGTTTGATCCGTTTCTAATGGGTTTCTTGATTACTGTAGATTTTACAATGCTTAAAAAACTCTTCTTTAAAATGTGAAATAGTTTCCCTCAGTAATGGGAGTAGCTTCCTGTGTAAAAATAAAAGAATACACCTTTCTTTCTGAAAGAGCAGCAGCTTTTCCACTTGGTGCTTTTCGCTGACTTCCTGACAGCCTGATTTGGGATGTGATTCCGTGTTTTCCAGGACGTGGTGTCCTCCAGCCTTCACTCCCCCTCACTGCTGCATTCCATTTGAGTGTATGGTGGCCAGATTTTCTGTGCATTTCCTCTCTTTCTGCTGATGGCTGGCCTGTTTTTGCTTCTCTCTGGGCAGCGGGCGTCGGTGGATGGTGTCGGGAGGAACTCGTTTTTCTGCCCCGGGAGGAATCACAGCCAGTACAGCAACTGTGCGTGTAGGAAATGATGGAATCTATCATTATATGGAGCGTCTGTGCGGCTTCTTAAAGCTGGCTGCATCTCTCTGAGCTGCTCTCGCGTCCGTGCCCACAGAATGTCAGGGGTCAAAGTGTGATTTCTGCAGCGACCATGAGCCTGTGGCGTCTGCGTACATCCACCCTGCCATGACTCACACACAAGTATGCAGTACAAACTGCACCTACAACCAAACCTACAATTCACAACTTCCTGATTGTTTCCTGTTGCCGTGATTTATTTTGTGCTTAGGTGTGCATTCCACGTCCTGTTTCAGCCTAATAGACCCCACAGTTGACAGTTATTACACTCAAACGATTAATAATCCAAACAGCAGCAAGTATAGGATGCTTTTACTGCAGTTCCGTCTTTGCGTGGAAGTGGTCTCCAGATGTGAGGAGGGCCCTCTGGACCTGCTGAGAGGCAGCGTATTGACACGGGCTGCTGGAGTGAGTGGGATCGCTGTTTGCCTTTAAAGATAGGCCTGTTTTCCTAATGGCTGAGCACATTTACTTAGCACTTGTCAAACACCTCCCTCACAGGGAGGCGAGTCGCCTTCGGTCGCTCAGCTCTCCGTCACCATCCCGGCTCAGCACCGGTTGGAATGCCAACAAATGCTGCTGTTTGCCGCAACAAAGTGTAGGTTGGCGCCTCCCCGAAGCTTCCAGTGTGAGACATGAGCGAGAAACACCCAGAGATCTTGGGATTACGTGCTGGGTGTGATTGCTGCTGCACATCCAAACACTTTTCAGTAAGAGGATCTGAAAGCCGGGGCGGAGAACGTCAGTCGGCGCTGCACGGCGGCGTGAACTCTCTTCCTGGGTTTGCATCATTTACCAATCAAACAATGCAGCGAGCAAGAAAAGCCAGCCGGCTGACTCACTCCCAGATAAATCAGCCTTTTCCATAGCGGCGCTTGAACCTGGCTCGATCCCCACCCAGACTTTAAAATAAATATTGTGAGTGATGAGGGCATGGGTGTGAGGCTGCGGCGTCAAAATGGATTTTGTTTTGAAGGATCTTACATCATCAGCGACTGGAGGCTTTCAAACAACGGCCACGAGTTCTTTTTTTTAAAGCCAAATACTTCTTCACGCTCAAAAAAAAAAAGAAAAAAAAGCTTCTTTTGTTTCACTGTTTGTGCATTTTGTGTGGATATTAGTTCATGTATTTCTGTTGTCGTGAGTCAGGAATGAAAGAGCCTGCCTGTTTTTGCAAAATTGGAGTTTTAACTCTCATTTTATTTTGATTCAAACCAGATTCCTGAAAAAATTAACATCTAATCTGTATGAAAAAGCTGCCGGTGAGGCCACACCCAGATCTGGAGTGTCGCATTGTCCTGGCAGAGACTCAGCCTGCGCGTGTGTGTGTGTGTGTGTGTGTGTGTGTGTGTGTGTGTGTGTGTGTGTGTGTGTGTGTGTGTGTGTGTGTGTGTGTGTGTGTGTGTGTGTGTGTGTGTGTGAGCAGAGGCGGGAGCTCAGTGGATCAGCTGAATTCTCCGTTCTGTCAGACTGTTGTGACCCTTTAAAGGAAGATCATGCTTTCCAGGGCTGAAACATGGAGTAACCATAGCAACAATGGGAGCAACTAGTTACATTTTAGATCAAAGTCAAAATCATGCTTTCAAAACTTTATTAGTCAGATACATTAAACATTGATTTTCATGATACTTTCACCAAACTTTTACTCTGATCTTTGACCCCAAGTGTAGCAGAAGAGTATTGATTTCATTTGTTTTTTATTATGAAATTGCTATTATTATCCAAAATTCCACGTGCGCGACCGCCCAGCCGCGGCTGCGGAGCTAACCCGCGGACGTCCTGCGCCGTGTTTGTGTTTCCACCAGCAGCGGCGCGGTGCGCCCAGGGCGCGTCCCAGGAGCGGAAAAGAAAATATGGAACAAGTCTGTTTATGACGGTAGCAGATGGGAGCAGACGCTAACTTCCTGCTTCAAAATAAAACAGCCAGCAAGATGAGAGACGGTTACGACACACGGTGGGAAATCGAGGAAGGCTGAAATCATCAGGTGGGATTTCTCACCCCGTGATCTTCCAAACACCGATTTCTTCAGTTCCCACATCCTCTCGCACCACGCTGACCCCCTTTTACGTAACGCCGGGTCAAACGTTCAAGCCAGAACGTGATTTTCACCTCTTTTTGAAACGATCACATGGCAGAAGGAGCAGGAATAATGAGGAATGAGGGAAGAACAGAGAGACTGTGTGTGTGCCAGTGTGAGAAATGACATTGTGTCAAAGGCATCTTGACAATGTTTGAAATACAGTAAATCCTGTGTGACAGCTGTGCCTCTCAGCGGAGGAGAAGGCCTCGCAAAAACAGTCAACCAAGTTCAGTTTTCCACCACATCTTCCTTCGTTAGGTTGATTTTAGTATTTCTTTAATGTCAGAAAGCGGCTGATCGTTGTTTTTTTTTTCCTTCTGGAAGCAGTTTTCCAGACACGTTGCATCTCACGGCTGGTTTTAGATTTATTTCCGTTTTTATTTCGCTGTTTTTCGCCGACTCCAGCCGTCCCACGACGCCGGAGATCCCGGTTCTTCAAAGGAAAAGGGCTTCTCCTCCGAGGGTCGGATCAAACTAGAACCGAAATAAATCACGCTGCCACGGCAACAATGAGTGTGAATCACCCTCATAAAAAAATAATAATCCAGTTTGGTATTTCAAACAGGAAATTGCATATGAGAGTGATTATAAATGACTTTTTAAAGCTATCCTTTTTCTTCTACAGGCCTGGTGAGGCCTTCCTTTTCCATGCGGGGAGTGACGCAAAAGTCCACATCTGTTCACACTTTATTTTATTTTAAAGGTTAAATATCTATAAACCACAGTAGGAAATAACATTAGCCTGACGTGTGTGTGTGTGTGTGTGTGTGACACCTAGCTGTCCCAAGTCCACACAAGTCCCACCTGATGCACGCTGATTAAGGTGGGCAGAGGCGAGAAGGACGACCGTGTCGCGTCTCTGACTGTTTTAGGTTTTTTACTTCCCAGCGTTTTGAGAACACTTCTTTAGCCTCCGGGATTCTGTTACTGAACTCTAACAACTAAAAGGCCTTCCGTGCATGTCTTTTTTTCTTTTTTGATACAAGCTGAAGATTCCCAAGCGCCTGTGGCCGTGGCTCAGGGCGCTAATCGCGGCGCATCCTCTTTAGGAGATCTCGTGATCCGAGTATCTCAGGTATTTTCTGTGCATTTTAGATGTTTATCAGTTAGCATGGGAAGCTGGTTCATTCTGCAGGCCTCATCCTGTAATAAATGCTTGTTGTTGCCCTTTCCTGACAATTTCCTGGATAATATAGCTTCGCTGTTCTACACTGTCCAGCCGTGGGGGACTTCTCCCCAGCCCGAGGACAAGAACGCCGCCTTCTTTCAGGATTCACGCGGGTCTGCCATTTGCTGAGCAGCATGGGAAAAGCTTTGCTAATTTCAGCTTTTTTGATTATTTGAGTGGGCTCCGGAGCTCAGGAATGCTGCTTTTCTTCCCTCTCGTGTTCTGTGTTTCGCAGCGGTTTACTTTCTACGAGATGTGTATGATAGCTGAGCGGTCCTGGAGTTCTTTTTCTGAGCCGCTGCTTTCATCTCTGTCCCTGTGACTAATGCTCCCTTCCTCCTGAGCAGGACCCAGCAGGACTTTCTGAGCCAGCCAAATGCTTGACTCATTAAAAGGTCGCTGCTTTTAATAAATTAGGCTTTTCTTTCTCATTGTTTCTCCAAATTCTTCAACTTTATGGGCAGTTTAGGAGGAAAACTTGAATAGCAATGCTAGCATGCTAGCATTTTTTCCCCCCTCACAAATGTAGACATTGAGGACCGTGTCTCCAGGTCACCAGTTAAAAACATGCCTGCTCCAGTGTTCCCTTCATGTGGGAGAGGAAAACCTCCTATTTGTTTCAGGTCGACAGTTGTTGGGATCTCTGTTGTGAGCCAGAGGCCACATCCCAGCGTGCTTTCACCGAACTGGGGCACCATGACTGCAGAACCCCCCCCTGTGATTAAACAACCACGCCGACCGCAGTCCGCTCTGGCCAGCGTGACCTGAGGTGTGAGATTACAGGCGTCATGGGTAGGAATTAGCCCCCGGAGAACCGTATCTGCCCACACACACGCTGACATAAGCATGACACACGGCGAGCCGAGTGGCGGGCTCCTCAGCTCCATTGTTTACATCCTGACCACATGCTGCGGAGCACCAGGGAGGACACGCATCCACGCATCCCTGGCGCTTGTGTGCTTTGAGTCACACCGGGGCTACTGTCTGAGGAGGAATGCTAAAAATCCAGTGACACTTTTCCCGAAGGCAGAGGAATGCTGTCCTCATCTCATGGCCCGTTTCACTGGGGTAACGTTCAAATGGGGACAAAGCTTTCCTCTGTGCTGTGTGGGACTGCGCCGTCACATGACCTCTTCACCCAGCCCAGCAAGGAAATTCATTCGTAACCCCCTGAAAAGCAATTAATGAGTCACAAAACGCTGATGTCTTTGTAAGTTAAATCAAGCAGCCTTTTGTCCACCCCAGCACCACCTCCTCGTCCGTTCCAGCCACTGCAGAGGGTTTTCTTAGAATTTCTTCGACTGTGAGTCATCCTCACAAGATGAAGATCCGTGTATCAGGCCAGGCCGACGGATTAAAGCATTCAGATCCAATTATCTGAATAAATTCATTTCCTCTGGTTATGCAACCCTTCTGCTGGACTGACGTGACCCTGCTGCAGATCTCCCAGTGTGAGGATGTGTGTACGCTTTTAATTCCCACCGTTGAAATGAAAGGGACCATCAGGTGCTGCCTTCGCCTTAGTCAAACCCTGACGACGCCATGGGACATCCTGTCCTCCCGCGCCGCCCCGAACGACTTTGACCGAGCCAGTAGACGGACACACGACACCCGAACACGCTGGCACCGTCTCAAGCCTGTCGTCGGTCTGCCTTTGGCTCGGCCTGCCGTCCCAGGCCAAGAATAATACTGTCCACCTACTCCAGCGACTCAAGTGGTGCGAATCGGCCTGTGCAAACAGTTTAAGCTCTGGTGTCCTTTCAAAGCAGGGAAACGACCCGCCGCCAGTTCCAACGCTGTGAGAAATCTCTGCCTTTTTCTTTACCTCAACACTCCCTGTTTGCTTGAGCTTTTTGGCTTTTATTTTTCCCCCAGAATAATCTCCGACTGCTCCCGGAGGACGGGAGGCCAGAACAAAATGTGCATTGTTGTGCCTTGTGTGAAAACCTGGAGCTAAGTCTGCAGTGAAACAGTTGAGGAGCACGAGGAGCCAGGCTGCTCACGTCAGTTTGGGCGTTTTTGTCTGCTGAATTCATGCTATAAATAAGGGGCCTTTTCCCTGTTTTCTCCAGAAGTGCTGAACTGTCTTATTGAAAATATCCTGAAATTTGGGCCTGATCGTCTTTTTTTTCTGGGCACGGTCTGCTGACCACAGTTTTCTGGGTGATTTCCTCTCTTTCCCACAAAGATAGAGTTTTCTGACATAGCTAGCATGCTTGCTTGGAAAAAAAAAAGTATATCGGTGTTGAATTTCATTTAATATGCCTTGTTAAAAATGTAGTAGTTAAAAAAGATTAAATTTTGGTTTTTCTGGTCTCATTAGAGAGACGGGGGGTTTTGATTTGCTGGATCTCTTCAGAGAGTTTTTTTTTTTTAATCATTAGCGAGCTATATTTTCTCTTGATTGACCTCATTTTTGGTTAGAAAGTCGCTCTGCTAGAGCAGTCAAATTTTACAACCCTTTTTTCTTGCTATTGCTGCACTTGGAAGAAGCTGATACAAACTGCAGCTGTAAAAATGTCCCCTCAAACCTTGCAGATGAATCTGGAGCCAATCCAGACACAAATCCCATATCTGCACGTGGCTTCCAGCTGCACTTAACGTCAGTCGGATTTCAGAACGATCAATAATCATCCTGCCCGCAGATGTGCTTGGGTTTTACTGGTTTTCCGTCCAGGACGTGCTGGCCGATGGGAGCCTGTCCTTGTTTGACCCGGCAGCTTAGCCAGTGAGGATGAGGCTCGGCAGGACAGAGATCGCCGGACCTATATGAAGCTTCTGGGAAAGGCCTGATTCACGTGCATCTTTTGACCTCTGCCTTGTGTGTTCCCGTATGTGCACCCTGAAGCCATGACTGGTTCAGTTACTCATCGTTTACAGTTACAGGCGTTTTATTGCCTCCGCTCGCTTTGTTTGTTGTATTTTTACCAGCCAATCACAGCCCGCTGCAACAGGTCCACTTCAACTTAAACGCGTCACCTGTTGGCTGCCTGCGTGGGCGGAGCTAGAGAAAGGTGGGCGTACCTCAGGCGGCGGGCTCGCGGCGGCTCTCAGTTTCCACACTGAGGAATTTGTTTACTTGCGGTGGAGCTACAGATGACTGTGGGTTTATATACGCAGAAGAAGAGAGAAGAGAAGAGAAGAAGACTTCCCCTTCAGGCAGCCGTGCTACATAAACAGAGCGGAGGGGAAGTGCTGGAGCGTTTTATTAAAACACAACCACTACAAATGTTCCGCGTGGCCACATGGATCCCATTACTCACCCACATTTGTTTTTTTCCCTGAGACCTAACGGCCCCAGTCCCTGCATCCTCACAATCTGTAAACTCTGACGTAAAAATTAAATTAATTAAAACGCCGTTATTAGTCTGTGTTATCCGTTTTCACCTTTGTGCACCTTCCTCTGCTCCTGCAGGCTTTTGGGAACGCCAAGACCGCCCACAACAACAATTCCAGTCGCTTTGGCAAATTCATTCAAGTGAACTACCAAGAGAGTGGCACCGTGAGAGGGTAAGAAGGCAGACATCAAGTCCATGTATGCACGCCAACACTCTCAATTTAAACGCTGCTCTTTTTTCCAGGGCGTATGTGGAGAAATATCTCCTGGAAAAGTCCAGGCTGGTCTATCAGGAGCACAATGAGAGGTGAGAAAAGCGGGTGTTGGTTTTAGAAAGGTGCACAGGTCCAGTGGTGGAGCTGTGCAGGTTTATGCACATATCACTGCTTCGGTTCAAACTTTCCTCCCTCTGTGACGAGTCTAACATCAGAGAGCTGCTTTGATTTTGCTCACTCCTGCTCCGTAGAGTGAATGGAGCTCTGAGTGGACCTGACACTAATGTGCTGGACCGGCTGGGACGGTCTGGGGAGGGTTATCCTCATCATGGGGGGCTCACAGTGGGCCTCCTCAGTTCGTCACCTCTTATTGAGACGGATTGCTGACTCCAGGGCCATAAAATCCTCTGTGTGTGTGTGTGTGTGTGTGTGTGTGTGTTGTGGGGCCTTGCTGCCACAGCTGCTGCACAGGTTTGACCTTTGACCTTTCTGCTGCAGCGTAATGCCTCCATGTACGCATCCACAGGGCAGCACTGACACGAACTGGGGTCAGTCTTAGTGTCCGTGGACAATTCGTGCAGCACGATGATGTTGATCCGTTACCATGGTAACGTGCTGAAGATTTAAGGCTAATTACTGCTCATTAGGTGGAGTCAAAATTAGTTCGAAACATCAGGAATAGAAAGTTCTGCTGTAAAAAACAAATGTATATAACAAATAAAGAGCTTACATATGAAAACATGTTTACTTTGGGGGTTAGTTTTGATATTTTAAGACATTTCTAGGTGATTAGTGGGTCTTTCTGTGACATTTTCCTTTTTTTGTGCTCTTTTAATTCAAAAAAGGCAGTAAAATCCAAACACTGTGTCTTCATTGGTTGGAAAGCCTCTGATGACCTGCACGTTTGTCTCTCCAGAAACTACCATGTGTTTTACTACCTGCTGGCAGGAGCGAGTGAAGAAGAGAGGAAAGCCTTTCACCTCAAGAAGCCTGAAGAATACCATTACCTCAGCCAGGTGGGACAGAAACCTGACCATAACCAGCGCGATGTGGCGCGTTGGTGCCGTTATCACGGCGCCTCTGCAGACAGGAAACACAGGACGTTTAGGAACCTCTTTCCAAGCTCTTCCACACCTCCTTATACCAGCCTGTCAGGGTCAGACGCTCCCTCCGTTAGTGATCCATCCCTAAAGCTAAACCCTGCCTGACGTTGAAGGTGGGAGTTTAAAAACCGTCCGGAAGGCTCGTACACACACCGATAAAGTCAGAATCCTGCGGCACCTGATTACAAACGTCATTTTCTCCTAACTCCTCCATTAGTTCCTGCTCAGGGATTTCAGGCAACGCGGCCGCTTTAACGTAAAGCAGAAAGCCTGAAGCTTTCATCGCCCTCGCAGCTTTACTGGTTTCAACGTGACTGTAAATCAGTGATTTCCTGTTGGAATCAATCACAAAGCCTCTGGAGGCATTACTCCAACATTCAGACCCTCTTTAATGGACGCTAGATGCGCACGTGTGCTGTTTATTCCTCAGCTCTTGTTTTCCGGCCCACTTTTAAAGGCTTTAACCGCTCCTTCGCAGTTCTCCTCGGCCTCCCCGTGACTGTTGACCTTTAATCCCACCACTCTTTGTGCCCGTGTGCAAACCTAACGCACGTCGCTGCAGCGTTCTCTCTCTCTCTCTCTCTCTCTCTCTCTCTCTCTCTCTCTCTCT
>BJFM01001613.1:86202-116755 GCA_016586285.1 Arothron firmamentum
TCAAGCATCCTGGACAGACTTCCAGGCGTTAGAGCCCACCCTTCTGTCCTGAAAGCTTCTTAATGATAGCTTATTTCAGATTGAGTCACGCTGGAGTCCATTCTGCTCCTTTGTTCTAGCCAAAAAGTAAACTTTAGAACTATTTTAAGCCCTTTTGCCGGAAACTGTGTAAACATTTAGAAAGTTGCCGGTCAACAGTCGTCAGCCATTCTTTCTCAGCCCTGTGGTGCCTTCTTATTAGCCGGCTCCCCGACCGAGGTGTCGTAAACCGATTGTGGCTGTTTTGCAGGACTGCTTCACGGTTGAAGGAGAAGACCTAAAGCATGACTTTGAGAGGCTTCAGCTGGCCATGGAGATGGTGGGGTTCCTTCCTTCCACACGCAAACAGTGAGCTGCACCGCGGATCCCTCCCTGCACCGCCACCACCGTAAATATCCACTCGCGCTAACGGGACTCCAGCTGACTGAGCTTTTCCTTTGTCTCCCCCACGTCAAGGATCTTCTCGCTGTTGTCAGCCATCCTTCACCTGGGCAACATTCGCTACAAGAGGAAGACCTACCGGGATGACTCCATCGACATCTGCAACCCCGAGGAGCTGCCGGTGGTGTCAGAGCTGCTGGAGGTATGGAACGAATGTGTGTCGTAATGTGGATGGTGTCATTCCCCAAATTAGAGCTGGGAGAAAGTAAGCAAGCAAACGAGGCTCCTTTCCAATTTTGTAAATAACCCCAACTTTTTTTAACCTCGGATTTCCCACTCAGAGACTTTAATAGGCGCCTGCTGGTGCGGAGCTCTCCCATCGCCTTTAACTGCTTCCAAACAATCTGCTAAAGACTGTTTTTAAACCAGTCAGCGGCTCTTAAATGGACTCTCACCATGGTTTTTTCTCCTCACCGTTCTTTTTCAGGTGAAAGAGGAGATGCTGTTTGAAGCTCTGACGACGCGGAAGACGGTGACGGTCGGGGAGAAGCTGATTGTTCCCTACAAACTGTCTGAGGTGACCCTTCGTTTGCAGCGCCAGTCTCAAGCATAGGTGGAAACAGAACAAACAGAATCAAGACAGTTATTCATGCTATATTCAGTATTTGCAGGACTTCAGAGCAGTTTCTGGAAGATTTAGTTTCAGACTGGGTCGTTTGGTAAATATCTGATCTAAAAACAGATTTATATCGTTTCGAATTTGCCCCCTAACCTGGGGCAGTTTGCCAGGTCAACAAGAGCTTCTGGATGCTCATCGCTCTTGACCTGGCTGTGTTTACAGGACGGTGGACGCCACTCCCGGGTCCCGTCCTCTTCCTCCTCCCGCCCCCGCCGGCTTATGAACGCTCTTACTGTACAAACACACTTCCACTGAGCTCTGAAGTCTCTCTTGAGGGAAGCGAAAACATTTGGAGTCCCTCTACAGCGACCAGGCCCCGGGTCTGAAAACAAACACGTCACGGTTTGTGGAGAAGAGCAACACGGCTCCATCGTGGGCTGTGATGCTGGAAAGGAATCCCAGTTCTCCACCATGGTCTCCACACGCTGCCACGATGGCCACGGCCCCTATGAGCCAGTTAGGGATTCCAGAGACCTTTAAAATGAACCCACAGTGATTGTTTGGCTAACACGCTGGGTGGTCTCTGGGTAAATATTGCTCCAACAATCACAACAATCTCATTGGCTGTCAACTAAAATCGCACACGATACAACCTCAAAGAAGTCGGAGCCTTTCTGTAATTCGTCGTCTCCGTTTTCTAACACATATGAGGCCGTTTCCTCCCACATGTTTAAAATTCAACTTCCTCCAAATAATGAAAAGCTTATGTGTCATTAGAGCCTAAAATAACATCTGTCCCAACTCAGAGAGGACATATTTGGTCTCACGTTGCTGGGATCGCCCGGGTTATTGTTATTGTTGGTGAAGGAATTTTATCAGCTAATGAACACTTTAATGTTTGTTTGGTTTCTGGAGAGCATGAATGCAGCAAGGTCAGATCTTTCCAGAGGATGCGGCGCTGAGGAAGAGGCTTTTCTGTCTCGCCTGATCTGCTCCTAAATGAGTGATGGAAAGGGGAGAGATAATTCTGCCTTTTCCTCCTTCAGGCCGGTACGGTGCGGGACTCCATGGCCAAGTCTCTGTACAGCGCTCTGTTTGACTGGATCGTCTTCAGGATCAACCACGCTCTGCTCAACGTCAAGGACCTGGTGGAGACCACCAAGGTGGGTCCACACACACACACGCGCGCGTAGATTAAACGTAGTAAATCAAATTTGGTCTAGATTCACGATCAGGACGTTTCCATCCAGGCTAATGCTGAGGTTCTAAAGGCAGGCGTGCTCTCTCACTTCAGATCTTGTCCATCGGAGTTCTGGACATTTTTGGTTTTGAGGATTTCGAGAACAACAGCTTCGAACAGTTCTGCATCAACTTTGCCAACGAACGGCTGCAGCACTACTTCAACCAGCACATCTTCAAGCTGGAGCAGGTGAGCACGGCTTCGTCCAGTCTGGCCACTGTTGGGACGGTCTGAGGAAGGTGAGACAACGCAGGAAAGATGGAGACATGTCCACCAGGGTTGCGTGACGCTGATTCTGTTGTGGTTTTTGTGTGATGTAGTCTTCTGGTGTAGTCCTCCTCCTCCTCCTCCTCCTCCTCCTCCTCCCCCTCCACTGCTGAGCCCTAGCTAACATTACACCCAAGACAGGTTAAGGTTACATGCTGATTTATTCCCTCATAAATATGATTTTCTAGAGTTGGGAGACTGAAACTTGTCTTTGATGTGGTGTTTTTTCAGACGTGTAGATGGACTCATTTAGCTTTTCAAAGGAGAAGCCTGATTCTTATCCCATAAGCACATACATTAGTGACGCTGGAACAATATAGGAATGCTTTATCGCCTTACGCAACCATGTCAGCGGAGCCGGCGGCGGCGGCCCGGTGACTCCACCGGGCCCCCCCTTTGACCGCCCCTGCTGAGCAAGTACATGTGTTCACTTAAGTGAGCTGATGTGACTTCAAAGGCCTCTTTAGCGTCTCGCTGTCCCGGCTTTGCCCCTAAGTTAAACATGGTGTTTACCTCCAGATTCGCTGAATCAGCAGCCTGTCCCGACACGTTCGAGGGGCTTTCTTTGGCTTCGCGAATTACGCCGGAACCCGAAGGGCCGCGGCGTCGGGCGCTCCTTTTTTAGTGCAGACGCGGGCCTCCTCAAACTCCACCGTCTTACCGCCGCGCCGTAAATAAGTCCGGGCTTGCGTGGTAGATTTACGCAGGAGGAGATGTTTCAAAGGTTTTGTTTTTAGAGGTTAAGTGAAGGCAGAGAGAGAATTATTGCGGTGCAGATAAGGGCTTTTTAGATTTGTTCCTGCAGATCTGATAGCTTATGTAATTGCTGAAGAATGACATTTTCTAAGCTTCACAACACTAGAAATATATCCAGTCTTCCTGGTGGAATCCAGGCAGCCTTAGCTGCATTTTGGAGTTGGAAAAATAGTTCAATATTTGGACTTTTTTTGGCTTGTCTGCTCTTTCCGTCCCGGATTTCATCCGTTGTTTCCTCGAGTTTACATCAAACTACACTCACTGGAAGAGTCCCACAAGCTTGACTTTAAACTCTTCACAAGGCTGAAGTCAGAGATGGTTCAGATAAAGAAGCAGAACTTTGGTGCGACGGAGTCAGATCTAACTTTTCGGTTCCGCTAATGCATGGAAAAATCGATGAGCGCCACCGAGGCAGCGAACGCCTCTAAAAATGATCCGGCCAAAAGAGTTTGTCCAAGAGCCGCATGTTTCATATTTCCGCTGAGGCCAGCTTCACGCCCCCGTCTGCAGTTACAGTAGATTTCCATTCATCCGTCCACCAGTGAGTCACTGGCAGAGCCACCAGGGGCTAAATGCTTTATCCAGGGTGAACTTGTGAACGCTTGAACTGGGATTAATGCTCCGTTTTCTTCTGCCAGAGACACACACACACACACACACACACACACACACACACACACACACACACAGAGATAGCTTTGTTTCACTCAATAATTGATGCAGACCGTTTGACTCCTGATTAAGTCGATGCCGATCTGTCAGATTTATCTTCTATCTGTGACCTGCAGTCCTGCATCCTTCAGCACAACAACAAGTAAAGCAACAGCCCTCATAGTTACAGCTTGAGAACTATGGGATGCTGACAGGTAAATTTCTCTCTAAATGAATAAACCAGCGTAAAAGAGTGTCCAAACACATATTTGGAGACCTTCAACTTGTATCAGAATGAGCTGCAGCGTTGGTAGTTTCCAGCCGTCTTCCAGGAGAAGCAGCTGATCGTTATCATCAAGGTTCGGAGAGTTTTCAGATTCAGCAGTTACACTTACAGTTTGAGGACATTTTTACACTAAACCCTCTGGATAAAAGTGGATGTTTACTGATTAGCGTAGAGGCAAACTGCTGACATGGGATCTGGTAAAGAAACTCAAACATCTCGTCACGTGAGAGAGGAAGATGACGCCAAGCTCTGTGTTTGTGTCTGCGCAGGAGGAATACAGGGCGGAGGGCATCAGCTGGCACAACATCGACTACATTGACAACACGGGCTGCATTAACCTCATCAGCAAGAAGCCCACGGCGCTGTTCCACTTACTGGACGAAGAGTGCAAGTGAGTCTGTTGCTCCAGTCCTGGTCTTGATGTGCTGAAGTCAAAGCTCAGATGCTCTGAGTGCCATCAGAGACGCTCCTGCTGAGCCATCAGACGGGAAACACCAGCCACCAACCTGCCTGGCTGGGGCTTTTTCTGACAGCTGTCGCCCCCTAGTGGCCGCCTGTTCAGCTATCTGTCGTTTTTGTCTGGAGGCAGTAAATTAATTACTTGTCACTATTTATGGGGTTTCCAGTCATAAAGGCTCACATGCAGCTACCGCTCTGGAAGCTGAAAACCAAATATAATGGGTGAAAGTTGATTAGTGTTACAACACCGGGCTATTACAAACTACAGGCTGTTTTTGTAAGTGGTCGAGCTGTGATTCTTACAGTGCATCTCCATGCACCGTCTGTTTCTCCCAGATGAAATCTTTTCACCTTTGTGACTGTGCTGCAACTCTTTTTGCAGACAGTGTTGCCTTTATTCCCCTTCTCCACATTAGCACACCGAGTTAGAAGTCCTCCCTTCTGGAAAGTCTTTGGTGCTGTTTTGGTAGCTCAGGTTTCCCTAAGTTTCAACGCCCCCCCGGTGTTTGTCTCTCCCCCTCTTCACTCCCAGCAGGATTCCAGTCTCAGGACTGGAACCGAGATCCCGGCCAGATAAAAACTCGATGTGCATCACATGAAGGGAACATTCTGAGTTTGACATTAAATTCACCAAAGGCAGAAAAACACAGTCCTGCGTGTCTGTTTTTCCTCTTTTCTTCTTGTAGTTTCCCTCAAGCGACCAACCAGACTTTGTTGGATAAGTTCAAGCGGCAGCATGAAGGAAACAGCTACATCGAGTTTCCTGCCGTCATGGAACCCGCCTTCATCATCCGACACTATGCTGGCAAAGTCAAGTATGGCGTCAAGGTCAGTGTGTCCTTCAGTCTGTAATTAGACAGGAAACGGAGGCCAGTCACCATGGCAACCACTTACGATTCGCCCTCATTTTATTTCTTTTTCAGAAATGTGTGTGAACTTTTCTTCCTGTTAAATATCTGTTAATGTATAATCAACATCTTTGTTCTCAGGATTTCAGGGAGAAGAACACCGACCACATGCGTCCGGACATCGTAGCGTTGCTGAAGAGCAGCAAGAACGCCCTCATCTGCGGGCTGATGGGCATCGACCCGTCTGCCATGTTCCGCTGGGCGGTCCTCCGAGCCTACTTCAGGGCCCTGGTGGCTTTCAGGGAGGCTGGAAAGAGACACACACAGAAGAAGACCGGTGAGCTCGCAGGCTTAGAACCTTCATCAGCGTTCATGTTCAGATGATCCATGAAAAGATTTTAGTCCCATGACAGACATGTTTATGTTGGTATGGATGTTGCTGTTGCTACATAATGTGCTCTGATGTTTCAGAATAATTTCAGAATAATTTATTTTTGTGCGATGTAACGTTGTCAAATGTTTAGCATTGCTAAATGCTAACGTTAGCTAGCGAGTAATGTGCTCTAAACCAGTGCCATGCAGAGTAGAGTCATTCATGTCACACAGTAGTGATTTAGTCCCTTTTCTTCCATTTAGACATTCATAATCATCATCTATGAGTGTGCTTTTTGCTCCTTTTCCCCCCTCAGACATGGCTTTTCTTAGATTTTACCGCCAGTTTGTGCCATGTCACGTGTGACGGTTAGAAATCCCTCCATCTGTAGAGGCTGAAGTTTGAATACGTTAAACTCCAACCCACAAAAACTTAGATTGTTGCTGCCACCAACCCCAGTTTGAAATGTCATTTTCTCTCCAGAAGTCTTGCACAGGTATCTTCTTCAGTAGACGACTGCATCTCTTGACCTCTCCTTCTTCGCTGTCTAATCTGTCGTTTCTTTCTCCTTCTCTTCCCCCTCTCTTCTCCTTCCTTTGTGTATTTTTTCCCTCTCTTCTTTCCTGTGTTTTGCTTCTCCAAGGGCATGATGACGCTGCTCCCTGTGCAGTTTTGAAAAGTGTGGATAGTTTTAGCTTTCTGCAGCACCCTGTGCATCAGAGAAGCTTAGAGATCCTGCAGAGATGCAAAGAGGAGAAGTACAGTAAGGCTGCCAGTACAACCACTAACAACCACTCCTACGTTCTGGGTTGGGGGAAACCGTAAACTCGAGGCCGACCAGCATCACCAGCCTAATTGCAGTTAACTTTGAGTTGATCCATAATGCCGATTTACTTCAGACTAGATGCTGGTTGGTCTCGGCTCCGTCTGTTTCCCTCTTCTCCTTCACTAAACATGCACGCGTTCTTAGTCTTGTTTTTGTTCAAGAGCTTCAGCCAGAACACTGTGCAAGCTAGCTAGCATGCATGCTTGCATGCAAGGCCGGGTTGTGTTGTGGGAAACGGTGTCGACGTGCCTGTCAGCTGGTCCGTGGGTGCATGTGCTTGTCCAGCACGCATGTTTGCAATCACTGTCGCTAATCCCGCCTTCGCTGGTGGTGGTGGTGTTAGAGGACAGATGAGCGGGTGTATGAACACGCGCGTGAATATCACTGTGACTAACTGGCGTCCACAGGTCCTCACACGCTCACGGACCCTCACAAGCTCCTCAGAGTTCCCGCTTTCACACACGCGTGTGTTCTGCTGTCTTTTTTTGTGCCACCTCACAGCTCCAGATGAGAGTGAGCAGAGTGACGAAACAGAAAACGGTACAGTTTAGTGGCGTGAGACGTGAAGTAGGCTAACACACAGGCTAGACTTCTGAGTTCTCATCACCCTCACCTGTGACCCAAGACCATTTCTGCCAACGTGATGACTCATTTTCTTCCTTAGAATGAGAAAAAGATCCATGATTTGGACATGTCATCGTTAGTTCAACATTTTTTCCTTATTTAAGTACGTTGGCAGAAATATACTTCCATTCCTGCAGGATTAGAGTGTATACTGTGTAATCATAGTGCACATTCAAATATAGTTATAATGCTAAAATAGTAGTGTTATATTATCAATAAACAGGCCTAAAATTCCAGACTAAATTCACTATCGTCTCTAATCTCACACTAACATCTGAATTTTATCAGATTTTTCGTGTGTTTGTGTGTCTGCGTGGGCTTGTTTTGTTACTGGTTGCCAACGTGTGTGTCCGTGACCAGGTGTGACCCGGAGGAGTCCACGCACGCCGCTGTCGGACCTTCAGGGGAGCAACACCATCAACGAGAAGTCGCCACGGTGAGAAACGGTGCTGGCGGCCCGACCAGCCGGTCAGGCGCAACCTTCCTCACTTATCACCATGGGAGTGTGCACGTAAAACAGCGTGCGTTTATAAGGGGCAAAAGTGGAATTATCACATCAAAATTAACTTAATTAGGACAACATGCAGGGGAAAGATGAAGTAGAGTAACATCTGGGGTTCAGCTCTCTGGTCAAACGTCTTTAATCTGGGTGCTGCTTCTGTCTGAAGGGCTTCTCCCGGCCTCGGCTGGAACGGGCGCGTGGGTCGGCAGAGCCGTTTATCGTCCAGCGGCTCCACCACAGAAGAAGACGGCATCTTCATCAACTCGGCCAGCAGCAAACTCCTGGAGAGAGCGCATGACATCCTCATGTGAGCAGCAGCGTGGCCCCGCTCAGCCACCGGCCCTGTGTTTGTCCCGATTCACAGCACAATTAGTTATTTCTGTCTGGAATGTGGTCAAGCAGCCCCCAGACGACCCTAAAACACCCGTCTGTGCTGAAGGGTCCTCAGCATTCTCAGTAGCTGACCCTGACCTCTGACTCCTGACCTCAACAAGTGAAAGGAGAATTTCTCCAGAGGGATGAATAAAACTGACGTTGGTGACAGCATGTTGACAGCTCATTGGGGAACGCTTTATGGAAGTCGTTAAAAGTTGTTGTTTTTTTTGCTTGTTAGCAAAAAAGAGATAAAACAGCTCAATTATCTTTTTTTTTTTTTTTTACAAACAGGAGGAACAAAAACTACAAGTCGAAGCCAGTTCTGCCGAAGGTAGCAAACACACCCGCATGTGTCTGCAGGGTGCCTTCAGCGGGATTGTTAACAGTTTGATGTCACGTCTGCAGCACTTGGTCAACGTGAAGTCACTGAAGTACCTCAGCAACCTGACGCTGCCTGACCGCATCACCAAGTCCCTGCTCCACCTCCACAAGAAGAAGAAGCCGCCCAGCATCAGCGCGCAGTTCCAGGTCAGCGACGCCACGGATTAACCTCGAGTCTGCCTTAGAATAAGGTCCCCAGCCTGAGTGGAAGAGGGGATTCTCCCACCAGCTGTGAATGTAATATTAGTGTGGCTGTTGCAGCTGGCTGTGGGTGGACACACTCCTCCAACCACTGCATTTGTTCATGTGTGTGACGTCTCTTAGGTAGATCACACAGACAGAAATTGAAAGCTATGACTTGATGTCTGGGAATTTAATTTGAGAAGGAGCGACATTGAGTTGAATGAACACTGAAAATAGCGAACAACGATGTGGAATCACTTCATACCTGGCTGCTGCTGCAAACTCCGCCCCCTAGCGGTGGCGCCTGGTCCTGCAGAGAGTCTGGTCAGCATGTGGTCTGAGCGCGGAGGGCCGAGCCTGGAGTTGTGTGTTGTTGGAGGTACGGACGAGCGCCGAGGCCCCTCTGGCAGCCAGCTCCGGCCTCTCTGCGTCCATGACTTCACTTCCCACATCCTGTGCTGCATTGATTGCTTTAATCTCTAGTCCGGGGGCGGAGGTGGTGGTGGTGGTGGGGGGGCTGAATTCCTCCATCCACTGAATTATCACACGCACACATGCTGGCACACATGTGCTTTGTTTTCACACAGCATGTCTGGTCTTCTCTGAAGACACGTTGGTAATAAAACGATGGTTTTCAGCATCGATCAGGGGTTAGAGTGCAGACGGGAGCGTCTGACGGATGTCACGCCTCTTTATTTACTGTCTTTCCCAAAGTTTGACTCGTTCTATGTTTCGTGTCGCAGGCGTCCCTCAACAAGCTGATGGAGACTCTGGGTCAGTCTGAGCCTTATTTCGTCAAGTGCATCCGTTCCAACGCAGAGAAGGTAAAGCGCGCCGCCTCCTGACTGCAGCCATGTTGGTTTTCAAAGCATTTCTCATTTCCTTTGATATTTGGACTCTTTCTAAGTCTGCTAGGCATTTTCGTCTCCTCTGCTGTAGCTTCTCCTTTTTTCCTCCTGTCATCCATGTTTTTTTTCTCTCTCAGCTGCCTTTAAGGTTTAATGACAACCTGGTGCTGAGGCAGCTGCGTTACACGGGGATGTTGGAGACCGTGCGCATCCGACAGTCAGGCTACTACATCAAATACAGCTACAAGGTAAAACTCACCTGTAGTTTGACCTTTCACTTATTCAATTACAAAAGTAAATGACCAAATAACTGTGTTTTCCTGAATATTTGTTCTTTTTAACCAAAAACAGAGGATGAAGGTGCTTCATAAATGTCCTTCGGGTTTCTGAGACTTTAGAAGCTCTGGAAGATGATGTTTATAGTTATCCTCTGTGTGTGTGTGTGTGTGTGAGTGAGAGAGAAGGGTGGCAGCCATCTCAGGCTCAGAATGATGTCACTTCTGTGAGAAAGTACCCCACAATGAATCAATCAGATTGTTTTCTTTCTTCTGAAATGTTGATAGGAAATGAGTCTTGGAGGGAGACATTTAGGGGAAGTCTCACTCCTACACACATTTGGTCTCCCAGATTCCACTTTGTGGTTTTGAAGGTTCGTTTGTTCAGATTTTAGCCAAACATTAAGTAACTGTGAGTCAGTTTGGCCGATCAGATTTTCCCATGGAGCCCTGTGGCTGGTAGCTGCTGCAGACGCAGGTGCCACCGCAGTCGCCCGTTTACCGTTCAGACGGGACGATCCACACCTTAAATGATTTTGTGTTTGTTCGTCTGCACAATAAAGGCTGAATTCTCTCTCTGCTCCCTCGTATAAAATACAAAAAATAAAATACATATTTTTTACGTCATCTAACTTTGGACTTTAAAAGCCATAAAGGTGACTTCTAAACTTTTAAACTCTTGCTTTCGATGAGCTCACTCAGACATTTTTAGCATCAGACGGCACCTAACCTGCATGTAGCGCTGCGGTCAGGACTAATGAGAAATATTTTGGCCACAGTATCAGATTGGGGGTCTGTGCTGGTCGCGGGACGGCTCAGAACAGAGCCTCTGCTTTGTCCCGTGCTCCCTGAAACACTCCCTCTTCTTGTAATAGCATAAACACAGCATCAGTTCCCCTGTCCGCCCCCTGCAGCCCTGGGCTTCAGACAATGGGCCTCAGTTTGACGCGTGGGTGTTGAGCATATTTACGCCGTGATGTTGGAACCCCTGTGATTTTGGACACACGTGGTGTCGCTGCCTTTGTCTGTTCAAGATTCAGCAGCGTGCTGATTAACCTGCTCAGAAAGTACGTGAATCCCAGCGCTGAATCGCTCTGCCGATGCTGCCAGCTTCATTGGCTTCCTTTGCTCTTGTGGTAGGACTTTGTGCATCACTTCCGTGTGCTGCTGGCAGAGGGCACCACCGCCACCAGAGAGGGCATCCAGCTGTGTCTGGACCAGCTCGACCTGGACTCAGGAGGATACCAAGTGGGAAGAACAATGGTACCTAACCTTCTGCTCCTTTTACAGTCAGCGGTTCCTGTTCTCACCAGAGGAAGCTGGCAGGTCCATCATGGCCTCACTTGAAATATTTCAGTAAATTAAATTTTTGCAGTCGATGATTCAGGTGTAAAAAAGCAGCCCTTTGTTGCTGGGGTCTTAAATGAGTGGGTGGGTAATTACTGCCCACGTTAGCTATAAACACAGTCAGAGACATGCGGGAATGATGGTGCTGGGGAAAGTCTTGTGTTACCTCAAAACATCCCTCCTCTGTGAAGAAGAATGTAATGAAGAGCTGATAGTGTGTCCCTGTTTGGAAAGTCCGCCGTATGAATGATGTCAGTGTAATTAAAGTCAGTCCTCGTGACTGTTTATCCAGGTATTTGAGAGTCGATCAGCTCCGCTGTGGTTCCTCCCCTCAGGTTTTCTTGCGCGAGGCGGCGCGTCAGCGGCTCCAGGCCCTGCTCCACAGGGAGGTCCTCAGACTCATCGTCACGCTGCAGCGGCGGTTCAGAGCCCTGCTGGAGAGGAAGCACTTTGTCAGGATGAGAGAAGCTGCGATCCGCATCCAGGTACGGGACAAACACAGTAGTCAGGCCTCAGGTTTCCTCTGTCAGTCTCTTCATCTGGTCCGAAAGGTGGGATTTTTGTTATAATGCGTTATGTTCTGTGGTTTTAATGACGATAAGAAGTTTTTAGGATCATTAACCTGACAGCTAAATCAATATGTGATTATGACTTAATGCAATTGAGTTATTGCATTTTTTTGTAAATTGTTCAAGAGCATCTTCACGCACTTATATTTACGTACTTAAGTCAAATAATGCGGTAATGTTGAATCTCCTCAGGAATGGTGGCGTTTACGCCGACCTGTGGAAGTGGAAGACGTCGCTCCTGCTGTCCAGGAGGGGGCGGCACTGTGCCTGCAGTCCCATTGGCGAGGCTACATGGAGCGTCAGCGTTTTAAGCTGTGGAGGGACGCCGCTGTGGTGCTGCAGAGGGCCTGGAGATCAGCCCTGCGCCGCCGCTGCTCTGCCGCTCTGCTCATTCAGGCCGCCTGGCGCTGTCACCGGGCCAGAGAGGCCTACCTGCAGCTGTGGACCGCTGTGGTTCAGCTACAGGCCATCAGCAGAGGCTACCTCCTCAGGCAGACGTAAGCAGCCCTCTACAACTGCCTTTACAATCCCAGCTCATTTTGTTTCTATTTTATACACCGCGAAAGGTCCAGAATAAAGAATGCATGTGAGATGGCTTCCAAGTGCTCTGAAATTTACTTCAAAGAGTTGCTCAAGCTAACCAAAAACCAGATTGAACTTTGTACACAGCTTTCCATGTGTATTTGCTTGTTGTGTTAATGGGCCAGACTGGGACGGAACATTATGCAACAGCCCAACTAAAATCAGCTCTGCAATCAGCTGAGCTGCTCAGAGCGAGAGTGAAACCAGACAGAAAGTTTGGTTTCTGCAGAACTTTGCTGTGAAGAACCAGAATGCATCCTGGTTGAAGTTGTAATCGTGTTTTCCTGACTGACAGCTTCAAGGCCCTCAGAGAGCAGAGACGTAAGGAGAAAGAGGAGCAGCAGGAGAAGCTGCTTCAGCTGCAGAATGGGCAGGTGAGTCTCTCACCTGCAGACGAAGAGGGACCACCTGAGAAAATCATGGGCTTGGACCTGAGCACCTGGGAGGGCCGCTGCAGCCAGCAGCAGGAGGGTGGCCTCAGCAGCCACCGCCCAGTAGACGGAGCGGAAGAGGAACCCGCCGAGTCAGAGGAACGACCCTCCCAACCTGAAGCACCAGCTCCAGACGCGGCGGCGGCGGCGGCGGTGGTGGTGCGGGAGAGGTCCCGGACTTTGGATGAGCCCAGCCAGAAAACGACACGAGCCAAGAGGGAGAGCCGTCGGATGAGGGAGCTGGAGCAGGCCAAGTTCAGCCTGGAGCTGCTCAAGGTCCGGAGCACCGGCGGCGGCGGCGCTTCGTCTCCGTCGGAGGACCGGTGCTGGGTTTTGGAGCTGGAGCCCTCGTCCCCACCTTTCCGTTCACCTCAGGGAACACCTGACAGCCAGAGCTCCAAAGGCAGCTTTGAGCTCCTCCACCTGGATGAGGAGCCTCCGAAGGCGGCAGAGGAGGCTTTGGACAGCGAGGACCTCTGCTCCCCTCCCCCCGAGCCCGACCAGGAGTTTGTTTCACCAAGCCAGGCGCCGGCTGACGCTCGGACAGGAAGCTCAGGAGCTGGCCACGCCCAGATGGAGCCGGCAGCCCCCTCTGCCGCCACACATCCGCCCAAAATTGAAAACTACCTCCCGACTTTTTACGTCCCTAAAAGTGGGGGCAGCACAGACGTCTCCCGTCGTCCTGCAGAGGAGCCTCAGCCAAGCACGGGGGCCGCCGTCTTCACCAGCACCACCGTCACCAGGCCGCTGAAAGAGAGGCGGGAGTCCAGCCGGCGGCCAGTGGTGGTGGTCATCAGCATGCAGAAGGAGACCCCAGCGAGCGCAGCGCTGCAGGACCGTGTCCATCCACCCGGAGAGGTCCCAGCTTCTGCAGCCCCGATGGGGGAGGCGACGCCGTCGCCACAGAAACACAAGCCCGCCCCTGCACTCCCAGGCCCCGTCCCGACGCCTACCTCCGCCAACCTGGCCAGCCAGACCGTCATGGAGAAGCTGGTGCGACTGAACGAGGAGAAGGAGGTGAGGCGGCGAAGTCAGCAGCAGCAGAACGAGAAGGAGATGATGGAGCAGATCCGGCAGCAGAAAGAAGTGCTGGAGCGCCAGCGGCTTTTCTTCGCTCAGCACGAGAGGGACATGTTTGAGAAGCAGCGAGGGGAAGCTCTGCAGAAGATACAGCAGAGTCGGCACGGAGAGCAGGACGCTGGTGCAGCAGCCACCGGCGGGACAGCCCCCGGGCCCGGCTCCACCGGCAGGACGGCCCCCGGGCCCGGCTCCCTGCTGACGGAGAGGATGGCGGGGCCGGCTCCTCCGTCAGACTCCTCCCCCCATCCTTCCAACCTCCAGGACCAGAAAGCTCAGCCCCAGCTGCCTCCCCCACCTGCCTCCGCTCCCAGAGAAAGGCGCAGGCCCGCCGCCGAAGGCTGGGCGCCCAGACTCACGCTGGAGTCCAGAGAGGGCGCAGCCGCCAGAGCCAGAGCCAACAGGAGGCCAGCAACCAGCCAGGCCACCACGGTCAGTCTGACGGACAAACCGGGAAACATCTTCTTCTCTCCAAAGGACAAAGTCACGTTTGCAAAGTGAGTCTTTAAGAATCTGGCTGCTCTTTATGGCGCACTGATGTGCACGTTCATGAAGATCAAAGCCCCACAGGCTTGTTTCTTCCAGCGATCTCGGTTTTTAATCACTTTGATCTGTTTTTATCCCTCCATCTTTGCCATTTTTCTTTGTCCTGTTAATTTTGTCCTCACGTTGGGTTTCTGTCTGCCAGCTTCGAGAACGATTCCGTCACTAAGGATGCACCGGCGGCCGTTTCCACACCAGCCTCCAAACCGCCTAAAGCCACCAAAGGCCGAGAAGTAAGAGGTTTTTCTTTTTTGGGTAGAGGCGTGTGCGGCGTATGTTTGAGCTGTGAGCGGTGAAGGAGAGGAAAAGCCCACCTGAGGGACAAGCCTCCTTTAAACATGCTGTCGCCTTCAAACTCCAGGTTGGCAGGGTGGGCCAAAAAAAGAAAGCTAGAATGGCGCGGACCCGCTCCGACTTCCTCACCCGCGCCCCCATCCGCTCAGTGGGGGGGGATTCAGACGAGGATGACAATGAGCCCGGCAGCTCCCCCAGCCCCCGTCACTACACGCTGCCCCTCAGCAGCTCCACGGAGGCGGCCTTAGGAGAGTCCTGTTTCAGTGACTCCGACATGGTAACGGGCACCGGGGCAGCCGTGGCTTCTCTCGCTTCTAACCCCCCTCCTCAGAGAGAGCTTTAATCTCGCCTCCGACTCAAATTTCTGCTTTTAAAGTTCCTCTAAGAGCAGGAGACATTTCAAATGTGTTCAAAGGCAAAGACAGCGTGAATGGAAAAAGACGGTAAATGTTCATTCCCAAGTTGCAGAGAAAAAAAGACATTTCTAAAGCTTCTGCAGCAGACTAAACAGAAGAAACTATTAAATCTTTTGACTTTTTGAAATGTTTTCTCCTTCAGCAGTTTTTCCTAACATCACAGCTGTAACTGAGACTTTTCTCCCAACTTTTCCTCCCTAATCTTTTTGCACGTCACTTTTTTAAATTTATATTTCCCTCTGAGACTGAATGAAGCTGTAATCTAAGGTTTTATGACTTTCTTCCTGTCTTTGATCAGATCTTGTGGGAAACACATTTGTTTCTTGTTGAGCAGTTTGCACCAAAGGTGTGACTTGTTTCGCAATAGCCTCAGCCTTCTGCGTGCTGCTGCCATCTGCTGGCAGCAGGCAGCATCACAGGGAGGCCGGTGATGCTCTTCTGTGTTGAACATCTGACCTGCTCTTTCAGCCCAGGAGCTCCGAGGACCGTAAGAAGAATCAGAAAGCCATTTCATCAGTGGATTTAACCAAGACGGATTCGCTGCGCAAGAACTCGCAGGATGGAAGGTTTGTTTCTGTGTCTTTGGGTCTTCTTCATGAGTGTTTTTGATGTTTCGGGCTGACGTGTATCGCCGTTGCTGTAATCTGGGATAGGGTTCGGGGTAAGATGCGTTTCTGGGGGAAGACCAAGTATGGAGAGAAGAAGACATCCAGAGAGAAGCTGATCTGTGGGGGCGATTCTCTGGATGGAGACTATGGAGACACTGGACCTTTGCTGGGAGAGGGTGCGTTTAAGCAGAAAGCAAAAAAAAAAAGGCTGCTTTTCAGGTGCCACAGTGCAGAAACTGATGAGGTCTCCTCCACAGGAGCTGGGCAGGAGAACGCGTCACCGCCCTGCAGCCCCGATCTGACGCTGGATCGGGGGTTCCGAGACATGAAGGAGAACAAGGAGCCGTCTCCCAAGGTGAAGCGGAGGCGCAGCGTGAAGATCAGCAGCGCCGCTCTGGAGCCAGCTCAGTGGCAGAACGACGCCCTGCAGATCCTCACCTGCACCAACGACTACAGGAGCATGAACGACTTCCTCATGAAGAAGGCGAGCAGTCAAAGTCCGCTTCAACATTTCAGGCTAACAAAAAACACACTGGAGCTTTGAAACTCACTCGCTTCTGCTCATGCTATTTCATTAATATTTCTTTTATTTACTTGTTTATTGTTTGCTTCTTTTTTTTTAGATCAGCGATTTGGATGCAGAGGACAGCAAAAACGACACCATGGTGGACGTCGTGTTTAAAAAGGCTTTGAAGGAGTTCCGTCTCAACATCTTCAACTCTTACTCCACAGCGCTCGCAGTGAGTCTCGCTAACGCCAAATTCAGCCTTGCAGTCAGCAGGACCTCCTCATGGGCTCACCCCCGTCCCGCTCCCCCCACAGATGGACGATGGCAAGAGCATCCGCTACAAAGACCTGTACGCCCTGTTTGAGCACATCTTGGAGAAGACCATGCGACAGGAGCAGAGGAACTGGAGGGAATCCCCCGTCACTGTGTGGGTCAACACCTTTAAGGTTTTCCTGGATGAGTTCATGACGGAGTACAAACCTCTGGACAGCATGCTCAGCAAGGTAGACCTCTGTCACCTGACGGGACATTTTGGCTCCACATGACAACATATTTACTTGCTTCTCTGTCGTCCTCAGCAGGTGGTGAAACCTGAGGTCAAGAAACGGAGGAAGAAGGACAGTGACATCGTAAGTTAGCCTTCCTGCGCCCCTGTTTGCTCTTTGAAATCACAAGATAAAACCAGGCCAGAGGCCAGGATGTGACGGGACGCGTGCAGATGAAATGGAAATGACTGAGTTGTTGCTGGCTGCAGGTGGAGGAGCACAACGGCCACATATTTAAGTCCACGCAGTACAGCATCCCCACATACTGTGAGTTCTGCTCATCGCTCATCTGGATGATGGACCGGGCCTGCGTTTGCAAACGTGAGTGAGGACACCCCTGACTGGGGGACGTGAACCCTTCCACAGCTGAGAAACTGTTGTCTCTGTTCTGGAGCAAAGGGAGGTTTGATGCTGTCACACACACACACACACACACACACACAAGTGGAATCAACAACTGGCACTAATTAATCAGCTTCTACCATCAAATCTTCTTCATCTGGGGAGGTTTTTCCATGAAGAAGAAGGCATTTTGCAGTTGTTTTTGAAGCTTTCGAACTCCAGATTAGAGCACTCGGGTCTCCGCCGAGCTACAGCTGACGTTCCACCATTTCTCTGCTCAGTTTGTGGAGAACTAACCAGAACCACCCTGCTAACAAGCAGTAACGTTGCAGGAGCAGGAAATGAGTTTAACAAAAATAGATGCCTGCTAGAACACAAATATGGGTCAAATACACACACACACACACACACACACACACACACACTGACGTGGCGAGACCACCCTCCCTCAGCCTAATCAGATTGTCTTCAACTGGTCTCATGGGTTCTGCAGCTATGTCTCTTCTCCACAGTTCGTCCTTTATTTCTCACACCAGATGTCGGCCTGCTCTCTGACTTGTTTTTGATCCCTTTTTTTCTAAACTCTGCCTGTTTTTGATGAACGATGAGGAGACACTGCTTCTCTGTGGATAAGGCAACCGACCTGTTTGATCTGTCTGGCTGTGTTTCTCCAGTGTGCCGCTACGCCTGCCACAGAAAGTGCTGCCAGAAGACCACCACCAAGTGCAGCAAGAAGGTGAGTCTGACATGTTGTACCTCTGCGGACCGTCTCCCCTGGCTGAGACTTCAACGCTGGCCGCTACATTTTCATGCATTTCTGCTGCACACATCAGCAGACCAGCACAGTTCTCTGAAGGCGGCGCATGAGATTAGATTATTCTGTTTCACACAGCATGTCTGACAGCCTGACATGTGTTTTGGACAGTTTGACCCGGAGCTGTCCTCCAGACAGTTTGGAGTTGAGGTTTCCCGCCTGACCAACGATGAGAGAGCTGTGCCGCTGGTGGTGGAGAAGCTCATCAACTACATAGAGATGCACGGCCTCTACACCGAGGGAATCTACCGAAAATCCGGCTCCACCAACAAGATTAAAGAGCTGAAGCAGGGCCTGGACACAGGTGAATGATGGGAATCCGGCTTTGACCACCCTGCGCAGGAATTCTGATGGTTAAGTGTGATTGTTTTCCTGGCGTCTGCACAGATGTGGACAGCGCCAATCTGGACGACTACAACATCCACGTCATCGGCAGCGTGTTTAAGCAGTGGCTGAGAGACCTGCCCAACCCGCTGCTGACCTTTGAGCTGTACGAGGAGTTCATACGCGCCATGGGTAAGTCCGCCGTCTTCTGTGTTACCACTCCTTTTAATAAAGAAATAAGCAGCATTTGCTGATTTGTTGTGTGAAAATGGCTCCCAGGCCTGCAGGATAAAAAGGAAATGATCAGAGGGGTGTATTCTGTGATCGACCAGCTGAGCAGAACTCACCTCAACACTCTGGAGCGCCTCATTTTCCATCTCGTCAGGTAAAACTTGGATTTTTTTTTTTGGAATAACCAAAGTAGCAAAGCCTATTTTAACCCTTTCTTCGTGCTTCTAGGATCGCTTTGCAAGAGGAGACGAACCGAATGTCAGCTAACGCGTTGGCTATCGTTTTTGCTCCGTGCATCCTGCGCTGTCCCGACTCCATCGATCCCCTGCAGAGTGTCCAGGACATCAGCAAGACCACAGCGTAAGACGCCGCTCGGAGGATTCTGAAGCTCTGCCTCAGTGGTTTGCCAATTCTCCGTTCTTTTGTGTTCTAGGTGCGTGGAGCTCATCATTTGCGAGCAGATGAACAAGTACAGAGTACGATTAAAGGACATCAGCAGCCTGGAGTTTGCTGAGAATAAGGCCAAGTGCAGACTGACCCTCATTCGACGGTCAATGGTGAGTTCAAGTAACACAGCTGCGCTGTTATGAAATACGGCTTCACAGCAGCCATCCGTCGATGTTTTAAACCCACCAAATGTGGATACAGGATATATTACAGTGCATATTTCAGCATCCCTGACTCTTCTCTTGTCACTTTCTGCCCTAAGCAGCCAAATGTGGTTAAAAAGGTAAAGTTTGTGCTGTATATTAGATTGACAGTGTTAAGATTCTGATTTAGCGTCAATTTAAGGTTTACGTGCACGAGTAAAACATCCGTTCTTGTTGTCTTCCAGGGAAAAGGCCACTTACAGCGAGTAAGCTACAACACGGCTTCACCGCCAGTCAGCCCGCGGCTTCCCTCTGTGGCTGACGCTGTCATCGAGGAAAGCGAAGACGAAGACAGAACCAACTCGTTCGGCGACATCCCCGAGCATCAGCAGGTGGCCATGCAGCAGGAAGAGAGGGTTCTGACCGAGCAGATCGAGAGCCTGCAGAAAGAGAAGTATGAGCAGACTCCATCAGATGACGTGAGAGCTGCGGGCGTCAACATTACCTGCGTTAACCTGGATTTGCCTCTGCAGGGAGGAGTTGACTTTCGAGATGCTGACTCTGGAGCCGCGAGCATCGGATGATGAGACTCTGGAGTCAGAGGCCTCCATCGGTACTGCTGACAGCTCTGAAAACCTCAACGTGGACTCTGAGGGAACCACTTCAGATTTCTCTGGTAGGTCGTGTATATAAAGCGTATATATCTTTTATACTCTGGCTTGATATAACACTAGTCTAGAAAAGGAAAGCAGGTTAAACACCTCAGACCTTCTGTTGCAGAGCGCAGTCCAATGATGACGTCTCCCCCGCCTCCGAGATCTGACTGGAAAAGCCCACGACGCGGCGCTCTGCGTCGACAGCCTGACTCCCTGGACTCTGTAGACTCTTGCTCCAGTGTGTCGTCCTATTCCTCCTCATCACACTTCCAACCATCATCCTCTTCCTCCTCTGCCACCACCCGGCGCTTTCGCTTCCATGCCAGATCTCCCCCAGCAGGCTCAGGTGTAGCGCAGACGATGAACGCGCCCCGATCTGACAGCCTGGAGAGCAGCCCGACGAGAGATCGGGAAGGCGGGCTGGACGAAAAGCCCATGTTTACAAGCCGAGGCACCTTTAATCCCGAGAAGGGCAAACAAAAACTTAAAGGGGGCAAGAATACAACCTTGAGGCACTCCAGAGACAGCGATGGTCATAGAAGGGACCCTTCAGATATCCCCCAGCAGCTGGTATTGTATGGCAGTAATGAATTCATGGTATGAAGGACCCTGCTAGAGCAAAGCACTCCTCAATATAAAATAATAACGACACTCCATTTCTCAAAGCACTCCTGCTTCCTTGTTGCATTCAAGACGAACCTGTCCACAAGTGCCATGTACAGAACAATGTTTTCCAACCCAGAAGAGGGGGGGAATGTTGGGCAGAGGGGCAGGAAACACTGGCCGGACTCCTCTTGTGTGGACAAGACTGCTACCAAATGTCTTGAACAGTGCCTTGGCAGCTCTTTACCAGAGGGTCCCGGCTTCCCAGGAGGATGGAAAAAAGGGAACGATGGAATAATTGTCAGGGAAGCTGGAAAAATGAAGCAGTGAACGAAGAAATGACATCACAAGGCAAAGAGGTCGAAGCTCACCTGTTACTACTTTGCTGCTTTTTGAGTTTACAGTTCATAACAAATCAGTGTAGGCAGATGTTGCTGATTACTTTATTTAATAAATTTTAATGTCACAGAAATTCTTTATAGCATAAAATATACAGGTATAAATACTGTACAAAGCCGGAACACCAGCTTGTGCTGGGTAGTTGAAGTCATGTAAACCTATTTATCTTTTTTTTTTTTTTTCTCGAGTATCTTGGCCAGAGATGTATGGATTTGGGCAGTGGATGGTGTGTGTGTGTGTGTGTGTGTGTGTGTGTGTTTGTGCGACTGTGTGAGAAGGACAACAAAACCACTTAAGGTGTTTTAAGTTTTGTGCTGCTTTTTTTCCCCCCCTCAAGGGAGATACTGCCATCAAAGGGACCAAGTTCAGCTGGTGTGGATTCCAACCCAGGAGATCCCAGCTCTGTAAAGAATGTCAGACATGTATGAAATATTTGTATTCTCTGCTAACAGCCATACAGCTATTATAAAGAACAGCACAGGTCAAACGTACAGCAGGGCGGCAGACGTGCGTCCTGCTCCGGATCTCCTCACTTCCTGTCTCAGAACTGTTCAACAGCAACCAAACAAGGACATAAATATTGTTGTTTGTCTGTATTAAAGTCAAATATACAACATGTTCTCATGATGGGTCAAAGCTGCAGATTTTTCATCCAGTGGTCAATCCCTCCTGCTGAGTGCTGAATGTGAACATCAGGGATGGATGGGGAGCCCTCCTGATTAAAAAAGATCATGCAACTCTGACTGCATTTATTTGTCTTCCAGGTGAATTTTGACACATGTGGATCTGTGTGACTAACTTATAGATTGTACTGGTGGAAGGTTATTTGACCACAAGAGGAAGACTGAGATCCAGAGGCAGGTCTGGCCTTGTAAGAGCGGAAAATGCCACATTCTTGATTCACATCATTTAAAAAAAATAATCTAAAAAGTGGTTTCACCCCGAAACGTGAAAGTAGTTGGCCATGCAGGGTTTCCAAAACTGGTAGAACGATTAAGAACTGTTAATAAATTACAGAATACGCAAAAAACTGGATTTTCACCACCGATATACCGACAAGGTCAGCAATAATCCAATATTATGCTTATTGTATTCTACTTATTCTTTAAAGTAAGATATAAGATTAGATAAATCTCAGTACACTTGAAATGTGCTACTTCAGCGATAAAAGTTATCGTTTCCGTGTAAAGCACATGTGAGTTTTCATATTAGTTTGAGACGAAATCTGTTTTAAAATATCAGCATTTGTTCCTCCACCGGTGTTAGCTTAGCTTTAGCCCACACAGCTCCGCGAGGACCAACGGAGGTCACGAGAAGCGCGTACCTAGTTAGCGGTGACTCGAGGACCACCCCCGAGGACCTGCTCCGCCCACCAGAGCCGCGCATGCGCAGCGGTTGTGTCTCCCCGCAGCAGCCCGGGAGACGACGGAGCTGCCGTCTTGTTTATTTCAAACGCGATAAACTTTAAATCCGAGCAATGTCCGGATATGACAGCAACCCTTTCGCCGATCCAATGGACGTTAATCCCTTCCAGGTGAGGCTCACGTGTGGTTTAAATGCGTCTGATCTGAGTTTTTAGTGACTTATCTGGTACAATGACGCGGCGAGAGATAAAGCACCGAGAACCTGTTTGGTTGGTCTCTGGGTTTGGCCTAAAATATTTCCTGGGTTGGAATCGTCACTGGTAATAAATATGACTTGTTCTTGACCGCTTCGGTTGTTAATATTGATGTGGATTTGACATTCGGGCTCTGCCAACTCACCTGCGCAGGTAAGCAGAGCTGCGAGCAGGTGCCTGCTGTTGATCACCTGTGCTGTCTCCTCCGCCATTAATGGCAACCAAGAACGACCGTTTGTTTTGAAATTAAATGACTTAGTGTTGGAGCTATTTTCTTGTTTATGAACCACTAGGTGGTGCTGTCTTTGATTACCTGTTCATTAAAGGGTGGCGCTAATTAGCACAGGTGGCGCATACCAGAGACCCAGATTCATTTATGACTCTATACTCTTGCTTTATTTTGAGGAACACTGGGTGGAAAATAAATTGTTTGACGATTTCTCAACCTCAACTATTATTTTATACAATCACGGAGTGGAAGAGCGTGAGAGTAGCTGGAAGTATATCTTTACATTGACGTCATTTAATGCATGATGGTGCATTTGATAGTTTTATTCATTAAACTGCTGCCAAGACAGTTCTGGGTCTTAATGGCCAGCTCATCAAAGGTTTGCTCTTAGCTAAAACCGTCTCAATATTTGCTTCAAAGTATGGATATTTTTGTGTATTTTCAGGATGACTCCATCACAAAAGCCACAGGTGCTGGGAACATGGGGGACTTTAACCCCTTTACGGCCACTGAAATGGTTTGCTGCTGGTTTTTTTCTCTTTCTTTCTTTTTTGTGCTCTCATGTAACTTGCTGCTTTGTTCAAATGGCCTTGGGTTTGTGTGACAGGGCCTGGCCTCTGGAAGGACCATCCCCATCTCTGCTGCCTCATCCCAGCCCGCCATCCTGCCAACCTCTGTGGAGCAGAACCCACAGGTGAGTCACGCAGGTAGAAAAATGGTGTTTTTTTTCTACTCTATTACAGACACTCAAAAAAAGCCAAAACTGGCTCAGGAGAATGTTCTTGTTCTCATCCAGGCGTCTGCGGCTGCTGGGCAGGCCGACCTGATCAGACAGCAGGAGGAGCTGGAGAGGAAGGCAGCCGAGCTGGAGCGGAAGGAGCAGGAGATGCAGAGCCGGAGCAGAGCGTCGAACGCTGGCGGTGAGCTCCCGTACGGCGGTCAGGCCTAAGGCGCCGCTCACCTCATTCATTCATTCATTCATTCATTCGAGTGTTGTCTGCCTTCAGTTAGGGAAAACAACTGGCCGCCTCTGCCGCAGTTCTCCCCTGTGAGGCCGTGCTTCTATCAGGACTTTGAGGAGGAGATCCCAGAGGAGTACCGCAGGATCTGCAGGAGGATGTATTACCTCTGGATGTGTATGTACCTCCTGTACGGACTGTGGGCTTGATGACTGTGAGTCAGCCTGACGGGCTTCCTGTTCCTCCAGTCCACAGCGCCACGCTGTTCCTCAACGTGTTGGCCTGCCTGGCCTATTTCACTGCAAGTGCTGCGAATGCCGTCGACTTCGGTCTGTCCATCCTCTGGTTCATCCTCTTCACTCCAGTGTCCTTTGTCTGCTGGTACCGGCCCGTCTACAAGGCCTTCAGGTACACTGCTTTTGAAGTCAGCTGCGGGGGCTTCGTTAGGGAAACAGGGCAAATAAGGACAGGAGATGAAGTAGTTAGCATTTCACATGCTAAATGCTAAAATGTCATCCTTTTATGTTTTTCTTCCTCAGGTCTGACAGCTCCTTCAGCTTCTTCTTCTTCTTTTTCGTCTTTTTCTTCCAAGTGGCGGTTTACATCATCCAGGCCATCGGGATCCCCCACTGGGGCAACAGGTGAGTGGGAGCATCTTCACCTGGCTGCTCTCCTGCAGGCGTGGGACAGTTGTTCAGTGCTAACAGCTCCTCTCTTTTCATCCACCTGTGTGCGCTCTTTTCTCAGTGGGGTTAAATGTGCGTTGGGGTCAGTGGGTGTCTTCCTTCCTTCCTTTGTGTGTCTTCTCGCCACGTTTCTCCTCTCTGGTCATCTCTGACAGACTCCTGCTCTCCTAACTTGCTTGGGTTGCTGCTTTCTAAGCGCGGGACTTTGTCGCTTCTTTTCAACGTACGGTGATGTAACAGACGGCAGAATTTCCCATCATTCTCTGCTCTAAAGCTGTTCATTGGTAAATGTCTTCCATTTCTCTTCACTCCTGTTTGAATCTGCGCTCCACGGTTTAAAACTGTGCAGAAACAGTCTGACCGCACCTTTGTCTCTTGCGGACAGCGGCTGGATCTCCTCCATCAGCGTGCTCCAGGCGAACCTGCCCGTGGCCGTGGTTATGATGGTGGTGGCCGGTTTCTTCACAGTCAACGCCATCCTGGCGGTCATTCTTCTAAAAATGGTAGGTTCGTGAGGAAAAACGCTGATTTATGATCCTGCCCTAACGGACGTCCCTTTGCCTCCAAGGTCCACTCTAAGTACAGGAGGACTGGCGCCAGCTTCTCCAAGGCCCAGCAGGAGTTCTCCCAAGAAGTCATGACCAACCGTACTGTCCAGACCGTCGCCACGGACGCCGCCTCCTCCGCTGCTCAGGGGGTCTTTGGCAGGAGTCGAGGAAATTAGACGGTGTCTTTACCGCCTCGAGCTGGTCTCAGGTCTGACCAACACTCATGAGGGTACAAAAAAAACCAGCGTGGACTTTTACATAATGCAGCTCTGCACAGATTTAAGTTAATTTAAATAATGTGCGACAAATACTGATGTAAAGTATTACTGAACATTCACACTGACGTCCAACCAACCTTTCTGATCAGAAAGTCTGGCCGCCAGCCTACATGTACTGATCATTCTGTTTTCTTCCAAATGCTCAGATTGATCAGTTACATCCTGTCTTAACGCTGCTGAATGTGGGTTTTTAAATTCAAACTTCTGCTCTGTGTAAATCTGATGATACATGAAGGTGAGTGGATTAGATTTCTATAATTATTATTATTAGTATTGTTGTTGTCATGTTACTGATTTAGAGGAAGTGCTGGGAAATGAAGGAGAGATCCCACACCCGTGTTTGTAGTCTGATTAGTCAAAGGTGGAGGTCAAGCTCTTTAATGTAAACTTGCTGTCACAGAGAAGGCTCAAGTGGTATTTAGTGGAACGAGCTTGAAGAACAATAATGTTACACTGAATAAATATTTTTACCTGAATGTTGCTGTTACATGTTAGTTATCAAGACTTCCTTGATTTTTGTGAATATTTAAGATGTTTAAATCACATTATGGAGTAACATCAGTGCCTTTGTCTGTAGATGAAGTCTGATATTCTCTAGTCTTTAATCTGTTGGCCTGGTGTAAATATTGATGACTTTAGAGCCTTTTCAAGAGGGGTGTTTGGATATTTGAAAGCTGTTCTTTCTTGACCTTAATAAACACTAAACCCATACATGAATATACTTATTATCCTTGAAATCCTGAATGTCAAACCTGCACATTAGCACATGAACGTGTGTAAAATGTTCTTATAAACCCTCAGCCTGATGGATGAGCTATCCTGGGTGCCGGCTGGTGTACGGAGGGGCATCCATCCTTGCTGCTGCTTCATTTTACATTCCAGGGCTGAGGAGGGGAAAGGGCCCCATGGTGCTGGGCCCCATGGTGCTGGGCCCTGAACCGCTGCTCCCGTTGCATCAGTTGGTGCCTGGGGCCACAGATACTGCTTCATCACTGGTCCAGACCGTTCTGAGCGGAATGATGGAATGTTAATGGACCTGGAATTTTAATATAGAAAGCCTTATTTCCCAAGCTCTTGGCTGAGTTTGGTCTGTTCTCGGTAGTCGTGTCACTTCCTGTCATAATTAAGCATTTAAATGTTTTTCAATTGTAAATTAGCTCGGCTGCTTTAAAGCTTGTGTGTCAGTCATATGCCAAATATTGAATTTAGAATATGTGCTCTCAACTGTATGTTTTCATTTAAACTGTATCATCTGAAATCGACGTGTGTGCCACGCGCCGCCTGACTGCGCAGCACCCTTGTAGCCATGGCAACAGCTTCTGCGCTCAAACCAAGATGGCGGAAGAGGAGAAATCCGCGGTGGTGAGTACAACTCTTAAGCTTGGTATTGTTTTTCTAGGAACAACACCGACCAGCTGAAGCAAATATAAATAAGTGGAAAGACGAGTAAGCTCGGCCTTTGGTTAAATTGTTGCAACGCGTGTTATTTGTTAGCAGTCAGGTTAGCTGCTTCTGAGTCGAAGCTAATTTGATTAGCCAGATTGGGTCTTGTCCTGGCTTTAATCTCAAGTCTCTCAACACTGATCACGGGAGCTAAGATTGGCAAATGTAACGTTTGCTTTAACAACAGCACACACCAAGGTAAACGTGGCTAACTCAGGGTGTAGTTTTGCCATTAGGGTTGATGTTCGAAGTCCTGATTAAATGTCCCACACCGAGGTCTTTGGGTTTGGGTTTCATACATCATATATTTAGTACGTAGTCACAAATAAATTTAGTGAATTCAAACAATTTAAAGTAACTTAAACCGTTTGTGTGTATTTTTTCCCCCATATTTTAGCTCCCAGTTGCAACTGAGACAAAGAAACGTCGAGCTCCTAAAGGTACCATCTGACAACTCATCCGAGTCTTTCTCCTCTCTGACACATTTTCCCTTTAACAATCAGTATTAATATCAGTAATCAATACTTTTAGTGTTACTTAACAAAAAGGTTTATGAATCGTCCTCTAGAGGTCGCTCTCACCCTTCTCTCCGCCGTCTATTCTGTGTTAATGTGTTTAAAACGTATAATCTTGATGGCAGGTAGTGACAAAACAGTCCAGATTATGATTTTTTTTCTTCTTTTTTTTGACATGCTGGTCGAAAAAAAAACAATACATAATAATAATAATAAAAATATACAACTATAAATCAATCAGAAAATTTAAAACTGGCCTTTCTTGTAGTGTGCTACAATTTTTAGAATCCTAAATTTGAGTAGATTAATGACATAATCGTCTTCTAAATGAAATATGACTTGTGTTTCTTTGAATAAAGGCACACATTTTTAGCATCATGACTTTGTGCCCTTATACTCCTCGCAAAATCTCAACATGTCAAAAATTCACCCTGTTCTGAAAGAGTTTCCATTAAAGTTATTATCAAATCACTGATTTATTGATGAGTCAGAACTATATGTTAATACCGTTCATCACTGATTTAAAAAAAATACGTGTTCTTAAGATCTTCTCTTAAGACAGAATATGTGCAGTTGAATATCAAAGCACTAGATGAGACGGGGGGGATTTTTTCGAGTTACTTGTGGCAAAACTTCCAAAATAATTTCCAACCTATTTTCCATTACATTCTCCACATGTGTCTTTTGATCTCAGCATGCCTTTTCTCCGCTCTTATCCCCTTTTAACAGATGGTTGAAGCACATGGAAATCTGTCTTAGCGTCAGCCAGATCAAATGAAACAATGAAAAAAAATCCCCAATTTTTTGGGATGAAGACTTTCAGGGGACTATATTTAGGAGATCTCCCGCTGTGATCATCTTCTTTGCTCCTTTCTACCGTTCTTTCACAGTAATTGCAGGCATACGTGTCAGGCATGTTTTCCATTTCTCCCTCTCTAAATATGCCCCATTTTGTGCATGTGAATACTGGAGCACTGCAGGGCCACAAGCTGAAACCCGGAGACAAGAATATTATTGCTGTCTCAGCAGGAAGAAAGCGGATTAGGATGCTACAAATACGGCCATTCAGAATCTTGACGGGGCAAATGTGTGAAATCCACGCAGCTTCACACTCGGCGATGGAGAGGATTTCTCTGAAGTAGCTGGATGAGGCCCAGCTCTAGCTAGCGGCACATCAACAACGCTGCCTGAAGGCTTGACGGATAAAAACAGAAGAGTAACACATACACTGTATTTTTACACAAGACTTTCATTAATGCTATCTCCCAAAATGTCAGCAGCCAGCTCAAAGCTTGGAACTTCATTTCTTTTTTAGCCTCAGAGGAAGGGAGTAGTTGCAAGATAACAGGATTACTAGAATCATACTCGTTTGAATTGGAATTACGTGTTCTTCTTCTCTTTTCCTGTGAAATGAAATGTGCTTAGGCAGAAAGAAGACAGGGAGCATTGTGGTAGACTCCTCGAGGTTACCTAACCCTGTCCAAATCTGCTTTTGTGTTTCTGTGCCGCTCATACCTGCAGATTCATTCCTTCATTTGTTATCAAAAACCTCTCTGTTCTATCACAAGCAGCTGCTTTACGAGAGACACGGTTGCCCTGGCAACAGAAGGCCATTTTGAGACATTAAAAGAATGACAAGGTTTTGTTTTTTTCCTAAACAACTTCCCTTCTAGGTGACATTTAGAGGCTGGTAGATTGAATATGTTTCAGCTCAGGGTTTTAGTTGAGCATCTGCGTTAACTGCCGGATCAAAGCTTTGTTGAAAATAATGCGCGTGTGGTAAGGAAACTATACATTAAAATAGTCTGAGATACATTCCTGCTCATTTAATTGTCGGTAACCATCTCACACTGACTTTGTGACGCTGGTTGCATCTGTCAGGTTAGAGTTTGGATTCTCTGCAAAGGCAACACTCACAGGATAAATCATTCAGTTGTGCCTTAAATAGGATTTAAGTGTGCACTCTTCATGTTATATTGTTTCCAGCTCCCGAGCTTCCAATTGTGGAAAGGAGAAACTGGCTAATCCACCAGCACTATGTCCGCAAAGACTACGACACCTGTAAGGTAAGGTCACCCCCTCCTATTCACCCTGTGGGTGACCAAGCTCTGATGTGCTCTCAGATTCCTTAGAAACACAAGATAGTAAACGTCTGGCGTGTACTGGGATCCGTCTGACATCCCGCTTTATGGTGGTCTAATAAACTGCATCCACCCGCGTATTCTCACATGAAAGCAGGTCTTTAAATAGATCTGCCTCCTCAGACTGTTTGTGGATTCATGAGTGCATTCCCAGCCAGTCAGATCACCGGGCTCATCGCTCTGAAACTGTGGATTTACTCAGATTAGTGGCATCACATTTTAGTTTTACTTTTACTTTTTCTATTTTGAGCTTCACCCATTATACGCTGAGAATAAAATCATTTTAAAAATTAATTTAAACCATCTATTAGCAGGTGGGGCAAGGCTTTCTGGAACTGTTATGTTATCTAGATCTGGGCCAGGCCCACCATTCTGTACCCTACTGAAGCTTTCTGACCCCTGCATACTTCTGCCCGTTCGACACAGAAATACCACACCTTGAGACTTGTCCATGGTAGCTGTTAAATTTAGCGAATCCATGTGTAAATCATACCACTGTCCTTATCTCTTCATCCACGTAGGTAATCATAAAAGAACAACTCCAGGAGACCACTGGAATGTGTGAATATGCCATATATGTGCAAGGTAAGCCTCATTTTTATTGAAACCTTTCACTCTAACAAATCCAACATGCACAAACTTCATTAAAAGTTATCTAAAATCAAAGCTTTGTAAGCATTCAACCCACTTATTTCTTAATACATAATTTAGTTCTTAACACTGGACCCCATGCTGTGCCTTTGATTTTAATATGCTTTTGTTACATCTGGAGATAAAAGTGGCTTTTTCTCATCTAATCTGTCGCCACAGCACTAATCTTGCGTCTCGAGGGCAAGATCCAAGAGTCCCTGGAGCTGTTTCAGAGCTGTGCCATCCTTAATCCCAGCAGTTCTGATAATCTCAAGCAAGTGGCCAGATCACTGTGAGTCACAGCCCCTGAGCCCAGCGGGAATCTCCCCTCTTCCATTAAGTCATAAGACAGACAGAGATGTGAAATATGGAATCAGACTGCATGATAGTGATGACCAGAGCATTCTTTAATGCTGTAGGCAACAATTAATCCTCTCCCAGTGAGTGTTGCACCACAGTGGGAGTGTAAGGCTATTGATTCAGAGCACACTGTTTGAGATGGATTATTTTAGTGTGTTCTCTCTATAGATTTCTCCTGGGCAAGCACAAAGCAGCTATTGAATTCTATCACGAAGCCGCGAGAGTCGCCGACAAAGACTGGGTAAAGAAAAACACTCCCGAGGTTTTGCTTTGTTCCCAAGTTAGTAAAGTAAATTGTTTGGTGAGCCTCGAATTCCTCAGCAAAAAAAAAAAA